>OU426979.1:140841715-141439215 GCA_911387785.2 Aelia acuminata | reverse complement strand
CGAAGATGATTGGATGGCAGGGACTACGGGATAAAGGGCTTCATGCCAAACTGGCTCTAAAGAAAAAACCCAGGCTGGAAGTGCAGGGTGTCCCCCTATCCTGGGATTCAGCGGCACTGGTCAGATATCTGTGGGGAAGAATACCCGAGAAGTCGGGCCCCACTCCATTGGTCATCGAGGACCTCCGGCCACTTTTTTCATCTGTTGGAAGAAATGGGTTTACAAGGAATTGGGTGTTAGAAGTCCACCCAATGGTTCGGTTCCTTTTATTAGAAATGGGGAGTATAGATGGAGGATGGTGGGCAATAACATTTAAAGATTACCTCGACGCTCCTAGGTGTGGTCAATGCCAGGGATACGGCCATACCAAAGCCACGTGCAATGAAACTGCTGCTATATGCATATGGTGTGCATCTCCTGGCCACTTAATCAAAGATTGCCCCAAGAAAAAAGAGCTCTCAGGCCCTTCCTGTATAAACTGTGTGCGTGCAAACGCCCCAGTTAGTCAAAGGAAACATAAGGCGGGCAGCAGAGAGTGCCCTGTGCACATCAAGTGGGCTAAGGAGGTAGCCAAAAGGACCTTTTATGAATAAGCTTACCATCCTCCAGCTCAACATGGGCCGCCGGCATATTGTAGCAGATGAGCTGCGTGCTTTCTCTCAACACTACGATATCATGGCGGTCCAGGAACCGAGCTGCCGTGGGAACTTGGTCACGGGGTTTGGTCTCACAGCGAGGGTTCTAGCTCTGAGCAGTAGAGAGAGGAGGCCCAGGGCAGCCATAGTGGTTAATAACCCGAACCTCGATGTGATGGATCTGAGGCAGTACACCACGGCGAATTGTGTCGCTTGTCATATCAGATGGCGTAACGTCTCGTTTACGCTGGTATCTTCTTACTTACCGGACGGCGATGACATTGACAGAGACATATCCGCCTTGGAAGTGATCACGACTTGCACTAGGAACGTGATCATTTGCTCAGATACCAACTCCTGGAACACGGTCTGGGGATCCAATAGAACAAATAGAAGGGGTGTTCAGTTGGGGGAATTTATTTCTAGAAGTCAGTTAGTGGTAATGAACGACCCTTCTGCTGCCCCTACGTTCTCCAGTGCGATGGGGCAGAGCTGGATAGATGTGACGCTGGCATCCCCGACGCTAGCGTATCGTATCAGCGATTGGACCCTCAGATCTGAAACGAGTTCCGACCATCACATGATAGCTTTTAAGCTAGAAGAAAATGTAGATAGTTCCCACGGCATATTCAAGGGTTACGTAACTCGTAGAAACGATTGGAGAGCCTTCCGGTTAGCACTGGAGAGTAGATTAATCGACGAAGAATGGGATGCGGCAGAGATGGACATGACTAGTGACCTGGATTACAAGGTGCACAGGATCACTAATGTCATCCGTGATGCCGCCGAAGAATCCCTCCAGCGTCGGAAGGCGAAAGCTCGACCTGTCCCATGGTGGACGCCGGCCTTAACTGTCATGAAGAGAGAGGTCTACAAGGCACGGCGTTCGTTCCAGAGGTGTAGTGATGAAAGGCACACTATACTTCGTGATGAGTACAAGTCTAAGGCCAGGGCATATCGAAATGAGGTGCGCTCTCGAAAGCGAAAGTCTTGGGATGAGTTTATTACCGAAGAGTCAACAAAGAATCCATGGGGGATCCCTTACAGAGTGGCCATGGGTAAGTTCTCTCCGCAACAGGTCATAGCCGCATTGAAACGTGGAACTGACCAAGCAACCACTCTTGAGGAGACGGCGAAGATGTTTTTTGCCGTTACCTACCCCAGGGATGATCCATCCCAAGATAATGAAGAGGAGGAGTTCGTGAGGCGCACCACGGTATACCCACCCGGTACAGACTTGTGCCCACCATGGGACATATGGGATCTCCGTACTGCTGTGGATAAGCAAAAGACTGGTCGCGCTCCTGGATTGGACTCCATTGACGCAGCGATTCTTAAGAATAGTATCCCCTGTATTGAAGAAAAGCTTTTGGCATTGTTCAATGAGTGCCTAGATAGGGGATACTTTCCTAAAATCTGGAAAATTGCTGATGTTAGGCTTCTTTATAAGGGAGGAGGCAAAGATAAGCAATTGGCCAAGTCTTATAGGCCTATATGTCTCCTCCCTATAATGAGCAAAGTGTTAGAGAATTTGCTGATGACAAGCCTGCGACCAGTCTTATCAAGGGCGAGCCATCCACGGCAGTTCGGAAGCACTAAAGGCAAGGGAACCGCTGATGCTCTGCTGAGAGTGCGCCGCGATGTCGAAGAAAAGGCGGAAAAATATGTCATGCTTCTCCTTTTTGATATCTCCTCTGCCTTTGACAGCGTTTGGTGGCCTAGCGTGCTCCAGCAGTTGCAAAAATATGAAGCTCCCAGCAACTTGTATGACCTTTTGAGAAGCTACCTCCAGGACCGAAGACTGAAGATAAAAGGTAGCTTCTTTGAAGTAGAAGAGAGTGTGGAAAGAGGTTGTCCGCAGGGGTCGGTCCTTGGCCCTGCTCTGTGGAAACTAGTGTTTGACGAGTTGCTGGGAGTTCTGGAAGAGGAGCGGTTCCCGGCCACGGCTTATGTCGATGACCTAGCCGTCGTTGTGGCTTCGAACAGCAGAGCCAGACTAAAACATGAAGCCGAACGGTGCGCCAACATAGTAGCTCGATGGTGCGAGAGAAAGAAGTTAAGAATGGCGGCTGCCAAAACACAGTCCATTCTTTTGAGGGGCAAGACCGATAGGGCCCACCCTATTACTCTTAATATTGAGGGAGAAAGGATAAGTCCAAATGAGGTTGTTACCTACCTTGGCATCAAGTTTGGACAAAAATTCAATTTAACACCTCATTTGGAATACATAAGGAATAGGGTGGCCTTAGCTCTTAATGGGCTTTGTCGCATTGGGGGCGCCTTTTGGGGTCTTAGGTACCCAGCCACACTGACCATCTACAAAGGAGTGATTCTAGGTATCCTGAGATATGCGTCCCCAGCATGGAGTCAACACCTCTCGCACCAACAGAACAAGAAGTTGGCGACGATTCAGCGGATGGCTCTGCTGCGAGTCACCAGAGCGTACAGAACAGTATCTCACGAGGCAGTGCAGGTCTTAGCAGGAGCAATCCCAATTGACCTCCTCTTGCGAGAAGATTACTTCAGAAACAAGGTGAAGAGGGAAGGCATTGCGGATCTACCGGTAAACCTTCGAGTGAGGATAGGTGAAGACCCACGAAGATGGAGGAGTATTATTCGGGAGAATACCATACAAAATTGGAGCCAGCGATGGGTGACGACAATAAAAGGGGCTACCCTAAGGAAATACTTCCCTACCGTTGATTCCAGGCTAAAAGCCACATGGGTTGTCCCTGACTATTGGATCTCACAGTTCCTCACGGGGCATGGGGGTTTCCGAGCCAAGCTCGTAGAACATGGTAAAGACATTGATCCCCTATGCCCAACTTGTAGGGAACCGGAGACCGCTGAACACGTTTTACTGACCTGTACTGCCTATGAGACACTGAGAGCCAAGCTGCTGAGAGAGACAGGGCTCTACGCCCTGACTGCTACCGATCTACCTCAGCTGATGGTGAAGGAGAACTACCCGTTCTTCAAATCCTTTGTGTATGGGTGGAAGGAAGCAGTTGGCCAGGATCACTTCACCTTGGGACGGACAGCTGGAGCTGCTCCGGGAAGACCGCCGGACTGAGGAGAAGATAGAATAACACACCAAGAAACAGAAGAACACATCAGTGAACATAAGTACACACCAGTGAACATAATAACACATCAGTGATTAAACTGCTATTTTATGCCACGTTGCGGCAGTGAGTTGATTCTCAGAATCTTCTCACTGCTGCAAATCCGTATTGCCTTAAGAGGCAAGGTAGGAAGAATAAATAAATAAATAAAAATATAAGTAAGTGAAAGTAAAAATGGAATAAATAGATAACAGTTATGATTGCTGTCTTATACAAAAAGATAGTACTACCTTATATAAACATAAAGATCTGAAGTTTGACCATTGGTTTGGTTGATTTGATATGGAACAGCCAAATAATTCGATATAATTTTAAAATTTCCATTAATTTTAATTTTATGCTTCGTTCAGACAGTTTAAAGTCAAATGGTACTGTTTCAGGTAGTCATATCGCCTTACGCCTTAATATCCCTGCCGTGGAAACATGTCGATGCCCCAAAAATCGATAGCCATAAAAATTATAACGTGATATCGATTCCGATCACCGGTGGATGATAATAAATATTTCAGCTATTGATAACAAAACTTGTAATGGAAGCCACTGCTTATGAGATGAGCGGGTGACGTTATGGCCTTGTACACGGCCTTGTCGATCGTGAAGGTATTCAAAAGGCTGTTGCGAAATACCTTTGTATAATCCTAAACGAGATAAAGAAATGAAGTCCGGATTTTCCTCACAGTTAATATACATACATACAGATATATATATCTTAAAAAGAGACAAACCCCAACAGGGTTCAAATTAATCACATTCAAAAACAACTCAACGATACTGAAGTTAAATTTATATATCATGTTTATAATTAAAGCAAGGTAACTGATCAGTTATTATTAATAATTTAATATAAGACAAGGTTAAAATGAAATACATGCTGCAAAAAAAAATAATAATAATAAACTTTCTTTTTATGCAATAATTATGGTTTGATTCAATTATTTAGTAAAGGTAGTGGGTTTTTCAAGATAGGTGACCTATATGTTTAAATCGATACTAAAAATTGAAGTATTTAGTTCAATTTTTATCTGGAAAGAAAAAATGATAATAATGAATGAGAAAAATAAATAGGTAACATATTAATTAAATGTTTAAAAAAATCTGGTGCGATGTGCGCAACACACAACTTTCACTTGCGAACTTACTTAGATTATAAATCGAAGTGTTTCGATAATATGTGAACGCCACACTTTTCCACATTTATATGCTTGTTGTTAAAAAAATAAAAACACAAATTGAAAATAAGACAAAATTTATTAAATAAAGTGCCCCGTCCGTTTGATCAATTTTGGCTGTCACATCTTTGGCATATAGATACATCAAATACCCAGTTTGATCAGCATCGTTACATTGGTTTTTGAGTAAATAAAAGCAAGTGAAAATTAGACAACATTTATTAAATAAAGTGCCCCTTAATAAAATAATACAATTTTGATGAAATTTCGGCTGTCGCATCGCGGGTTTATACATACATCAAATACCCAATTTGATGAAAATCGTTAAAGCCGTTTTTAAGTAAATGACAAAAAAACACGTAAAATGAGACAAAATTTATAAAGTAAAGTGCCCCATCCAATTGATCAATTTTCATGAAATTTTGACAGTCACTTTGCAGGCCTATACATACATCAAATACCGAGTTTAATTAAAATCGTTAGAGAATTTATTTAAGTGTAATGTTACAAACCCATGGCCCCTTATTGAGGCAATCAACCATATAAATCCGATCTGGCTAATAACTAATGTAGATGTTTCGTGGACATATTTTAGTTTTTTATTGATTTGACATGTATGTATAAATATAATGTCTATAATGGGGCAATTTGGAGGTGCCCTTCCCTATCGGTGGCTCTGTCCGGTTCAAGAGCAGTGCCAAAGTAACTAGGTCCATGGATTATGACTGCTCAAGGGCATGAGGATCTGAAGCAGACCGTCGATGGACCTTACCTCCGGGCGGCTACTCACATTCTGGAAACCTACATCACAATTTTCGATCAAATACACTGAGTAGAGTCATCACTCTTGCGCCCGATATTTAACCATAATCACTAAGTAATGTTTATATATATTTATAGAAAAGCTCTGGAAGAGGAGCGGTTCCCGGCCACGGCTTATGTCGATGACCTAGCCGTCGTTGTGGCTTCGAACAGCAGAGCCAGACTAAAACATGAAGCCGAACGGTGCGCCAACATAGTAGCTCGATGGTGCGAGAGAAAGAAGTTAAGAATGGCGGCTGCCAAAACACAGTCCATTCTTTTGAGGGGCAAGACCGATAGGGCCCACCCTATTACTCTTAATATTGAGGGAGAAAGGATAAGTCCAAATGAGGTTGTTACCTACCTTGGCATCAAGTTTGGACAAAAATTCAATTTAACACCTCATTTGGAATACATAAGGAATAGGGTGGCCTTAGCTCTTAATGGGCTTTGTCGCATTGGGGGCGCCTTTTGGGGTCTTAGGTACCCAGCCACACTGACCATCTACAAAGGAGTGATTCTAGGTATCCTGAGATATGCGTCCCCAGCATGGAGTCAACACCTCTCGCACCAACAGAACAAGAAGTTGGCGACGATTCAGCGGATGGCTCTGCTGCGAGTCACCAGAGCGTACAGAACAGTATCTCACGAGGCAGTGCAGGTCTTAGCAGGAGCAATCCCAATTGACCTCCTCTTGCGAGAAGATTACTTCAGAAACAAGGTGAAGAGGGAAGGCATTGCGGATCTACCGGTAAACCTTCGAGTGAGGATAGGTGAAGACCCACGAAGATGGAGGAGTATTATTCGGGAGAATACCATACAAAATTGGAGCCAGCGATGGGTGACGACAATAAAAGGGGCTACCCTAAGGAAATACTTCCCTACCGTTGATTCCAGGCTAAAAGCCACATGGGTTGTCCCTGACTATTGGATCTCACAGTTCCTCACGGGGCATGGGGGTTTCCGAGCCAAGCTCGTAGAACATGGTAAAGACATTGATCCCCTATGCCCAACTTGTAGGGAACCGGAGACCGCTGAACACGTTTTACTGACCTGTACTGCCTATGAGACACTGAGAGCCAAGCTGCTGAGAGAGACAGGGCTCTACGCCCTGACTGCTACCGATCTACCTCAGCTGATGGTGAAGGAGAACTACCCGTTCTTCAAATCCTTTGTGTATGGGTGGAAGGAAGCAGTTGGCCAGGATCACTTCACCTTGGGACGGACAGCTGGAGCTGCTCCGGGAAGACCGCCGGACTGAGGAGAAGATAGAATAACACACCAAGAAACAGAAGAACACATCAGTGAACATAAGTACACACCAGTGAACATAATAACACATCAGTGATTAAACTGCTATTTTATGCCACGTTGCGGCAGTGAGTTGATTCTCAGAATCTTCTCACTGCTGCAAATCCGTATTGCCTTAAGAGGCAAGGTAGGAAGAATAAATAAATAAATAAAAATATAAGTAAGTGAAAGTAAAAATGGAATAAATAGATAACAGTTATGATTGCTGTCTTATACAAAAAGATAGTACTACCTTATATAAACATAAAGATCTGAAGTTTGACCATTGGTTTGGTTGATTTGATATGGAACAGCCAAATAATTCGATATAATTTTAAAATTTCCATTAATTTTAATTTTATGCTTCGTTCAGACAGTTTAAAGTCAAATGGTACTGTTTCAGGTAGTCATATCGCCTTACGCCTTAATATCCCTGCCGTGGAAACATGTCGATGCCCCAAAAATCGATAGCCATAAAAATTATAACGTGATATCGATTCCGATCACCGGTGGATGATAATAAATATTTCAGCTATTGATAACAAAACTTGTAATGGAAGCCACTGCTTATGAGATGAGCGGGTGACGTTATGGCCTTGTACACGGCCTTGTCGATCGTGAAGGTATTCAAAAGGCTGTTGCGAAATACCTTTGTATAATCCTAAACGAGATAAAGAAATGAAGTCCGGATTTTCCTCACAGTTAATATACATACATACAGATATATATATCTTAAAAAGAGACAAACCCCAACAGGGTTCAAATTAATCACATTCAAAAACAACTCAACGATACTGAAGTTAAATTTATATATCATGTTTATAATTAAAGCAAGGTAACTGATCAGTTATTATTAATAATTTAATATAAGACAAGGTTAAAATGAAATACATGCTGCAAAAAAAAATAATAATAATAAACTTTCTTTTTATGCAATAATTATGGTTTGATTCAATTATTTAGTAAAGGTAGTGGGTTTTTCAAGATAGGTGACCTATATGTTTAAATCGATACTAAAAATTGAAGTATTTAGTTCAATTTTTATCTGGAAAGAAAAAATGATAATAATGAATGAGAAAAATAAATAGGTAACATATTAATTAAATGTTTAAAAAAATCTGGTGCGATGTGCGCAACACACAACTTTCACTTGCGAACTTACTTAGATTATAAATCGAAGTGTTTCGATAATATGTGAACGCCACACTTTTCCACATTTATATGCTTGTTGTTAAAAAAATAAAAACACAAATTGAAAATAAGACAAAATTTATTAAATAAAGTGCCCCGTCCGTTTGATCAATTTTGGCTGTCACATCTTTGGCATATAGATACATCAAATACCCAGTTTGATCAGCATCGTTACATTGGTTTTTGAGTAAATAAAAGCAAGTGAAAATTAGACAACATTTATTAAATAAAGTGCCCCTTAATAAAATAATACAATTTTGATGAAATTTCGGCTGTCGCATCGCGGGTTTATACATACATCAAATACCCAATTTGATGAAAATCGTTAAAGCCGTTTTTAAGTAAATGACAAAAAAACACGTAAAATGAGACAAAATTTATAAAGTAAAGTGCCCCATCCAATTGATCAATTTTCATGAAATTTTGACAGTCACTTTGCAGGCCTATACATACATCAAATACCGAGTTTAATTAAAATCGTTAGAGAATTTATTTAAGTGTAATGTTACAAACCCATGGCCCCTTATTGAGGCAATCAACCATATAAATCCGATCTGGCTAATAACTAATGTAGATGTTTCGTGGACATATTTTAGTTTTTTATTGATTTGACATGTATGTATAAATATAATGTCTATAATGGGGCAATTTGGAGGTGCCCTTCCCTATCGGTGGCTCTGTCCGGTTCAAGAGCAGTGCCAAAGTAACTAGGTCCATGGATTATGACTGCTCAAGGGCATGAGGATCTGAAGCAGACCGTCGATGGACCTTACCTCCGGGCGGCTACTCACATTCTGGAAACCTACATCACAATTTTCGATCAAATACACTGAGTAGAGTCATCACTCTTGCGCCCGATATTTAACCATAATCACTAAGTAATGTTTATATATATTTATAGAAAAGCGAAAAGAAAAAAAAGGCGTGATAAACCAGCATGATAGTAATCGAGAGCTATACTCAAACTGTGTATAGCGTCCTTGCCTAAAAACTAATCTTCAAATTAAAATTAACAGCTACGCCCTTTCTAATTTGCGGGTGATGATAACCTTCGCTGTTTTTCACCCTGTTTATATAAATAAAATAAATAAAAAATTAATTATTAGAACAATTACGTTAATATTCGATTAGTTTCCAACAACTGTAAAATAGGCCCTAGCTTTAATAAACATGTATTAATGTAATCATGAAGATAATAATAATAATCCTTATTACAGATTTATATTTTTTCTGCAGCGAACATAACATACAATAGTAAATAACATCATTATAAGATAATCTTTTTTTATTTAAGCTTTCTCTCGCCGGGCCACTTTTTCAGTGAAATCATCTTACACAATATCCGGCCTTCTCAATAATTAAGGATTTAGGAATCAGGGTCAGTGTTACAGGAGCGAAATCAAAACAATGATTCCCACGGTTCTATATCTACCACTTCTACGGCAAATATAATAGAATTTATTACTTGTTTTCATTTGTTCTAATATCGGCAAGAAACACCCCTTTCAAGAGAAGATAAAATATAACTCTTTATGTCAGAATGCTCTTTAACCAATTCCACTATTGAGTGATCTTTAACCAATTTCACTATTTGTGGAAGGCAATATTACCTTATTGCCATCGGACAAAGCAAGCATTACTCAATTACATATATTTTTCGTTCCTTGGGGTTCATTACACCCATCCAACTCTCGATAGCATACTTACCAACAAACAGAGAGTCCACTAAATTCAGCCAAGACAATGCAATGGCCCGAAGAAAAAAGAACAGCCAGAGAAGCAAGTAATTGATGTCGCTGAAGGGAAGTCGCTATGATGAATATTGTAGGGACCACGCCCTCTGCGGGCACGAAACTGTCTCACGCCAAGTCTAAGCTCTCCGTCCTCTGATGTTATATGGAATAGAAAACGCTATTGTTATAGTATTCATAAAAATATGCATTGCTTAAAAAAATTGAATAATTAATACGTTTCAACAGACATATATTAAGTTACTTTCAGTTATAGAAGTAAAATAATAGCAGCATCCCTTAAATTCAGCGAGTTTTTCGTAAATATTTAAGCCATACACGAAACACTAGAGATCCTCATTTAAAATCCTGCTTTAAATGACTGCTGAGATATCCGATAGTTCAGATATATTTAAATTAAAAAAAACAAAAAAAAAAAAAACTAAAAGTTAAAGGATACAACATAAGAAACCATACAGTTAGATTTTGTTTTGGGTTTTTGACCTTTCGGGAAATTTTAAAAATTCATAAGTTTTATTTGCGTTCATAAGTCTTTAAGACCTCTGCGGACAAAATAATGTACTTCGCCAGCTCATAGCTTACAATCTCCTGGAATCTATACATCAATATATCAGTTTAGATATCTATAAAATCTACTGCTGAGGATCTCCTACACCCACGAGGCCGAGGAGGTGCAGAAGACTGTCCAGGGTGACCCAGGAAAGGATGGATCAAACGACCTCGGGACCAATGTAATCGATTTGACAGATGAGAAATCAAAATTTAGTTAGTACGAAATCAGTTTCCAATGATCAGAAACTACAGAAAAGTGGTGATTTACAGAAAAGGAAAACAAATGGAGAACTCATCCCTAAACCAATTTTCTGATTCATTTCATCAATCTACCTTATTGATTCCTGTCATTTAGTACACTGATGACATACACATATTGCAATTCCAATTGAAAACAAAATATTGGAAGCTAAGTTTCTCCAGTAACTTCCTTCGAAAAAGGAAAAGATGTCATTAGGAAAACTAAAATTCAATAATTATGATTAAAACATAAAAATGGGAACTAAAGAAGTGTAGGTAATACACTAATCCATGCTTTTCTCGGTTTAAACATTTGTACCATTTTTTTGTTCATTATATCAATAAGTGTCCGTTTTACATTTAGAGTAGACCATCACTAAAAGGCCAATCTTTATGGCCTTTTAGAGATGGGAGTATGAAATTTTGAGTGATTTAATCTGTATAAATCACTCAAAATTTCATTTGAAATTCGGGATCAACCAATTTACTTAGAAAAGGGCGACCAGAAATCTGAAACCAAAATTTAACTTCTAAACAGTCAACAAGTGGTGTAATGTAACATATAAAACTCCACTTCCCCTACTGCCACAATTAATTTTTATTTTCTAATTTAAACTACCTGCGGAAGCGCAGTCCGGTGAAAAACTATGTTCGGACACTAACTTCCGTAGTTCACAGTGGCTCTTTTTTACACGTGGTAGCTGAAATGCTCGGAGGAGATCAGATCACTCTCAACCGCCAGGTTCCCCCATTAAATTAATTCTTTTCAATTACGTGTACTCATTTGATAGAGATTGTGTTTGCTCCAAATGAAAGACATTCCGACAGTAGCCACATTCAAATTAAGGATCTTGAGCAAGCAGTTTAGCGCCTTACCTATCTAAGCTGTCCTACTCCCGGTGTAAATATCTAGGTTGCAAGTCACCCTATGTTATTCCAAGCAAGAGCCCCGGAATTGTTACTTAAAATCGGTTTCAAAAAGGATTTCAGGAAACAGCTTTGCCACGACTAAATGATAACCTGTGTACAAGTTTTCATAAGAAATAATTTGTTCTACTTTTTGTGGATAATATGTGGTCAGTGTGAGGTTACACTAAATCTCCACGACCACTTAATTCATTCAATTTAAATAAAACCATTATTATTTTTACTAAATGCTTTTTGGATTCTCATTGATCTATGTATGTTAAAGAGAAATATTTAAAAACACAAAACCTTGGTCCCAGATCCCAGACAAGATGCCCGCCGATCTGATGCCGGCACAGGTTAGCCAAAACAGGCCGTGGCTTTCCCGTCCGAAACAAAACGGTCATCTTAATTAAAACTCCAAAACCTTCCATCAACGGACGTCGCACAGTGGTAAATAATTGCTTTTTGGCGGACATAAATCTGCCATTTCCACAATTTTACAGATAAATTGATGGGATCTTTTTTATTACATTCTTAATAAAATTCAAAAACCAAGGAAACTATTCCCGTTAAGATTGCTTCGGTATAAGTGTCCTTTTGGTTTACCCAAAACCAGGTTTCTTGGGTGTTAATAGATAGTTTTCGATAATATGCAAACAAACATGGAAGAACTCAATATTTTTCAGAATTTTCTTTTTTATTTTTTTAGTCTGAGGGTGGGCTTTCTTATCACCGAGTATCCAAAAGAAAATTCAAATTGCATAGGAGTTATGGGTATTTTAAAAACAACTAAAAATTCAACATTAAACTCGATTTTCTCCTTTTAGAAATAAGATATCAATATACCGATTTCACTGAAAGTTTACATTCAACGGCTAGTATATTACGTATGACCAACATGAATTTGGTTTCCTTATTAGGGTACAAAAGCAATTTAAATACTACTTTTTTTTCATAAAAACCGTTTTTCTCGGTTTGAAAGGGGTGCTCTCCGGAGTTATCACAGCGGTAATTTCTAGTCTTACTTGTACTACGACCACATAAAAAGATCATTTAAATTCACTTGCGCCTTTTTTAGAAAAGTATGTTTTGTATATGTTTACAGAAAAATTGGCAATGTTTGGCCCTGTAATCTGCTCTAAATGGTACAGGTTCATTTACAAGCTCCTTCTAATCTATAACACAAAACGACTACACCTATACACAAGGTTTTCACTTATAAATGTATACTGCAGTATAAAATTTTGAATAGCCAGCCTTATTGAAAACCTTGAGTACCTGTTATCGAATAAGTGGTTTCACAAGTAAACAGAATTTTGTTTCCCTTTTCGGTTGATTAGGTGAGATGAAAAAACTACTGAATAGCTGAAAGCACATACATATTTGCTCTTCATTAAACTTAAAACGAATAAATACTTTCTTTGTAAAAGAAAAATCAACCGATTTATTCTCAGTTAATTTGTCATATCAATTTACACACGTAAAGGTAAGATTTTATGACTTTTCCTTTAAACACTATCTAGAAATAATAATTTTCTACCTATAGGTATTCAGGCATTTTTGTAGTGGAGGGTAAAGTAATTAGGAAAGAATCAGTAAGACTCTGCTCTTGTGTTGCTAATCGGCTTTGTCTGCTTTACTTAAGATATAGTTATGTTTTCTCTTGACAATCTACAGCACTATTATTTTATGTGGTCTTAGTACAAGTAAGACTAGAAATTACCCCAGTGATAACTCCGGGGAGCACCCCTTTGAAACCGAGAAAAACGGTTTTTATGGAAAAAAAGTAGTATATAAATTGCTTTTGTGCCCTAATAAGGAAACCAAATTCATGTTGCTCATACGCAATAAAATACTAGCCGTTGAATTTAAACTTTCAGTGAAATCGCTATATTGATATCTTATTTATAAAAGGAGAAAATCGAGTTTAATGTTGAATTTTTAGTTGTTTTTAAAATACCCATAACTCCTATGCAATTTGAATTTTCTTTTGGATACTCGGTGATAAGAAAGCCCACCCTCAGACTAAAAAAATAAAAAAGAAATTTCTGGAAAATATTGAGTTCTTCCATGTTTGTTTGCATACTAACGAAAACTATCTATTAACACACTAGAAACCTGGTTTTGGGTAAACAAAAAGGACACTTATACCAAAGCAATCTTAACGGGAATAGTTTCCTTGGTTTTTGAATTTTATTAAAAAGGTAATAAAAAAGATCCTATCAATTTATCTGTAAAATTGTGGAAATGGCAGATTTATGTCCGCCAAAAAGCAATTATTGACCACTGTGCGTCGTTCACTACAATTTCCCTCTAATTTGGGATCAATATATGAAAAGAATTGCGATCATTATTTCAGATAAGATACACCAATCATATTGATACGTACATAAGAATGTATCAATATGTCGTGGCATTGGTTTTACAAGGTTCTAACTGACATTTTTGGCATAATTGAGCTTATTCTTTTATTTGACATATAATATAGTTATACTATATTCTGTATTAATTTTACGGTAGTATCATTGTAAAAAACAAAGTTACTAAAGTGACAAGGTTCTAACTGCAAGAAAAACATTTTTAAGCATCACTTTGACAAGGTTCTATCCGCAACACACCTGTTATCATTGTGATTCTAATGTAAACAGTTTTTATTTTGATCTCTTATTTGGAGGACGTGTTGGTGTGTTCTACACTTGTGAGGTTTTATACACAGTAAGTAGAGCTCCAGGATTGTTTTAAAAATGGATGCATCTCAGAGTGTATTAGTTTATCAGATTCAGGACAGATTCGGCAGATTTCAGATGATTTCATTCCTCCAACGGAATCGGAAGATTCAGAAGATGCTGTTAATTATATTTGTGGAAAAAAGTATGTAAAATAATTTTAAAGGTTACTATCTAAACATAAATGTTATGTTTAACAGTTTAGTATTGATGCACAACATCAACAGAAATTGTTTTTCAAGAGTCCAATGAATAAAGTGCAAAATTTTTTTTATAAAATTAATATTCTGCTTAACTCAGGAGGGTCTAATTTTTTTCACAGAAACAAAAATACATTCAAAACCTCGCCGAAAATAAATTAGGTTTGGAGAAAATACCCACTTTATGGAAAAAACTAAAAAAAAAAAAAAAAGAATGATGCAGACGGAGATTTAAATGACATTGATCAGCAAAGCGAGAATTCGGCAACAACACGTCCTACGTGTGAAGGTTCCAGTGATTCTGGAAAGTAAGATAATTTTACTATTTGGTCATTTTTTTTTTTTTTTTTTTTTTTTTTTAAGAGATCTTAATTAATTTAAATAAACCGCTGCTCTAAGAAAAGTTTCTGCCTAATTCCCGTGAGGAGAACGGGATACCGTCTAGTTGTATAAATAATCTAACTATCTATTACAATGGCTTCGGTTTTTCAATTTTAGGAATTTTTGAATGTTTGCGCCAAAATCCGTTTCAGAGCATTCTAAATCGATATACAAAAGGTAAAGTTTTCATATCTGTTTGTGTGTGTGTGTGTGTGTGTGTGTGTGTGTGTGTGTGTGTGTGTGTGTGTGTGTGTGGGTGTGTGTGTGTGAGTGTGTGTGTGTGTGTGTGTGTGAGTTTGTGTGAGTTTGTGTGTGTGTGTGTGTGTGTGTGTGTGTGTGTTTGTTTGTTTGTTTGTTTGTTTGTTTGTTTGTTTGTTTGTTTGTGTGTGTGTGTGTGTGTGTGTGTGTGTGTGTGTGTGTGTGTGTGTGTGTGTGTGTGTGTGTGTGTGTGTGTGTGTGTGTGTGTGTGTGAGAGAGAGAGAGTGTTTGTGTGTGTGTGTGTGTGTGTGTGTGTGTGTGTGAGTGTTTGTGTGTGTGTGTGTGTGTGTGTGTATGTGTGTGTGTGTGTGTGTTTGTGTGTGTGTGTGTGTGTGTGTGTGTGTGTGTGTGTGTGTGTGTGTGTGTGTGAGAGAGAGAGAGTGTTTGTGTGTGTGTGTGTGTGTGTGTGTGTGTGTGTGAGTGTTTGTGTGTGTGTGTGTGTGTGTGTGTATGTGTGTGTGTGTGTGTGTTTGTGTGTGTGTTTGTGTGTTTGTGTGTGTGTGTGTGTGTGTGTGTGTGTGTGTGTGTGTGTGCGCGAGCGTGTGTGTGTGTGTGCGTGTGTGTGTGTGCGTGTGTGTGTTTGTGTGTGTGTATGTGTGCGTGTCCTTCCAGACGATAACTCGAGTAGCTTTTGAAATATCTCAACAAAATTTGGCTCAAAAATCAACCTCGCCAATCGAAAATTCAAGTTCGTTAGCCAGCCAAATCGGACCAATGTAAGTGGTCCAAATTCAAATATTGAGTTTTTGGAAATCGAAGGTCAAAGCAGCAGAGACGCGCAAGGAGTCATTTCCTATGTTTTGGGGGTCGAGAAATCGATTAAAACTAGTTTCATTCGAATCGGGTCAATATTGGCCGAAATTGACGTAAAAGGGTGTTTTGGTACAATGGACGTGTGACCCATCATTTTTTATGGAAACCAGCACACTAAGTAATATAGTAATAATATAGCATACAATAAAGCACGATATTACTTATTTGTTATTCTTATTTATTGTAATGTTGATATCAACCAGTACACACCTCTGATGGTCATTGACCAAGAGTATGTGCCACCAGGAAATGTATATGTATTGTAATGTTTGAAAATAAAAGCACTTTTTTAATAATAATAATAATAATAAGTAAATGGAAGTGTAACATGTTGAAAAAAGCTCATCAAAGTGGTGCAGAGTATGTCAGCCGTAGAGGTAAGAAGTTGAACTCGAAAAATGTTAAAAACATTAAAAACTGCCTCACAGATTGTAGGTATGGATGTATGAAGAAAATAACTGAGGATGAAAGAATGGATATTCACGCAAGTTACTACAGTCTACTTAATTCAACTGAAAAGAGACACTTCATTATCAACTTAACAACACGTTGTCTAACTGCTAGGCCTAAGAACCTTAACACTACTGAGGAAGATGATAATGAGAATTCTAATAATGACAAGACTGAGGCCATTGTATCAAAATCACGAAGGAAGTATTCATTCTCTTATTATTTTCATCTAAAAGGAGGAAAGATCGAAGCGTGCAAAAAATTTTATCTGGCAACAGTAGATATTTCTCAAAAGCCAGTGTACACGGCACATAATACAAAAAATGTAAAAACAAACACTCCGAATGCAGACCTTAGAGGCAAAAGTGCAACTAGCAGGAGAACGCCAACCGGAAATGCCGACTTTGCAAGAAAGCATATAAAGTCATTCCCTAGAGTTGAAGAACATTATTCCCAAACGACCACAAACAGTCTTTACTTAGGGACACATTTAAGTGTTGGAAACATGATTGAACTCTATAAAGAACAGTGTTCTGAAGAAGGAGTCCATCCAGTAAAAGACTCTCGATACAGAAAGATTTTCAACACAGAATTTAACTTGGGATTTCACATACCAAAATCGGACAGATGCGATTTTTGTGAAATGTATAAAACAGCCAAACAAATAGAAACTCTGACTGAAAAATGAAAGCTGACTATGAATGGCACATTAATCTGAAAAATGTAATGAGGGAATCCCCAAAGAAAGAAAAGGAGGAAAAAACTTACCAGTATTGTTGTTTGACCTAGAGAATGTTATATTGACTTCACATGCAGAAATCAGCTCACAATTCTAATTAGAAAATTGACCTGTTTCAACTTAACAGCATATTATAATGTGACTAAAAGAGTTTATTGCGCTCTTTGGAATGAACGTTAGGAGGTAGATCCGGAAATGACATTACAAGTGCACTGCGAAGAATTTTAGAAGTTGTCGCTGAAGAAAATGACATAAGTGAGCTCACTACTTGGTCAGACTCGTATGTTGCCCAGAATAGGAACTCAATAATGTCAAACGCTATCCTAGACTTTTTGAGAGACCAACCTGAAATAAAATCAGTGACAATGGAATACTCATTGCCAGGGCATTCATGTGTGCAAGAGGTTGATAGTGTGCATTCACAAATTGAAAAGGCAATGAACAAAATAGAATTTTATTCACCTTTAGGTCTGATAAGACTGTTAAAAGGCATAAGTCGTCAAAATCCATATAAAATCATTCAAATCAGAGCTTCTGACTTTAAAAACTTCTCTGAAACTAAGAAACTGCTGAACTACAAAGCAGCGCCTTATACAAAAGTATCCATAACTCAACATACACAAACATTTGGGGAGATTTTATACAAAACGAGTCATGATGAATTAGAGCCCTACAACGCTTCAAACATTAAGTTCATGGAAATTCCAGAACAGCGCAATAAGTCGAAGAAGTCTAAGAAGCAGCAAACTGAGCTTTCACCTCTGTCTGTTTTTGAAGTACGTCCAAAATTTCTTCGATGTACCACCACCATACCGGACCTTAAGAAAAAAGAGTGCTTATCCTTACATGCCTCTTCAGGATCGAGAGTTCTACGATGCCATCTTGAACTAGAAAGCAGAAATTCCCAGACTTTTTGTACAAAGACAATTAATTTTCTAAAAAAATATTTCAAAATATTATAAAACTCGTGTAAAACTTAAAAGTTAGGTATAAAATAGTTGTTTATTTGTTTAATCTTGTAAATGTTCACAAAATAAACTATGTCATTTTCACTCTACGCCTGATTATTACTTGCATTTTCAATTTGACATGGTTGTATGTGCAGTTAGAACCTTGTCACTCTCAAGTTGATCAAAGTTGGGAGTGACAAGGTTCTAACTGCAAAGTACATAGTCTGTATACATACTATGTGACACACTAAAATGCTATGTTTCCTCTTATCTGATTTATAAAGTAGTAGTAAGCCCTCAGAAAGCATAAAAAACAAATTCGTCAATAAATAAATAAAATATTGCAAAAGGAAAATTCAAACTTGTCTTTCTCAGAAGTTACTCTTGACCAGTTAAAACCCTGTCAAACCAACGCCACGATGTGACAACACGATTCATTCATATTGATCGAAGGGATATAATCCCCGTTATAATTTCCGAATTGTATAAAATATTTCTATTTAATGATGGAAAATGGTCAATTGTTTTCCTTAAGATCCTTAGGGTACGATTGATAGTCAGGAGGTTCAGTCATATAAATTCTTCTTTATTTTAACAGTTCACCTTTCGACCTTTACCTGGGTCATCATCATCTTGATCTGGGCTAAAGTGAAACCAATATATGACTAAAATATAAGGTATGTAGATGTATAGGTAAAATTAGAAATATAAGTGCATTACAGAAGGAAAAAAGTCATCTGTTATTAATCTGGTCTAGCATAAGAATTCCCTCAGTAATACTGTATACGTGTATTCCCTTTATTGGAGTGAAAACTTAGGTTGTTAAAATAAAGAAAATACCCTGAAATTTCTCACCATCAATCAACCCAGAAGAAATATAAAAGATCTTTTGAAAATAATATGAGTTATAACTGATAGTACAACATCGATAATAACCTCTGAAGGGGTAAAACATTTAATTTTATAGAGATATGAGGGGAAACTATGATTGATAACAACTAAAACATAACAGAAGGGAAAATTCCAATACCATGACATATGATATATATTTAAATTTTTCGGATTCTTAAGAATATAAAAAATCTGGTGCGTGCGCGCAACACACAACTTTCACTTACCAACTTACTTAGATTAGAAATTAATGCGTTGTCTTAATGCCACTTCCCAAAGTTACACATTTTTCCACATTAATTTCTTATTTTTGTTTCATTTGCTCTATAAAAAACACTAGTTTATTTTAGTTAGCCGTTCTTTAATTATGAACAATGGTCTGTCATTAAAGGCGTACTACGCATGAGTGGGCTCAACGTGTTTTATGACTTGGCTGCATATTTTTCTTTTTTTCTCCTCTATATGTTTACTTGGTTTTTATCATATCTCATATTTAGAAACAAAAACAAGGAACAAAAAAAGGCCCCTACCCCATTTAAGCCCCCTCAGAACATCTTCATACTGATAAAGCTTACCTGATATTAAAGAACGCCTAATTTTCATTAAACATGACGAATTTGATGAAAATCGTTGAAGCCGTTTTTGAGATAATCGAAAAAAAGGTAAAAATCGGAAAAAAGTTATGAAATAAAGTGTTTCTTCGTTTGACCAATTTTGATGAAATGTTGGCTATCACATCTTTGGCATATACATACATCAAATACCCTGTTTGATCAAAATCGATAAATCCGTTTTTGAGTAAATAAAAAAAACACTTGAAAATGATAAAAAATTTATTAAGTAAAGCCCCCCCTCCGGTTAATCAATTTTGATGAAATGTTGGCTATCACATCTTTGGCATACACATACATCAAATACCCAGTTTGATCAAAATCGTTAAAGCCGTTTTTGAGTAAATAAAAAAAACACGTGAAAATGATGCAAAATTTATTAAGTAAAGTCCCCCCTCCGGTTAATCAATTTTGATGAAATTTTTGCTGTCACATCGCGGGCATATACATACACTAAATACCCAATTTCAGGTTCGCATGGTTTATAGTTTTTGAGCTAGTCTGTTCACACACACACACACACACACACACACACACACACACACACACACACACAGACACACACACACACACACACAGACTATTTCGCGGGACTTGGTTATTTGGACTCAGGAGACCCCAAAACGTGTATTTCCGTTGAAAACCGGAAGTCGAAATTTTTCACGATCGCAGTACTTCCAGTTACTATATATTTCATATATAGGTAAGTGAAAGTAAAAATGTGGCATACCGTAAGAAAAAACTATTTCTGCTTTAATTTAATGAGGGGAAAAATTAATTACTTACTTGGGTAGCAAAGGAGATTGAGAAAATAAAGCCGAAGCGAATAAGAGAACAATTAAGAGTAGAGTTGTGTACTACTATTTTACGTATTTACAACAAAAGGCTAAAGCAAATCAAAGGCGCAGAATAAAGGATGGATAATCCGTTATTTTAAAATATTCATATTGTGGTCATATCATTGTTTAATAATCATATCACGATACAGCAATTCAAATCCACTACATTGGTCAGGCGATTTTGGATATTGTGGAATTTCATTCATACTAGGTATTCTCATTCATACGTGGCCCAAGTTTTTTAAAACGAGTAAAAATCATTAGTTATTCCTTCTTTTTGAGCGAAAGTAAATTGGTATTTCCGATTCTGGGCCATGTCAGGTATACCCACTATCCTAGTTGTTCCTGGATAAGCGTAATTATAAGCATAAAGTGACGTCAAGTTATTCAACAAACAGCAGCATTATTTTGTATATAAACTGATATACTTAGAGAAATAGAGCACAAAGGTGAATATAATATAATGGTAATAAGCCTCCTTAACATTAACTTAATAATAACATACAAATAATAACATTGAAACTAAGGTATCTATAGATACATATAAAACACAACAAAGTTGATCGCTAGGAAGAATGATAACGGTATGAAAGTCACAGCTGAAGCAGGTCTGAAATAGCTCCACAGATGTTAGTGTGTTCTAGAGAGCACTTCCGGGGCAACCCAAACATCCTCCTCACTGGATCACAGATCGAATTTAGCCTCCAGAACAAGGGCCACGAAGCCATTGCTGGGGCACACTAACTATTTGAATAATATCCCTGGGTTATTAATAGGGCCCGGATTTTTAGGCAATTGCATATTGTGTTTGCGTGCTTCTTTAAAATAGCGGACCAGATATGATTACCAATTAGAGTATGTAGATCTAATTGGTCAATTTTTATTTTGCTTATTTGATGATAAATGCATATATTTGCATATTTTGATGATCTAATAAAGTATTAATTTATTTATGTAAAATTTTAGGACTTTTCGTACACCAGGGCCATTTTCACCCTATATCTAATAAATTAAACAATACATTAAGAAATATAAAAGTAATATCCAATATGGGAGCTAAGATTCCCAATTTCGATCTAGGTTATTCGCCGTAAATAAGTCTTCTTCTTATTCTTCGATTTAATGATTACTGAGATTCCCGACTTTCCACCTCCGTTTTTAGAAAATAAACATATAAATAGCATCCCAGGCCATGTTGGAAAAGCTTTGAAAAAAAAAACAAAAAAAAAAAAAGGAAGACATTTTATGAAAAAGTCAGGGTTAAAGTCCTGGAAAATATAAATAAAATTTTAAACGGGGATAATAAATTGTTTTCAGCGATCCAAAGATCATTTTCGAATTATAAAAATATTTCAAATGATAGAAGGTCAGGATCCACAGAAATTAAAAAAAAAACCTGCACCTCTACAACCTATGAAGGGTCTTGGGTGCAATAATGTGTAAGAAAGTACTGTATCTTGGTCAGCGGTCATGCAAGGAGGTGATTTGACCTTAATCATGATCAACCTTCCGCTTTTTCCCCCTTAATTTTTCCATTAAAAGTACAATTTTAGAAATGCAGAGTACAATGCCCAAATTTAGTATAAGAGTACCTAAATTTAGATATGCATTTAATAATTAATTTTATTGATTATTTTACTTGTTTTATATATTTTTTAATTGTTTGTTAATTTAGATATTTTTATTCATGTTATTCGTGTATTTTTCTTGTTAATCGATAACTTTCAATTATTTTTACATTTTACTTTTAAATGCGTTTAATTTTACTATCAAAAACATTTTGGTTTCATTTCTAAATAGTCTCCTCCACTCCCTTTCCTATGAAATATTTTATACACATTAGTATCCACGAATATTACAGTTGTTTAATAGCATATTTTTATTTTTTATGCTGTATATTTTATAGTTTTTTTACTGTATATTATATGGCATATTTTGACGCTTTTTATTGCATAAAAATCCGGGCTCTGGTTATTAAATATGATTAGAATGTGGTAAAAAAAATAACGAAGACGAACCTGACGGGGTTAAATATTTTCGATTATAAATAACCTATAATAGAGAATAAATAAGATCCCCTGTTCTGCAGTATATTGCAGAGAACATTCTAACCACATAACCATTCTCCAAAATGAAACAATTCGAAGCAAAATAATTAAATAAGAATAAAATAACAAACAACTATGAAAACTTTTCGGAAGTAAAATAATGGTGACCATCATCGTCTCTTTCCTCCGGTGTGGAGGGCTTTCATCAAGCTGCCTTCCTTTCGCCCAGTAATGAACATAAATGGCTGTGGTCAAGTTGTTTTTGGTTATAAGTGTCTTGTTATGTCCAGAGAATTTATTATTAAAACTGAAAAAAAAAATTTGTATAATAATTTATTTGAAGGCCATGGTTTTAAAAATAATCGTCAAATAACCAGAGAAATAGAAACGTTCGATGCTATGCCTGTTTATAAAAAAAAGTTGGTAAGCAAAAACTGCTATGATATAAATCAATTGAATTAACAGTTGCCAATAAACATCAAAGTTATTTTTTTTTTTAAATAATAATTTTATTCCATATTTACAAAATATACATGTTTATCCAAGTGATGGAATTCACCTGTGGTATAGTGGTTAGCATGGCAACCTACAATACTAAAGGTCGCAGGTTCGCGCCCAGCGGTGGCCCTAGGATTTTTTAATGGGAGTAAAAAATCCTTAGCTTTGCCGTCCCTCGGATAGGACCTAAAATGGAGGTCCCGAGCCTGTATGATGTCAGCTATTCGTTAAAGATCCCTATCCCAATTATACCTGGATAGGCAAAATTTAGGACTCCCACTGTAGCATCGCCCGATAGCCTTAGTGGCATAAAGTGACGTTAAACAAACAAACATCCAAGTGATAGTAAAAATAAGGAATTAATATTTTTGGAACATGAGCCCATAACATGGAAAACCTAAATTTAATCTAGACGGCTGGGACTCGAACCCAGGTCACGACATCTCCGTTGTGCTACAAAGCCAACTGCGCAACCAAGGCCGTTGTCCCAGTCTGCTATCTTCACTGATCCTTTGTACTCACAGATCTCTCAATATTTTCGAGGGGTATTAGGGAGCTGGACCAGTAATACCTAATTGAGGACCAGTTGATAAAAGTTGATCTCTTAAATTTATAATATTTGTATTTAAAGAGGAAAGATTGGCATTGGCCGGGACGCGAAACAATTACATTGCGTCAAATGAAGATAGGTTATGGCGGTGATAAGACCAAGAACTTTAAGTAAGTAAGTCCTCAAATGTTGGGGACAACCAAAGAGCCGAGATTAACCGGAAGCAGGAATTAGAAGATCGCCCTTCAATATGTCTTTTCTCTGCTGTAGACACTTATTGTAATATTTTCTTCCATAAAAATAGCAACAAATTAGGATAAGACAAAATATATGGGTAGTTAGCAGAAATTGGGACGATAATACAGAAACTGGATCGGAACAAGTTTGAAGTCGTTGAGAAATAAATTATAATAAAGCTATAACGCCCAACTATGTTGAGTTGCTCTTACGCAGCATCCTGCACATCTGCCTGAGAGTATTTTAAAAATATTATTATAATATTGATTTACAAAAATACATTCATATATGCAAATATATTGTGGTATGTGCAACACACAACTTTCACTTACCAACCTACTTAGATTATAATTAAACGTGTTTAGATAAATGTGTAAACGCCATTTAGTAACTTCACATAAAATAGCTTTTTCCACATCTTGGTATAATTCTCTATAAGTTAAAGATTATTGCATGTATTGTGATATCAATGATTGTGAATTAAATTGGTAAAGAACAATATGTAATCGAAGTGAACAAATTACAAGTTTAAAGATTACCGCTTCAAACCAACATAAAAATTAACCAAATGAAATTAGTTATTAAATGTTGGATAATACAGAATAATAATGAAAAAAACGTTCCAGTGTTTTTTATTGTATTCAGAGAAACTAGGCTCTTTTACCTTAAATCTATTTAACTTATTCAATTTTCATTAAAATATTCAATTAATAATAAAATATAATTGTATATAAAATATGTATTCTCGCTAATATAAACCGTTTTTATTTATAAATATGATTAATTCCTTAATTATTTTCAGAAATATTCTACTAATGGAATCGGGGGTAGCTTGCAGATACAGATGCTATAAAACTAATAATTCATGTATAAAGATGTTACTTTTACAACCTTACCTTAAGGTTGGAAAAGTAACAAATCTAAAAATGTGCTGAGAGGGGAGCAGGAATAAATAATCAGGAAAAAATCAAGTTTATAGTACTAATTATGTATTGCCACTTCGAATGAGATGAGTACTATAAAAGTATTTGACAATACCTGACGCAGACAAGTACCCTTTGGCATGTCAACATTCCATTTGTGCATTCGGTTTTTTGAATATCTAATCCATATTTCATACAAACTTCCTTTAAAAAAAAAATGGTAAACTAAGGTTAAAAATTTGAAAGAGATAATCAATAATTGCGAAGTTAGTTATAGAATTAAAAGTTTAAAAGAACTTAATTTGGGATATAAATAATAGCCACGTTTGTAAATCGCAACTAAGTGTATACAAAAAATCAATTTTCTATTTAACCTTCTTCCGGGCGCGCCTCCTAACATAACGTAAGCAGGCGCGTGACGGTAATTTACCGTATCACCAGTTTTACGCCTTTTTGCCTCAAATCTTTGCCAAAAATATTCAAATTTCTGCATTTTCATTTTTTTAAAATACATTGACCTATAAAGTAATGTAATTGAAAGAAGAAAAGGCTTGAATAAAATTCAAACTCCGTTTTTTACATGTCTTATAAATATTAATGAAACATGCAAACTACGAATATTATTTGCAATAAAACTGTATAAGTATTTATGACATTGAAGAACAAAAGTAAGCAACAAAAAATTTAAAAGTTTAAAATTACTGTATAAATAAAAATTTAACTTGCTATCATAACACATTTAAACTTCATCATAAAAATTAACTTAGCAAGAAATTATCAATTAGACATATTTTTAGGAAGAGAAAATTTAGCATCACAAAAACTAGGCAAAAACTAAACCCTCTGCCAGTAAATAATAATTTTGCCTAAAAGAAAATTGGTCATATTTTAAGAGAACACAAATATTGTCAAAATTAAACCTCCAATAATGCCTCCTATGATCATGGTAAGAATGTGGTCAATAAAATTATAAAAAAGCATTTATCATATCAAATAAAGATATTTACATTAAAATTATTTGTTTTTAATACTTACATTTCGTTCCGATGTTTAGAGATAAAAAAAGATACGTAAACGGGCGCGCGACGGTAATCTACCGCCACCCGGCACTTTCGGAGTTAAAACACTAAAAGAGAAAGGACACTTCTCAGAACATGTTGATTTTTGTCTCTGCGATGAGTGATAAGATTCAATTAGAGAATACATGCCCCTCCCGCCCACCTGTGACTTGCCTGATAAAACCTGCACGAGATTTTTTAAATGTGACGGTAATTTACCGCGCGCCCGCCCGGAAGAAGGTTAAGGAAATAAAATATCACTACATAAAAGCGCACTAATGTTTTATTGTGTCTGCAACTCAAAGAGGTAAGGGACTCCCCTGAATCTGCTAGTGGTTATATCAAGCAAATATTTTTAACAAATTTTATTTATAAATCTAGCAATCCGTATAATTCTAGCAAGGGTATAGTGAAATAATGTGATTTGTAATGATCCTCCTTATTGGAGTGACACTTGCGAGGAGTGCAAAATAACTATACTTCGGACCATTTCAATTGAATACTGGAACAAAAAATGTAAAATTAAACATCATAATGTACCTAGCTGTGTAAATTACAGACCTCTGGGCAACTATGGACGACCTTAGACTATTGACTGGCGAGAACAACTAATCTCGTAAAGATGTTGGCTCCGGACAACTTCTATTCCCATCCAGGACAGAACTCGAGATAAATAAAATACTTCTTAGTCCTTAGTTTGGCATCGGACCCAGAAAGTGTTTTACTGCCCCCGTCCTGCATAGTACCGCAATACGGCAATGACCGTACTCCGCCATATCTTAAGTAGCATTCATGCTACACTTTAAACAAATCACTACTACAACAATAAAAAAATAAAAATGACTGACGTAGAGGAGCTTGGCGTGTTTATTTCCTTTAACTTAATGTAAGTAAACAGCACTTTTAGCTGAGTGCAACCAATTCACAAAATTTAGAAAACTGAGTTTGAGATTGTTTTCAACGGGATCAGGACTTTAATATTTAAAACTGAAATTTGAACTCATCTATCATCAAAGTAAAATTCACATTAAAAAAAATTGAATAAAAGAACTGTATCGGAAAAAGAAAAAATATATATACAATCACAAAAAAGATACGAGTATTTCCCGATCCTACTATTTCATACGGCATAGAATGAATTGAGTAAACATAGAGTTCAATTAGGTTACATGACAAAAATATATGATTTTTATTTAAAGATTCAAGATTTCCCAAGGTTGAAACGTTGAAAAGGATTGCTTCGCCTCGGCTCAATGCGTGTGCGCCTCACTACGACAATACGAAGTCCCATTAATTTTATTTATGGTTTCTGTGGTCCAAAAAATAAAGGACTCAAGTAGATCATTGCATTTTATTTACGCCTCAAAATGTTATTAATTGGTATATTCTAGTGACTTATACAAATAATCTGGTGCGATGCGTCCAATACACAACTTTACACAACCTACTTGGAGTAGGTTGGTACCGACATGGTAGGAACCGACATGATTTGATATTTGTGCTCGTAAACGTAAAACGGGGAATTGATAGAAGGGGTATTTACGGTTCGTAGTAGGATATTGAAACTTAATTTTCAAATTTTTGTCTCATGGCTTTCGAGAAACAGATCCAGTAAGCAAAAGTAGCTGATATTTCATTCAGAAGACTATTATAGATTTAAATTTGGAAACTAGACCTATTAAAGATCATAATATGACATATGTTTCATATCCCAAAAAACTGCTTTAAATAATTTGAGCATCACGTGTTCTTCTACGCACTCAATTGGTCACTCACAATAAATTATTGAGCCTTGGAGGGGACCTTTTTCCCCCCCTCTCCCAATTTACCAGACCTAGCTCCAAGCGACTACCACTTATTCTTTAGAACTCCATGAATCGAAAGAATTTCTAAAGGAAGAGGACATTAACAGCCACTTGCATCAGTTTTTTACAATAAACCTCACATTTTATACATACATAAGCGCCCCCCCCCCATTTCCAGGATCGAATGTTGCACCACCAAAAAGTTTGAAAGCAGAAATTTCAAATGACATTCCAGCAGTTCAAAACCGAAATAAATCGGGTTCTACTACCATATAATACATCGGTTTTAGTGAGTAATGTTTGCAATGCCGGTCCTACAGTCTTATCTCACAACGTTAAAGGCGTAGAAAGGCCTCTTACCTTCATCTTAAGATCTCTGCCAAATGCAGAAAAAATATACTCCTATCATGGCAGTGTGGCACTCGCAATAATTGTCTGTTTTATGACTGTACATGTATCTCGCTGGCCACCTATTCACGCTAATTACAGATAACCAGCCACAGAGCAGAATCTTCCACCCAGAATCTTTCCAGTGAGAGAAATTACTTCGATAGGCGACAACAAAGTCATTCAACGATAAGCAGAGGATCACTTGCATGTTGACTACCTCTCCAGATGTACTTACCCATTTCATCTTTAGCCATTTATTATTCCTAGGCATAATGAGAGACAGTTAATTTCTTCATAGGAACAAAATTAAAACGAAGTTTATAGGAAGAAAATGATCCTTCACCATTTAAACCCCATCAGAACATTTCTGTGAAAATAATATCTACCGAATATTGAAGAATACTTAATTCTCATTAGACACGACGAGTTAATTCAAAATAGTAAGATCCGTTTTCAAGAAAATAAAATAAAATGAAGTACCTCCTTCGTTTTGATGAAATTTTGCTTTCGCGCCATTTCAGGTTCGTACGGTTTATCGTTTTCTGCCTAGTCTGTTCACATAAACAAAATTTCGCGGGACTTGGTTATTTAGACTCAGGTGACCCAAAGGTATATTTCTATATACTTCCGATGAAAACTTTGTGAAAAGTCGAAAATTTTCACCATCTCAAAACTCTCCCTTAATATTTTCAAAATTAATATTATATATTTCATACATAGGTAAGTGAAAGTAAAAAAAAATGTTATAAATACATGTTGATAATGTGGGGTCGGACGATTATGGAAGATGCAAAAATGCGTCAAATGTTTTCGTTTTTTCAAAGTTATATATTAGTATAAATCAGTTGGTTATATATAGCCAATAATTGTAGAATATTAAACCCTGATCTCCGATATTGCTTATTATTATTGATACAAACAAGGTGCAAAACTGTGGGCCACAACAAAAACTGAAAATTGAGGAATAAATTTTATGCAGAGCTCACAAAAAATAAGACTTCAACAATGCCTATAATTGTTAAACAATCGTCTACGGGGAAATATTATTGACGTGATTGACTTATTCACTTCTTCCGGCGAATATATTAAAGAATAATTTATTTTTTATAACCATTCAGGGTTTTATTTTCAATTACAACAAATATCTTTCGTTAGAGTGTTCTTAATCTTTACTTCCAGAAATCGTAATGCTCATATCAGGGCAGTTATATCAACAATTTAAGATAAATATTATAACTAAATATTTGTTGTTTGTTGTATTAATGTGAAGGCTTAATCCCTGTTGGTCAACTACGCCTTAGGTTATTTTTATACCTAAGTTGTTTTTACGTATCTATTAATTTTATATGAAAGTCAGAGGATTTTCTAAAGCAAATTATTAACAAGCCAAAACAACAAATAAATAAATTTTAAAATAAACGGCAGTATTATAGACGAATATAGATTGTAAATAATCAGTCGCGAATGTACATTATATTTTCAGGGGGAGGGGATAAGGTTTAAGCATGGTAGCTTGATAGGAATGGCACGGGGAGGGCAGCCGCCTCCCCAAGAAAATGTGAGAAAGAAAACTGGAAAATAAATATATTCGTATTCATTTATTATTTTATATATTCATATATGTATTATATTATATTTATTATATATTCAAAGTGTTATATAAAACATATGAATGAATGAATGAATGAATGGTTTTATTTTTCAATAATTACATTATTTACAATGGTTATCTACAAAAACTTCCACGATGGACTAATTGTCCGTCTCTTACAATATTTAATACAGATTATATTACAAAAGAGATAAACACAAAAATAAAACAAACAAATATTGTGAAATTTCGAATGAATAAATATGTAAATACGGAAGAATACAATAACAATCAAAACAATAATAGCTCCTAAATCATAGTTATATAGTATTTACAAATATATACAAAAGAAAGATTACTTAAATACCAAACCTTCTTTGGTATCTACCCTTCATTGAAATAAATAAATGTTAAACTAAATTTGCCAATCAATAGTGATATTCTGTAATCAGTAGCTTTATGTAACTATAAACCTCTTTAATATAGCTATATAACCTAACCCAGTCTTCACCATTCAGGTACCCTATAAGTGAACTTTCGTAGAGAACCGATTTTCGTAACTATTTTCTCCTGAATTCATTGAGTGTAGGGCATTTTCCTAAGAAATGAATTATGGTTTCTTTTTTATTTAGATTGCACATACTGCATTCTTGAGTTCTGTTCAGGTCCCACGGCTTAAAGTTTAAGTTCAGGAGTTCCCCCCTTGTCTTAAAAATTAACTTCATAAATTGTAATTTATGGTTGTTACATAAATACATTTTTTATAAAATAAATGGTTGTCACATAAATAAAGTTTTTATAAAATAAATGGTTGTCACATATGAAACATATTTTAATTATCAAATATCAATAAGTTGTAGTTGAACAATTGAACCATATATAGTCAGAATAACTCGATCCCCCCACCCGGAACACAAGAATCTTACCATCCTCCCCCCTAGACGAAGGGACCCTAGTGTGTGTGTGTGTGTGTGTGTGTGTGTGTGTGTGTGTGTGTGTGTGTGTGTGTGTGTGTGTGTGTGTGTGTGTGTGTGTGTGTGTGTGTGTGTGAACAGACTAGCCCAAAAACTATAAACCGTGCGAACCTGAAATTGGGTATTTAGTGTATGTATATGCCCGCGATGTGACGGCAAAAATTTCATCAAAATTGCTCGAAGGGAGGGGGTACTTTATTTAATAACTTTTTAAGTTTTTTCGATTTCCTCAAAAACGGCTCTAACGATTTAGATTAAACTGAGTATTTGATCTATTTATATGTCCGTGATATGACTGTAAAAATTTCATCAAAATTGATCACCCGGAGGGGGGACTTTATTTAATAAAGTTTGTATCATTTTCACGTGTTTTTTTTATTTACACGCATGCGGAGTACGCCTTTAATGACAGACCATTGTTCATAAATAAAGCCGTTCTGTTCATTTGAGAAGTGGCAATAAACAAAACGCAGTAATTTCTAATCTAAGTAAGATGGTAAGTGAAAGTTGTGTATTGCGAGCACGCTCCAGATTTTTTTTTCTGGTGCGGGATTTGCTCTGCTTAACCTACTTCAGCCAATGTCTAATGAGATACGGGGCACCATGATGAGCCTCTCCCAGCAACAAACAATCAACTGAGCGGGAGATAGAGGACACCAAGGTATTGATAGTAAATTTAACATCACAGAGGGCGGATAAATGCAAAATATGGCGGGGAGACTGAGGTTGCCAAGCAACTACGTCCACACACACATCAATAACTCCCATCTCTCCCCTAAGTAACTCTGTCGTTTATATGTTTGTAACATCATTATCTTTATAATATAATGTAATATATTATTATAGCTTCAATGAAATTGTAAGTAAATCAGAGGAAATGATGAAGATCAGTTCCACACTATCACTAAACAAGATCTATACAAAAACATTAATGAAAGACAAGTACTTCATTTTCTAATGACTATCCGTGAACTATTTCCCTGGCGGAACCGAGTAGTGTAAAAGGACCCTCATATGACCATCTTGGTTGAAAATTATATCGTAATTCTTGCTGTTGGTAAGTACTAAATACGAAAAGAAATGTCGATCCAAAAAGTCGAGATGTACTTAATGGATTTAATATTATTCTTCCTCAAATTTCAGCTCTAAACATACATATTCCTTCTTTTTTCTACAAAAATTGAAATATAGAATCTTTCAAACAATCAAATTTTCAAATTTCTTTTCAATTCTCTCCTTTCTTGAGTATTTTATATTTAACCGTATCTAATACCAAGGGATAACGATGGACTCTTAATTACTCCATATAAACAACATGGTTATTAAAAAAGTAGTTTGTAGGAAGAATTTTTCCTTCGCTTTTAAAATCTATAAGAACATTTAAGCGATAAACCCCTACCTTTTATTAAAGAATATTTATGTCTTCGGAATAAAGTGATCCATCTAATTGACTCAATTATGAGGAAAAGTTTGCTGTAACATCATGGCCATACAGCACCCACAAATACCTGATTTCGGGTTCGCACACAGACCATTATCTAAAGATTAATGAGACATGTATTTCCATTGAAAAGCTGAAGTCAAATTTTTTTGCGATCTGGATACTTTCCCTTACTATTTATTTCATATACAGGCCGTACTGATGATTACACATAATAAAATATTCTATATGAAATTTTCTACCCAAACGTTTCTATAGCGGATAGATTATTTTCCTACTTTTCTCGATCGAATTCAGTTGTTACAACTATTAATTATTTCATTTGACATCTCTTTAGAGCAAAAATAAGAAGAGATAAAAATTTTTGGTTTTGCCATTCACAAGAGCATTGAATTTGGGATGGATATCTAGTTGTTAAAAATAAAAAACATTTTATAAAAAAAAAAATTAAACCGACTTCGAAACCTCGGAACCAGTAAAAATAAATGCACTGAAAAGTATGAAATAATTACCTTCTGATTTTTATGAATACATAGCAAAATTGAAAATGGTATAAACATTGGAAAACTGCAATAGGACGAAAAATTTTATTTTGATTTGCACAAAAACACACTAATTGTTAATACAAATTATTAAATTAAAATATTAAATACTATGTTCAAAAACATCTTTTCGGAGGCGGCGCAAAATAGAAATGACATGTTACTGATACAATTCCACTAGTAGGCATTGAAATCAATAGATGGGAAGAGAAGATCCATTTAGAAGATTTTCATAATGTCTAGTGTTAAAAATATTAAATTTTGCCCCGCCTCCGAAAAGATTGTGTTGTATTGAACATATTATTTAACATTTTAATATCACAATTTTTAATAACAATTAGTTGTATTTCTACAAATAAAAATAAAATTATTCGTTTTATTGCATTTCTCCGCTTTTTATACCATTTTCAATTTTGCTATGTTTTCATAAAAATCAGAAGGTAATTATTTCATACTTTTCAGTGCATTTATTTTTACTGGTTCCTAGGTTTCGAAGTCGGTTTAATTTTTTTTTTATAAAATGTTTTTTATTTCATACTTTTTAGTTGGAGAAAATAAAAAATGTAGAATACGTTACGTTGTAAAACAAAGAAGTACGTTGGGTAAAACAAATTTCTAAATTTTTTTATGCTCTACCACCTTTTCAATTTTATGAGTACACACAGAAAAGTTGAAAAGCGGTGCCTGTATAATACAACTTCTACGGGTTATAATACAACCCTATCTTTTACGATTATAATTGGAATTTTTTTTTAATAAGATCAATGTTGAGTCAATTATGTTCGTAATTCCTTTAGATGAATTTTTGACTAAATTTAATAGCAAAGTACCTAGAATAATATCCTTCGTAATAAAAAATTATTCAGAAAATAAATTTCTTCAATTCTTGTGGGGTAGCATTTATTATATTAAGCATTTTCATGGCTGCCAAATTTTTGCTGCGGGGACTTTCATACAAATAGATTGTTTCTGGGAGATATCAACTTTTATTTTGCTGTTTTTATTGATGGTTTAACATCAGCAAATATGGAAATTTTAATTTCTTTGTTAAATAATGTAATGTCTATATGGGGAAAGTGTCATTGGAAAATTTTAATTAATTAGGAAATACAATACACAATATTTGTGTTAGTTATTTCGGTACCTGAGAGATGACTACCTCGAACGCGAAAAACCCCTAAACACATGCAAGCTCATTTTCACTGTCTATTTCAATAAAAGTCATTCATTTATTATTGGACTTAGGTTCTTAAAAACACTTTTAGGCTCTCACGAACCGCAAACACTGAACTTATGACGGTTTCGTTTTGAAAATTTCGGCAACCTAAGAAAATAGAATATATAAATTTCTTTCGATTTAATAAAGACCGATCGAAATTTCAAAATCAATGGAATGTCTTAAGACAGTCTGGCTCTTTGATAACGCTTTATTCTACTACATTTCAGTTAATACACAGCAAACAATTACAACTCACAATTTAGGCAAGTGGAAAAGTGTAAAAAATCGAAAAATCAACTGGAAAATGAATGATGGAAATAATTCTAAGTGTAATGAATAATGGAATTTTTATGAATATGAATGAAATGGAATATGAATGGACGTAAAAAAAAATTTAGGCAATTAGCCATCATAGATGAAATTGGTGATGGAATAAACTAATATTGAAATTATTTAGCAGAACGTAAATTATTTCATAACTGGACATACCCCTAATATTTTTTCGAGCTACATTTGACATCTACATTACATCTGTTTAGATAGCAGATTTTCGTCTTCTCAAAATAAATGATTTGGCACTTACAGCCTTTCTAATTTATTCTAGTTGCAGAAACAAAATTAGAAACCTATAGTAGTAATCCGGAAAACATAACCGAAGTGTCGCTCCATGAAGAATCGGCACATGATTTCATGATTACAATGCACATTAATAAGACCGAGTGATTCCGGAAGAAGACAGAGGTGCCTGAATGTTAAGGCCCCCAAATCAACTGAAAATAAGCTTTTCCAGGAATTATTGTATTCCTTTTTAAGGTGCATAGCGAGTGAACGTCGGAAATCAAAATCTAATTTAAAGCAATAATGGCTACTATTTTAAATTTAAACGAACCTTGGGGAACTTGAAGAAGTCTTGAATTCTGCTTGAAAACGGTTATCAATACTCAGTCTTTCTTGGAATTCCACGATTTTCGTGGTCTTATGTTTATGGTGTCCAACCGTCGACTAGATCCACATTAAGAAGGTTTACTGTTATCGGTGAATATTTATATCAATCTAATATATATACTAATAGCGCTACAGAAAACGACAGCGATATTATATTTTGTGGATATTAACTACCTTTATTGAAAAATTAGTTAAGGTTATGTATAAGTTGGTTCCACCAAGCACTTAAAACAAGTCGATAACTAATAGACTGCTCATGTTCTCCCCCCACTCTTTTGATTCTAAATTTGATTGGTTCGTTTTCCCACATGATTAATCCAGCATTAAAACAATAGTGAGATTTGTTAGTTACCAATGAGTTTAATAGCTTGTTGGAGCATACATTATGTTATATATGCCATATGTTTTTTCATTAAGTAAAAATTTTTAGTGATAATTAAAAATTTATTTTCATGTTTTTTCCCGATAACTTCTTAAATAAATTAAGAACCCAAAAAAGGTTTTAATGGGACCAATGTGGGAAAATACTCTACAAGATGCAAAAGGTTTCGTTCCAATTGGTCCATCCATCTCGGAGTAATCGGTGGACATACATAGAAAAAAAAAAAAAAATCGCCTCACTTGGACTATCTGACGACAAGGGTAACCCGAACCGTCAATGGTCTGAGTCGTGTGGGAGGTGCATTCTGGGGGCTCAGATACCCAACCACTATGAATATCTATAGAGGAGTAGTGGAAAGTATCCTGAGTTACGCATCATCCTTCTGGAGCCACAAACTCACACTGCAACAAAGGAAAAGGCTGGCTTCAACCCAGAGAATGGCTCTGCTGCGGGTCACTAGAGCCTACAAGACAACGTCTCATGAAGCGATGCAAGTACTTGCAGGAGCGGTACCTCTCGACCTCATCCTGTAAGAAACAGTCATAAAATATAAATACAAGAGAAAGGGCTCAACAGGACTTCCAGAGGAACTTCGAGTGAGAATTGGGAATGAGCCAAACAAGTGGAAAAAGATAATCCGGGAGGACACGATTGAGAAGTGGAGCTTGCGGTGGATAACAAACCCGAACAGGAATACTCTGAAAAAATATTTTCCCTCTGTAAAATCGCTGCTATCCGCTAGGTGGGTCCTCCCGGACTATTGGGTTTCCCAATTCCTTACTAGTCATGGAGGATTTCGAGCGAAACTCCACAGTCTGGCTGACATCACAGCGTGGATGTCGAGCCTCTATGCGTAGCATGTGGTTATAACACGTGATCACGTCCTGCACCGCGTTTGAGGTGATAAGGGCCACACTGATGCGATCCTTAGGGGTCTACAGCCTCACTGAAGAAGAATTTCCTCAATTGGTTACTGAGGAAAATTTTCCTCAGTTTAAACGTTTCATTAATGAATGGAAAACAATCGTGGGGCCTGCACACTTAGGAGCCCGAGGAAGAAGACGAGGGCTGCCACCGGGAAGACCACCGAAAGATGAAGTCCGCCCTGGGCAGGTGGTGATGGGGTGATAGAGGAAGAAGGAGTGAAGAGAAAGAAACAGAAGGGAACCATGGCATCAGCGACGCTAAGCGTTTTAGCTTAGTGCCACTGTTGCCGAAACCCGTATGGCCATTAGGCCAGGTAGGGATGTAAATAAATAAATAAATAAATAATAGAAAAAAAAAAAAGGCACATACGTATCGAATTGAGTAACCTCCTCTTTCGTTCGAAGTCGGTTAAAAATATAATAAGTTCTGAATAATGTATGGGGTTATGCAGTTTTTATCGGTAAAAAAAATGCAGTCAGATTTTCTAATCCTAACTAGTAATCTCGTCGAATCTAAAAATAATGGCAATTTTGGAGAATGGTTAACTGGAAAATCTGGAGACCTCAATATACTTGTTTTTAGTATGTTAGTAATGCCTCAGGGAGTTATTCTCCAAGTTATGAGAGTGCTGAATGAGGAAGTGACCATTACTTAGTAAGCTGTCATTTGATAATCAAGCCTACAGCGTCTACTATCCCCAAAAGAGTCTTACAATCTGAAAAAGAACATATAGATAACTTAAACAGCTATATACTCGATAGTTTAAAGCAAGATTCAGTTAGGATGCTATGTCAAAATAGAAAAAAACTTTATACTACATAATATGCATACTATGTAGGGGAGAGTTGGCTAAAGTGGGGTCCCAATCTAAGCACGGTGTCTTTTGGCGCTACTTAATAACTGAATGGTATATTGGTTTCCTTTGTTAGTGGTGTTCTTTTAGCAAAGGGTTCTATAGAGAAAAGTTGTTCTGTTAGAATTTGAGAATTAAATATATATTTTGAATGCATTTTCTCTCATTTTAGTAGTAACTTTAAAATGGTAGAACTCAACCATATACTCCTTGATTGCTACGTCTATTAATTCATTGGGTTGGTCATTCTATTCCATGTGTGTTTCCATTTGTTTTAACGTTTCTATACATATTTATTACCGTAAAACGGTTTTGATTTTAAATAAAATACCTGTCGGCTGTAGTGGGGACATTAAGCGGAGGGTATAGTGGGGACGTCCGCACTTTAGCAGACGAAGACTTATTTAACCTAACTATTACATTTACTAAACCATTTACTTCAATGTTGTTACACTGTATGCCTAATATATTTCCCTATTTTATTGTTATAATGCCAGTGCATTAAAATGGAAACACAATAACCGCCTACAAGACGGATTATGCCATAAAGAAATTTACAGAAAAAATAACCAAGCTTAAATGAAAAATCTTTAGAAAATGAATAATTAAAAAAAAGATATTTCAAGAAGTGGAAACTGAAGAAAAAGAGTTAAGAAAATCATTTGAAGAAAATGATTTTTTTTTTTTTTTTTTTAAGGAGTCAACCACTAGGGTCATTATCTCCTCAGGTCATTGGTTATAATTTAAATTTTGTTGTATAGGTTAGCTTGCCTTAAGAATTTTAGAAGTGTACTGGTCATCTCAACGTTATCTGATAAAACAGAAAATAGATTGTCTGGGTGCTTTAAAGGCTTTAAAGAGGAGGTGGTGTGCACTGCCTATGCTGAGATGGAGGATTTCACGACAAGTTTTCTTAATTTGGCGAATTCAAACTTAGCGATTTTCTGTCCCAGATATGCAGAACTCTTACGAATCAAAAATGTTTCCTTGAGTTAAGTTTTAAAATATATTTAGTGGTTAGTAATTAATTATCTTTTGATCAATTATATAAAAATGAATAATTTTCCTTAATGCGGAAATAATTATAGTTCAGATATTATAGATTCGTTTGCAATAGACGACTTAACAATTTTTTATTAACCCTATATTGAAGTATTGTTGTACTAGCAGGTTCTATACAAATTTTTCAACATTTAAATACATAGATAATACTCATGGCATTAATAAAGCATTTTTATGCAATTCAAAAAGGTTACCCCACATTACCGGAAGGTGCGGGTAAAGTGGGGAACCCCTCTTTAATTTTTTATTTTTATTAATTACAGCCTAACGGTTCCCATTTCATCCAAAATACTTAACAAACATAAAGTAGTACCCTACTCTCCCCTATGTGCCCTTCTTAATATGCCCTCTGAGGTGGAACTCCAGTACGAACAGATTAAGAATGAAATTCACCGAGCAGCTCTGGAAGTAATGGGAATAAGCAAAAGACGTGAGCGAAGAGACAAAGAGTTGTGAGATGAAGAAATTGCAGTTGCAGTAAAAGAAAAGAAGAAATTATACAACGAATGGCTTTCCTACCGAGACCCCGCTTCGTTAAAGGAATACAAACGAAGCAATAGTGAGAGGTAAGACGAAAAAGGAAGAAATCTATAAATCAGTTGTGGAATATGAACTGTGAATATATAGATCGTCGCATGGATGGACAAAAGTAAGTGGAAGCGTGGAAAATCCTCAGATCAATTAAGAATGCAGAGAAGAAGAACGTTACGTTAAAATTGTTCTCATAGAAGAAAAACAATGGGTAGAGCATCAATACTAAATGAAGATAGCAAGGAATTCATGCTCAAAATAATACTGAAGAAGCTAACATGACTTTAGTAGATATCTCAGTGGATGAACTTAATTGTGCATTGAGGGACATGAAACATGGAGAATCTCTTGTACCAGGAACGCATTTTTAATAGCTATAATACTATACACTAGCCCAAAGACTTAATAAAATGTGAATCTCTTGAACTTAAAAAGAAACTGGACGAACTCGTGTCACTTTGTATAAAACAAGGAACTGTTCCGAGCGAACGGACGCACAGTGGTGCGGATAGGGACAAAACCCTAAAAAATGAAGGTGCTCCAACCGATGATTATAAATGGATTTTTTTTTTAAAAAAGATCAATGTTCAATTGGGAAAGGAACACATAAAATGTTTTTCCACAATGACAATATTTTTCCTTTGCTAAATGTCGTCAGTAATTGTCATTTACGTACACCATCAGTGTTCAGAGATGTTTTGAGTTAAATATACATAAATTCGGCCATTCTAAGATGAAGTAGATACGTCACTGAACAGTCGAGATTTTGGCCGGTTTTAGACAAGATATCGTTAATGGAGAATCGATGAGGATGGTAATATGACCTATAGTAAATTTGAAAGAATTTTTAAATTTTGATTGCTTGAATATCCTTCTGAAAACTATGGCGATATTATACACGACTCCGGTAGGGACCGTTAATATTGCTTTATTTAAATCGATCGTTGGAGAAGTAGATTAAACATCATTGGATAGATGTCCTATCAAAAAAGGGGCAACCATAAAATTTATCGATATCAAAAAGACTGCCCCGCTAGGATAGAAGCAACAGGGTTTGGGACTCACATATGGTTAATTTATTATTACGAAGGATATAATTATTCTCCGTATTAGAATACTGACTTAATTCCAAAGGTGGAGTCAATTATGTTCGTAATTCCTTTCGATGAATTTTTGACTAAATTTATTACCGAAGTACTATGAATTATATCCTTCGTAATTAAACATTATTAAGAAAATATATTGCTAAAAACTGTTGCTTCAATTCTAGTGGCGTAGCATTTATCATCATTTTTAACAATTATTTCCATAATGCCAAATATTTGGTGAGGGGACTTTCATACAATGAGGTAATTTTCGGGTAGTTAACAAATTTTATTTTGTAGTTTTTATTGATGGATGAACACCAGCAAAAACCTCCGTAGTTGTAGCAACAAATTTAAAAACCGATAATAGTAATACCGATAACATGACAGAAGTGTCACCCATAGAGGATCGGCACAAGACCCCCGGCAAGATATTCAACAGTGACCAAGTGTATCCGGAAGAAGACAGAGGTATCTGAATCCTTTGTGAAGTCAACTGAAAATGAGCTTTTCCAGTAATTATTGTATTCTTTTTTAATGTGCATAGTCAATAAAAGATAGAATACAAAATCTAATTTAAATCAATTACAGCTACGATTTTAAATTTAAACGATCCTTCGGGAACTTGAAGAAGTCTTAAATTCTGCTTTAAAACGATTACCAATACTCAGTCTTTCTTGGAATTCCACGAACTTTGTAGTCTTATGATTATGGTGTCCAACCGTCCATTAGATCTAAATTAAGAAGGTTTACTGTGAATATATATCTATCTAATATTTATGCTAATATCGCAATTAGCAAAACGACAGCGATATTATATTCTGCTGATATTTATATCTTCATTTAAATCTAATGTTGAAAAATTAGTTAAGGTAATGTACAGGTTTGTTCCAACAAGCACGTAAAACACATCGATAACTAACAGACTTCTCATGTTCTCCCCCCACTCTTTTGATTCTGAATTTGATTGGTTGGTTTTCCCATTTGATTCATCCAGCAGTAATACAATATTGGGATTTGTTAGTTATCGATTAGTTTTAATAGCTTGTTGGAGCATACCTTATGGTATATATGCCCTATGTTTTTCCAATAAGTAAACATTTTGAGCGATAATTAAATAATTATTTTCATGTTTTTTCCCGATAACTTCTTAAAAAAATTAGGAACCCCAAAAAGGTTTAAATGGGACCACCTTGGGAAAATACTCTACAAGATGCAAAAGGTTTCGTTCCAATCGGTCCACCCATCTCTGAGTAATCGGTGAACAAACACAGAAAAAAAAAAAAAAGGCACAAAAAAAAAGAAGTCACATACGCATCGAATTGAGTAACCTCCTCTTTCGTTCGAAGTCGGTTAAAAACGAGTATTAATTTTACTTTTGTAAATATATATATATATATATATATATATATATATATATATATATATATATATATTTATATATATATATATATATATAAACATCAAACTAGGTACCCGGTGTGGCTGTGCGGTAAAGCGCCGTACTCCCATGCCGGAGCTGCGGGTTCGAGTCCCGCCCTGGGTGGTGCTTTTCTTTCGTAGGAGAAGTATCACCCAGTGCCATGGGTGTTAGTATGGGCAGTATAGGGCTTCAAGTGGAAGCCTTAAAGCCCCCCAAAAAAAAAAAAAAAAAAAAAAAATCAAACTATATATATATATATATATATACTTAATTTTAGTTCAAATTCTGTTGGTTCCTATAATATTTATTACGATCCAAGTAAAATCAAAATTTTATTTTTAAAAATGCGTATTCTTTTACACTGTAACCCTTAAAATGAAATATTAGAGCTTTGAAAGTGGCATAAATCGATTCAGCGACCCAAAAAACCATGGAATGTATACATTTAATCGCCATTTGTGACCGGTTAAGGGTTTTGTCCTTAAATTGATCATTTTGAACCACTGTGGGACTGAGCGTCATATGGCGCTTATTTACAAAAAAGGGAATAAATACGTCTGTTAGAACTACAGAGCGATCACAGTAACTAGTAGCTTTAGCAGAATATATGGAAGAATATTAAATAAGCTCTTAATGGAAATTAATTAACTGATATTGTACACGGCACCAAACTAAATAAATACAATTTTGAACAGAAAATTTGATTTTTACATTAATGAGCGGTTTTAATTTACAATGGATTGTTCTATGAGAAATTTATTGGAGAAATTAAAAAAATTATAACGATTCAGACCAGACTTCTATTACACTTCTAGAGGATCAAAAATTAAATTAGTGTCATTAAAAATAATGATAATGAATTGCTTAATAATGATTTAATGCTTATGGTTATCGACAGCAAAATTTATTATATAATCAAATTAGATAGGCAAAAGCGAGTTTCATCTTATTGATGCTACTCCTACATTCAAAATTTAATTAAACAAAAGTTACGAACCTTGTCAACTGCCCCACAAACCTCACCATCATCGGACTCCATGCACCAAACATTAAACTGATTTACCCCAACATTTTTTTCAACATGCAATCTTAAAAACCAACCTTCCCACAGACGAACAGCATTCATTGTCTTCAACACTGCTTGTTGGCGACAATGTTAGAAACCTAGTTGGTCGTGTCGTGACTAAATAAAAATGCTTATGGTTGTTAAAATGGTTGTTATATCAATTAAATGCATTGTTGGGTTTATGGTTTGAAGGTGCCTTTACACTCTACGAACGCTACCCTCAAACCTCACCCTCGAACAGCCTTCAGCAAGGAAGATAAAATGAAATATATTGATAATGAAGATTTTTTCTTCATCAGAACTAGCGTTGTGCGTCAGCCATATTTCTTCGCTCAAAGTCACGTTATGTATAAATGGCTTTTCGTGGAACGCCACACAGTGGTCCCGATTCAAGCATTATGGTGCAAAAAATCCCAAAACCAACTTTTTTTTCTGGATCTAATAATTTTTCTTGGTTTTTATATGAATGCTGGACCTTGAAAATATAGTTCAAACAAAAATAGAATAAACTTTGTGGAATATACAACATGTCAAAGTTGCATGTTTCTGGCATCTCCATCCGCGTCCTTTTTGCAGCCCTGTAACCAATGGTTGTATTATTCGCTAGTTAATTTCTATCAATTTTTACTTATGTTACCTTGAATGTGCATTCCATATACAATATACAGCCATCCAAATGATTTCTGTATCCAGATCCATTGATTTAAGTGAATGAACTATTTTTTTAAAGTAAACAATTTTGGTCACCTATTCTTCATATTGGGGAATGTCTGAATAATTTTGTACACAAGTGTCTGCGATGTTTGTGGCACTACACGTTACAGAAACAATCTGAGTTTCAATTGGTATTAGTTTCACGTCCCGCACGACCCCACAACATTAGGAAAAGGGGAGTTTTTAGAGATAAAGTATGTGTGACGGCCGGCCGGATCCAAGGGTGCGCTACCTACCTTCCCCCTTTCCGACCTCGGGGTAATTCTTTACTTATTTTTTGACCACTGTAAGACATTCAGTGCACCTGTAGGGATTCTAGTGATCATACCTCTATAGTTATATCTAGTAAGTGTATTGAATATCCAGTGTTTCTTGTGATTTTGGAACGAGCTTGATTTCAGTACATCAGTAAGTATCTTTTATTCAATTTATATTAATCTATATATAATATATTATATTACCTACCCTCTGTATATTAGAGCTGCTGGCACTATTAAATTTAAATTAAATGCAGAGTTTCTGATAACAACTGAAAATATGAATTAATATTAATGCTACAAAACTCATTTTACAGTATTTCTGTTTTGTTTGTAGAGGTATAAGGGATTTAACAGCTACAAGCCAGAGTCTAAAAGAAAATGAATTTTCTTATTTTAATATATTATTAATTAAAATTAATTAATTAAATGTATACATATCTCAATTTTTATAAATAACTGATTATTACAAAATCGGCAGAAGTATGTGTGCCAATAAATTAACGATAGTTTTTATTATTATTTTTAACAAAACAGTCAACTGCTGTTGATTGACCTAACCAAATTAATGTTAAAATAGATGTAGGCTTCGTTACATTAATTACAGTTAGGGCTCCAGACAGTTAAGGGTAAGAGATAGTTTTGTGATTCTGGATCTATATATACTGACTGTATTTTTTCTGAATAGGTCGAAATGCTGACAAGAAGAGATTTGGGGCCTTTGTTTTTGGAATCAAAATCATCCAGTGAATTTTCCAATAAAGTTATTCATAAGTATAACTTGACGGAAGATAAGAATACTAGTAAAACAAGTTTTGTCCACTAAAAGTTATAATATTAGTAAGAAATTCTCACACCCCTCCCTCTTACCCCCACTCCCACCCTTTCCTATTTTAATGAAACCAATATAAAACAATTCTACAATCCACTAATAAACACAATACAAAGTTTGAACAAGCTTCGCCCACTAAAAGTTATAATATTAGTAAGAAATTCTCCCACCCCTCCCTCTTACCCCCACCCTCACCCTTACCTATTTTCATGACACCGATATAAAACAACTCTACAATAGTGAATTAAAAATAATACAAAGTTTGAACAAGATCCGTCTACTGTAAGTACTTTTTGCACCATGATAGGCAGATCGAGAGACAGACAAACCAAGGTTATCGTCAGTGTTTTTGGAGACCATGGGCCCCGTAAGGCTTACTGCCGCGGGTAATACTTCTCCAGTATGGGAAATACTAGTGGACATGTGGGGAATCAGCCATCCAGCCCCAGCATCGGCCCACGGGATGTAGGGGCGGGAGGGGGTCGATGATCTATTGCCACTCAGAGTGCGGTCTCTGTTCCCGACAGCTTTAGGGTGTAGACCTTCTCTACGGCTCTGGTTGAAATTTAGCATAAATAGCAGGTAGTCTTATCTAGCTGTATGTGCATATTTTCTTATGTCGGACATTTGCTTAAAACGGTGAGTAAAAGCGGCTCGAACATGCATCTTGATAAATAATAATAGTTATTTATTATACAAGTGACGGAAGTAGATCATTTTACAACTCGAGTGAAACGTTTACCCACACGAGCGAAGCGAGTGTGGTAATTTCACGAGAGTTGTAAATTCTACTTTTTTCACGAGTGTAATATTAAATGTTTTCTGTAATCGTGTAATACATGATCAGATCTAACCAGAATATGAACAAAATTAGGATGTTGTGAAGATTATGGTATGTTGTTGGTAGGTTATAAGCATGATTGTGAAGTAGTGCAGTTATAAACAAGTGCAGGTTATAAACAAGGAAGGTAATTATTATTATATTTAAATTTTAAAATATATTGATTATTTCCACCAATAATTCATTCACATTTCAATTTATTTTGTTAAAATAAATTCTTACAATGTTAAAAAACATTTAAAAGCATTTAATTTACAACTTCAAATTATTTTTTAATTTATACTTATTACTAATTAAGAAGGCAATTCACTTTCTTCACTTGTGAAGAAAGTAATCACTTTCTTCACTCTATTGCAAAATGTTTCACTTTCTTCACTCATTTCAGTTTAGTAATGTTACCATTATTCAACGATTACAGAAAAATTAATTTTCTAGAGATAAATAATAGAGCAAGAAGTGTAACTGTTTCAACGTCAGACTTGTTACGAGTACTTTGCGGAACCATACAACACAGTAAAATTTACATTATACCTTTTTCGTTATTCCCCACTGTTTGATATACTATCTGTTCGACGTAAGTTAAGTGTGCCTTAAGATTTAATTTATTATCCAACGTTGTCTGCCTCACGAATGACAGTAATCTAATATGTTAAAAAAGTTGAAATGTTGGTTGTCTCATTATACTTTTGAATACACCACATCAGTCGAGGTCTCTGTACAGTGAGTATATGTTCTAGGTACTGTGATTTTTTTGTTAAATTTCTGATAGAGATGTTGTTTTTAGATTTTTAGAGATGTAAAATTCGCTATATGTAGGCTTTTATTTATATGGCTAAATTAGCTTTATTTAATAATAAAATAAAATTATTATGGTATAATGACGGAAGATAGAAAAAGGTTGGAAAAAATAAGCTTTTCCTCCGTTCCGGATGGAGGGGGCAAATGGCTGAGAGTTTTCTTAAAAGTCCTTCTGGGACAATAAATCATCATTATTTTCAGTAAAACAAAATGTTCTCTATTTAACCAGCATAGTCTCTGTGAAACCCTTAACGACTCACCAAACCCTGATAAAGTCCATAGGCTTAGGTAGAAACGTAGGCTAGTTGAATAAAGAAAAGATTTATGGCTAAAACTCCTGAATATTTAACATCCCCGAAAGATTCATTATATTATTATTATTTTTTTCTAACACTTAGTATCGTTACTCTCAGGTTTTAATTTAAAGAGAAGAATACACAGATACGAGATAACCTATCTCCCACCTAAAGCCTAAAGCAAATACAAATAACAGATTATAACCCACCACAGGCACATTGCAGCGATAGTAATGTTTGTTGCTCATACAGCTGATAAAGTAGCGGTGCCTGGGAGCTTTCTAGCAATAGAGATGACATGTTATCGTCAGTATTATTATAATATCAAAGTAAAATATATAACATAAGTTTAAGAATATGGTATGGTACCGATAAGCTATGCTATTGGAAAAGGAGGTTGGCTTTTCTTTGACTTAAAATTTACATTATCTATTTAACACAAATATTTTTTAACTTTTTTTTCTATTCTGTAGGAAGGTACCGCCACTGCCGTCAGTTCTTCATACTGATGTTCACAAAGAGTGAAGTTGGCTCCACTTACTCATGGGACTGCATTGGCGGTGACTTCTTGGACCCTCTCCTCTTAATTCTCTCATAGGTCCTCAAAAAGGTCTCATAAACGTTCTATTAATACTCATGATTTGTTCTATTAACTTTTCTAAAAATATTGGATACATAAGTTCACACAACTGAATTGTTTAAAAATTCTTAAAGAGAAGTTTCAGCTCTGAGATCAACTTTATAAACATAATTAACTCAGTTTGATAACTAGTTCTTTTTTAAAAAATAACTTTAAAAATTTATAAAACATTAAAAATAACTTAAAAAAAAAAGTTTAACAGTAGGCAAAATGCAACAAAGCAGTCTAGTAAGTTGATAAAACAACAATAATTCGGTTAACTTTTTATTGGGAGGAGGTGGATGATTATTTTTATGAGCCGCATGCATTTTCTTTTAAACGATAGTAAGGAAAATAGATTCAACACCATATTAAAATAACAATTGAATAATAACTTTTACTATTAACTTAAAAGTAAATACAACAATAATAATGCTAAGTCATGGAATGCCTGGATATGCCGATTTTTGACTTTATGACTGGGACTTCTTATGGCCTCAGAATGCTTGAAGGAAAACAAAAAAAATTTAATTCAAAAATTTTTAGAGACCCCTGGTTTTGGTTTGATTTTCTAATTGAAGAAAAATCTTAATACTGGCACAGAGCCTCCCTTAGACAACGTTTAGTCAACTTTTGAGCATCCTGAGGCCTTGAGATGTCCCAATTAAAGTAAAAAATGGTATATAACAATTCCATCGCAAGATAAGAAGTTAGAAATGATTTCAATCTATTCTGCACCCAGAAAAACATGGATACGCACCCCCCCTAGAATTAGAGGACACCGACCCATTGGTGGTGTAAGTGACCAAAAAATGATAAGTCAACAAGCGAAATTTCACGGAAGCTAGACCCCTCATCCTTTTTGAACAGTAAATCCACGAAATCCATGAAAAAATATTAACACAGATATATTCTCAACTAATAACACTAATTCAGGCTTTCCACGACTAAACATTATTATTGTTGTATTAACTTTTAAGTTAATATTAAAAGTAATTATTTAATTGTTAGTTTATTTATTTATTTTTTTTATGAAAATTGTATATTTTTAAAATAAATTATTTTAATTCGTCTAATATGATTTTCACCTGTCCAACAAAAACTGGGTCTTATGTTAAAATAAAAGATCTCTTTCCCAATGGTTATTTTAATGGCTGATTCAGCATAGTTAAGTCATGGAATGCATGAATTAGTGTTTTTAAGAAGTCAATAGAATTCTAGGCAAATCCTTCCCAATACTTAATAATATTTAGTAATTTTTTAGTTGAAAATAAACCTGTATTCCTATTTTTCCAGCGAATATAAGTGTATTCGTATGTTTTGGTGGCGAATACGAGTGTATTTATATTTTTCTCAAGTAAATACGAACGTATGGGGTATTTCAGCTGCGAGTACACGAATATTCGCAAATTATCCCTGGGAATATGCGAATATTCGCGTATTTTCTGCGAATAATCGTATCTATAATACGTCCGAATATGCGAATATTCGTATTTACAATTGCGAATAGAAATATATTTGTATTCCTATTTACGAATATTCCTATTCGCAGGCAGAGGTGCTTTGGGTGATATTCGCATTCGTATTCGCGAATACGAATATGCCCAAATCTGGTCCATGGCAACGTATGATTTGGAACCCAAAGATAGAATGTTCAAAACTCGGAGCCAGGGGAAATTTACTAATACTCGGCATCAATCTTCCACCCTCTCTCTTGGCCCGGAAGACCTCGTATAGCATAAACGGCGAGGAAGGGGAGGAACAAAAAAAAAATAAAAAAATCGTAGAGTTTTATAGATTTGAAACAAGTTTGTCATCAATTTCTTTATGCCTCAAAGTGTAGCTCTTGGGTGTCCCAATAATAAAAAGAAGGTAAAATGCCTGCGATTACTTTTCACATTTACGTTTGTGTACTCGAATAAATTATTGATTATTATGTTATTAATGATTTCGGTATTAAAATGGCCCTTTATTAAGGTTCCTAATGGATGAAGAATTGAGAAAACCATGGGGAATAGTATTAAAGCAATAGATCATATTTTAGTTTGTTTGCAACATTTCAAAGTTGATAATTTTGACAAGACATCCCAATTTACTACAAAAATAAATAAACGAGTGATACCTAGGATTAAAATTTTTAATTATTTAAAAATAAATTAAATATTTTATTAATCTAAATCACTTAATTACCATTCGATTGTTTTGAGTCCAATGTTCTCTAACTATGGTTGGAGGACAGGCGTCCTATCCGAATGACACAAATGTGGTTCCTTCATTTTCAAACCTTACAGGAAAAACAAATTCTCAAACTGGAGGAATACATCGAAAGAGCATCTGGAGATTTAATAAATTTAAAACTTCAAATTCATTACCTACCACTCTGAGAAAAATTATGATACTTCTGAGTCCAGAAAGAAACGATTAAAAGTGTATAAGGTACGAAATAGGAGCCTATTAGCCTAGGCCTAGGAGTATATTAGCCGACTTTTATGTAAGTAAATTCCATTTATTATCCATTAAAACAGATATTGAAAATTTCAAATCTGATGACGTGGAACACATTACAGACTACAAAGACTGGCCACATCCTACAGAACATCCAAGTATTATACTGAACTCTAACCACACCACAGATTTTGAAATATACACAGACGGTAGTAAGGATGGCGAATATGTAGGCTGCGCTAGTTTAATATTTGAAAATCGGATATTACAGAAAATTATAAAGTGTAGACTTGGCGCGGATTGTACGAATAACCAAGCCGAACAATTCGCCATTCTTAAGTCCTTAGAACATTTAATAGACTTAAAAATCACAAATAAAACTATTAACGTACTAACCGACAGCCAATGTTCATTACACATGATCGCAAACATACACTGCCATACACCAATCATCGAGGAAATTCACAAACAATTAAGAAACCTGCAAACTGATGGAAATAATTGGATTTCATTTACTTGGATAAAAGGGCACTCAGATATAACTGAGAATGATTTTGCAGACAAGGCTGCAAAATCTGCTTCAAAAGACACTTCCCTGCCTATATCATACACAAAGATATCAAAACAACACTTAATACACATGCTACACCAACAAGCAGTACAACGATGGCAAACACGTTGGGACTCTACACACAAAGCTCGACATTTATATTCATTCATCCCACACTTACAGATCTACCTCAATAAAGCTAACACATGGACAGACTTCTACACAACACAAGGAGTCACAGGGCACGCGGCAGTGAACAGCTACCTTCACAGGTTTAAAATAAGGGACTCGCCATTGTGTCACTGTGACTTCACACAAGAACAAACTATACACCACATAATACATGAGTGCCGATTACTGACAGACTACAGATATTCGTTAATAAATAAAACTAAACAGAAACTGGGGCAATGGCCGGTGGATAGTCCTGTGTTAATTGATAAAATGTTTTTAGACCTTAAAGTATTCTTTAAAGATGCCCTAAAAAAAATAAAAGATATCAACGAAATTTAAGTTTGATTCAAGACTGTTGGCAAACATTTTGTTAATTGATTGTTGCTGAATGCTGTTTCAATTATAATTTCTTTTATGTTCTATGCTTTAAGAGAACCATTTAGGTAACTCTTATTTTTTGTTTTATATTAGTTTGTTTTATATCTAATGTACTTTAAAAATGTATTAAAAAGAAAAATCATTATCAATGTTAGTAATAAATAGTGTCGTTGTTGATGCTGCGGAGGTATTACTCCGTGCTGGGATCCTGCCCTGCCTGTAGCGCTGCTGGACCATCGGACGACCTCTTTCATAATGCAGTTATGACATTGGTCATTACCGGGGCGCTGGCACCTGCTGCAAGTTCGGTACGGTGGGGTACGGGTATGGTGCTGGAGGTGGGCCTCTGCGGTACCACCGGCGAGATATCAATCATGTACATTGTATACTGTATAGTATCGTATGTACAGAATAACAAATAAACTCCCTTCTAGCAGGGTTACTGTTGGAAGGAAAAAAAAAAAAAAAAAAAAAAAATCCGCTTAAAACAATTAGATTAATTTAGAAAACAAAGCAAAGAGGGAGATTAATTACCTTGGTACCAAATCAGTATAAAATTCCTTTGAAAAATATTTCAAAAGCTTTTTAAACAAAATGTTGATTCCCGAACCATTGTATAACAAAAAATCTGCGCGAAACACACAACTTTCACTTACGAATTTACTTAGATTAGAAATCGAAGAGTTTCGATAATTTTTAAACGCCATTCACACATTTTTCCAATTTATATGCTTTTATTTGTATATCTCCATAAGTTAAAGAGTATCTGTATAGCAAAATTTGGAAGTTCTCAGTACTTTTCGATTCATTATTGCTTATATATTTTTTTAAGGGACCTAATTTCATCGTGTTTTTTTTACTGCTTGCTTGCCTTTTAATACGAGTTGCTTTTTGTAAATATATCGTGAAGGTGAATCGATAGGTGCATTTACGTCTCGTTGTTAAGCTGGTCTCTTATGCCTTTCTAGAAATAGAGAACGATTACCGTTCCTGTAAAATCGCTTTATATTGCGGAAATGTATTATGGAACAAAATTTTCTAGACTAAAATGTAATTAATTATAGATTATTATCTTATACAATATTTTTGCACACCCTCGATGCTTTAAAAAATTTAAGCATCATGTATTTACTTAAATACATGATGTTTTTAATAAATAAATAAAAAAACATGTAAAAATGGGACAACATTAATTAAGTAAAGTGCCCTCTCCATTTGATCAATTTTGATGACATTTTGACTATCACATCCTTAGCATATACATACACCAAATACCGAGTTTAATCAAAATCGTTAGATCCGTTTTTGAGAAAATCGAGAAAAACCTAAAAGTTAGACAAAATTCTTTAAATAATAATAACCTTTAATGGTTCTTATGATCACTTCATGCTGAATTAGAGTGCATCAACATCAATTGTTTATCTAAAACAATAAATAAAGGACACTGAATGTTTGCATTAATGATTTTCTAGTTTATTTATTTTTACTTTCACTTACCTACATATGAAATATATAGTAAGTAGAAGTATTGCGATCTTGAAAAATTTCGACTTCCGGCTTTCAACGGAAATACACGTTTTCGGGTCCCCTGACCTGTGTGTGTGTGTTTATAATATTTTATTTAGTAATTAAAGAAATTAGTGTTTGTTATAGAACAAATGAAAACAAAAATAAGAAAAAAATGTGGAAAAATGTGTAACTGAGTGAGAAGTGGCATTAACAGAACGCATTAATTTCTAATCTAAGTTGGTAAGTGAAAGTTGTGTGTTGCGCGCACGCACCAGATTTTTTATAATTTAAAATGATTAGGCAAATCACTGCTGTTTTATTTTCTGCCGTTAACTGCTTATTCACCGTCAACGAAAGAAATGTCCACTTTTTAACCAATGTTTCACTTCAAAAAATATTTTATAAAAAAAATTAAACCGACTTCGTAACCTAGGAACCAGTAAAAATAAATGCACTGAAAAGTATGAAATAATTACCTTCTGATTTTTATGAATACGTAGCAAAATTGAAAATGGCATAAAAAGCGGAGAAATGCAATAAGACGAATAATTTTATTTTATTTGTACAAACACACTAATTGTTATTAAAAATTGTGAAATTAAAATGTTAAATACTATGTTCAATATAACACAATCTTTTCGGAGGCGGCGCAAATATAAATGATATGTTACCGATACAATTCCATTAGTAGGCATTAAAATCAATAGATGAGAAGATGCATTTTACGATTTTCATAATGGCTAGTGTTAAAAATTTTAAACTTTGCGCCGCCTCCGAAAAGATTGTGTTATATTGAACATAGTATTTAACATTTTAATTTCACAATTTTTAATAACAATTAGTGTGTTTGTGCAAATAAAATAAAATTATTCGTCTTATTGCATTTCTCCGCTTTTTATAGCATTTTCAATTTTGCTATGTATTCATATAAATCAGAAGGTAATTATTTCATACTTTTCAGTGCATTTATTTTTACTGGTTCCTAGGTTTCGAAGTCGGTTTAATTTTTTTTATAAAATGTTTTTTATTTTATACTTTTTAGTTGGAGAAGATAAAAAATGTAGAAAACCGTAAGTTGGGTAAAACATATTTCGAAATTTTTTTTATGCTCTACCACCTTTTCAATTTTATGAGTACACACCGAAAAGTTGAAAAGCGGTGCCTGTATAATACAACTTCTACACCCTACCTTCTACGATTATAATTGGATTTTTTTTTTAATAAGATCAATGTTGAGTCAATTATGTTCGTAATTCCTTTAGATGAATTTTTGACTAAATTTAATACCCAAGTACCTAGAATAATATCCTTCGTAATAAAAAATTATTCAGAAAATGAATTTCTTCAATTCAGGTGGGGTAGCATTTATGATATTAAGCATTTTCATGGCTGCCAAATTTTTGCTGCGGGGACTTTCATACAAAGAGATTGTTTCTGGGAGATATCAACTTTTATTTTGCAGTTTTTATTGATGGATGAACATCAGCAAACATTGAAATTTTAATTTCTTTGTTAAATAATGTAATGTCTGTATGGGGAAAGTGTCATTGGAAAATTTTCATTAATTGGGAAATACAATACACAATATTTTTGATAAACTATTTTATTAGAAGATAAAAGATTCGACCACTAATATGTTTGTTAGTTATTTCGGTACCTGAGAGATGACTACCTCGAACGCGAAAAACCCCTAAACATATGCAAGCTCATTTTCACTGTCTATTTCAATAAAATTCATTCATTTATTATTGGACTTAGGCTCTTAAAAACACTTTTAGGCTCTCACGAACCGCAAACACTGAACTTATGACGGTTTGGCTTTTGAAAATTTCGGCAACCTAAGAAAATCGAATATTTAAATTTCTTTCGATTTAATAAAGATCGATCCAAACCTCAAAATCAATGGAAATTGTCTTAAGAAATTCTGGCTCTTTGATAACGCTTTTTTCTACTACATTTCAGTTAATACACAGCAAACAATTACAACTCACAATTTGTGGAAAAGTGTAAAAAATCGAAAAATCAACTGGAAAATGAATGATGGAAATAATTCTTAATAAGTGCCTATCTTAAAGACTTTTATATCTAGACTCTCCTATCTAGACAATAGCAAAGCCTGTGTGCCACTAGCTAGCAACGTAAAAATAAATTAGACAATTAGCCATCATAGATGAAATTGGTGATGGAAAAAAATAATATTGAAATTATTTAGCAGAACGTAAATTATTTCATAACTGAACGTACCCCTAATATTTTTTCGAGCTACATTTGAGCTTAGATAGCAGATTTTCGTCTTCTCAAAATAAATGATTTGGCACTTAAAGCCTTTCTAATTTATTCTAGTTGCAGAAACAAAATTAGAAACCTATAGTAGTAATCCGAAAAACATAACAGAAGTGTCGCTCCATGAAGAATCGGCACAAGATTTTATTATTACATTGTATATTAATAAGACCGAGTGATTCCGGAAGAAGACAGAGGTGCCTGAATGTTAAGGCCCCCAAATCAACTGAAAATAAGCTTTTCCAGGAATTATTGTATTCCTTTTTAACGTGTATAGCGAGTGAAAGTCGGAAATCAAAATCTAATTTAAAGCAATAATGGCTACGATTTTAAATTTAAACGAACCTTGGGGAACTTGAAGAAGTCTTAAATTCTGCTTTAAAACGGTTATCAATACTCGGTCTTTCTTGGAATTCCACGAATTTCGTAGTCTTATTTTTATGGTGTCCAACCGTCGACTAGATCTAAATTAAGAAGGTTTACTGTTTTCGGTGAATATATACCTATATCAATCTAATATATCTACTAATAACGCTACAGAAAACGACAGCGATATTATATTTTGCGGATATTAAATATCTTTATTGAAATCTATTGTTGAAAAATCAGTTAAGGTTATGCATACGTTGGTTCCAACTAGCACTTAAAACACGTTGATAACTAGTAGACTGCTCATGTTCTCCCCCCACTCTTTTGATTCTACATTTGATTGGGTAGTTTTCCCACAGGGTTCATCCAGCATTAAAACAATAGTGAAATTGTTTAGTTACCAATGAGTTTAATAGCTTGCTGGACCATACCTTATGTTATATATGCCATATGTTTTTCCCTTAAGTAAAATTTTTAGTGAAAATTAAAGATTTATTTTCATGTTTTTTCCCGATAACTTTTTAAATAAATTAAGAACCCAAAAAAGGTTTTAATGGGACCAACTTGGGAAAATACTCTACAAGATGCAAAAGGTTTCGTTCCAATTGGTCCATCCATCTCGGAGTAATCGGTGGACATACATAGAAAAAAAAAAAAAAAAAAAAAAAAAAAAAGGCACATACGTATCGAATTGAGTAACCTCCTCTTTCGTTCGAAGTCGGTTAAAAATTATAAATTCTAGTTCTAGAACAAAATTTTCTTTACCAATTATATTACTAATCTTTCACGACTGACGACCTTTTTTTTTTTTTTTTTTTGGGACTTTAAGGCTTCCACTGAAGCCCTATACTGCCCATACTAACACCCATGGCACTGAGAGATACTTCTACGAAAGAAAAGCAACACCCAGGGCGGGACTCGAACCCACAGCTCGGGCATGGGAGTACGGCGCTTTACCGCACAGCCACACCGGGCCCCGACTGACGACCTCTTTTCTCTTGCCTTAAACGTGGCAAACATGGTTGAGTGGAATTATAGGCAATAAACACTGTGATAAATCATAGACAAAGTTCTCAGAGAACATGAATTGCAAAGTAATGTCTTGTCATGCAAAGCCTTTAGGGCCCTTCTAGTTATGTGCCAACATATTCTCCGACAGCATTTTCTGTAATCATGTCGGATTTTGTTGATTATTTTAGAGAGAGAGGGGGGTCAAGGGTGTCATTGCTGACCTACGTCTTAAGTCTTTTATTTGCTAACTACTGCATTTTGTTATGGAATTCCTTCAAGTGTAATAAACAAATTATAATGTTTAAACTTTTTTTTAAGATGTGTCGGATTAGGATGTACCTTATTTTACTGTACTTTATGATTTCTTTGTAGAAATGAACAAAATAAAAAATTAATAAAATAAAAAACATGAATCAGCATCTATTAACTAATCAAAACATTTAGATTTCGGTTCTGCACTTCTTATATGTACAATATTGTTAATACAAATCTTAAGGCTAATAATAGAAGTTCATGGTATTTTATAAAATAAGTCAAAATACTGCCTGTTGTAAATAGCGAATAATTAGCGACTCTTTTACAAAACACATCGCACATAAAAACAAGCTATCTTTACCTTTATTTTCGCCAAGTGCGAATAAAAGAATTAAGATAAAATAAAACAATATTTTTCTTTAATAATATTGTCGTCCATCCATCCCTTGGTACTTCCAGAGGGCGGCTTGTTCAGCATCCGCCACAGTTACGAGCAGTCATGGTCTGAATTAACGTTTCCGGCCTTTCATCTAGTTTGATCTCTCAAAGGGGCCAGGACGAATCAAGGAGGAATATATCCTCTTCAATTTATAAAAATATAAAAATGAAAATTTTGAGATTTTCCAAATGTTAAAAAAAAAATCTGGTGCGTGCGCGAAACACACAACTTTCACTTACCAACTTACTTAGATAAGAAATTGACGTGTTTTTTTAAATATCATTTCCCAAAGTCACACATTTTTCTACATTCATATCTTATTTTTATTAATCGTTAAAGCCGTTTTTGAGTAAATAAAAAACCCCGTGAAAACGATACAAAATTTATTAAGTAAAGTCCCCCCTTCGGTTGATCAATTTTGATGAAATGTTGGCTATCACATATTTGGCATATACATACATCAAATACCCAATTTGGTCACAATCGTGAAAGCCGTTTTTGAGTAAATAAAAAAAGCACGTGAAAATGTTACAAAATTTATTAAGTAAAGTCCCCCCTCCGGTGAATCAATTTTGATGAAATTTTTACAGTCATATCTCGGGCATATAAATACATCAAATACCCAGTTTGATCAAAATCGTTAAAGCCGTTTTTGAGAAAATCAAAAAAACACGTGAAAATGTTACAAAATTTATTAAGTAAAGTCCCCCCTCCGGTAAATCAATTTTGATGAAATTTTTGCAGTCATATCTCGGGCATATACCTACACTAAATACCCAATTTCAGGATCGCACGGTTTATAGTTTTTGAGCTAGTCTGTTCACACACACACACACACACACACACACACACACACACACACACACACACACACACACACACACACACACACACACACACACACACACACACACACACACACACACACACACACACACACACACACACACACACACACACACACACACACACACACACACACACACACACACACACACACACACACACACACACACACACACACACACACACACACACACACACACACACACACACACACACACACACACACACACACACACACACACACACACACACACACACACACACACACACACACACACACACACACACACACACACACACACACACACACACACACACACACACACACACACACACACACACACACACACACACACACACACACACACACACACACACACACACACACACACACACACACACACACACACACACACACACACACACACACACACACACACACACACACACACACACACACACACACACACACACACACACACACACACACACACACACACACACACACACACACACACACACACACACACACACACACACACACACACACACACACACACACACACACACACACACACACACACACACACACACACACACACACACACACACACACACACACACACACACACACACACACACACACACACACACACACACACACACACACACACACACACACACACACACACACACACACACACACACACACACACACAAACACACACACACACACACACACACACACACACACACACACACACACACACACACACACACACACACACACACACACACACACACACACACACACACACACACACACACACACACACACACACACACACACACACACACACACACCAACACACACAGACCATTTCGCGGGACTTGGTCATTTCGACTCAGGGGACCCCAAAACGTGTATTTCCGTTGAAAACCGGAAGTCGAATTTTTTCACGATCGCAATACTTCGACTTACTATATATTTCATATATAGGTAAGTGAAAGTAAAAAGAATAGTTGTCTTTCTCGCATTATTCAAACTTTTTATTGCTTATTGAATAAATGTAAAACCACAAATAGAGAAAACAAGAAAAACCACCACAAAGCAAAAAGAGAGGACAGAAGGACATATCTTTGAAGGAACATTGTTGTAATTTTTAGTAAAAAAACAATAATACAGAGTCAACCCCTGGATATTATGCGGTAGAATCAGTAATATAAGCAAAACTATTTCGTGAAATTTTGAAATGTAGCTTAAAAAAGAATCGTAAAAACACGACGACACATAGTGTGTGTTAAATATTTTTGGTTCAACGTAAAAAAAAAATTAAATATACTACTGAAGGAACTCAAACTTTGTAACCTGCAAAATAATCGAATGGAGTCGCATGATTCTACAAGACAAAAATTAAGATAAGGTGGACCATGGAAGAAGGTGTTGTTTCTCGGAGAGAAAATCGATTAAGTTAAGATTATATCTTAAAAAAATTACATTACATAATTTGAGCAATGAACAAATTAACATTAGCTCTAATAACATAGACATACCTAAGGCTGATGCACTCCGTGGACTGAGAAAGAACTAAGACAAACCCAGAGCGCTGCTACCTTGATCATAACGAACAACTATTTCTGTGGACCAGCTGCGTTCCATCTACCACTCCCGTCCTATATCTTAACAATCCTTCCTTCTCGAGTATTAATATCATATCTCTCAAGGGGGAGGGGGGTATTAATAAGCCACGGGCTAAGGTACTGCAAGCAACAGGAACAGTACACAGGGGTAAGAGGTTCGTTTATTAATATTTTTCACGAATGCACGAATGCAAGGAAAGGATAAACAATGTTTAGGTTATTCAGAATTTTAACAAGTTTGCATTTGGTAAGATGGGAGATTAAGAAACGAATGAGGAAAGTTTGACATTTTTACATATTTGTATGTGTACTTAATAAGTACAATTTTTTATCAAAATCACAAATTTTCATCAAAATATGAGAGGTAAGGGTATATTACTGAACTTTGGATGGATGATTTGACGTGGAAAGGTCTAGGAATGTTTTATTCAACAATTGCATGCAAAGAAATTCAATTTTATTCAAATATTTAATTTTGAAGAATATGTTAGTTTTTGTGGATATTTTAATAATAATATATTAAATTAATTCCTTCGAAGGATTACAATACCACAGTTTTTACATGAAGAACCTTGAAACCTCAGTCGTTCCACAAAATTGACATTAAATCATAAATATTTATTTTATATGCGCCCAAAGTAAACGTCTAATAATAAGTGCTTCCACCTCAAACAAAAATTTTCGATTTGCCAATGATATATATATATATATATATATATATATATATATTATATATATTAATCTATATTTGAAGAAAATTTTCAGGTGTATAATAAATTAAATAATGTGTTATTTATATCAATTAGTAGCTAATAATTATTACTTTATTTATTAGTCTCACAGAAGGGCAAAAAGTATTTTAATTTTTATTTTAAAATACTTTATTTTAAATAGCAAGTATTTAAAATAAATTTGAATAAAATGCATTTTAACCTCAAATCATTTAAAATACTTTTCGATAAAATTATTTTAAATGCAAAATAAAAAAAGTATTTTGTATTTTAAATAAAAAAAATTAAAATGAAAATACAAAATACTTTTAAAACCTATTAGCTAGTGCATTGCGATTGATTAATAAATACATTTTTTTTTCAATATTGCAATTGATTAATAAATCGACAGTTTTTATTTATTTTTTTTTGGGTAGTCTTTGCTTGGTGTAATGTATCTGATACTCAGATCATCTTGGCTTTCATTTTGTTGAAATTATTAAATTAAATTTCTTTTTCTAAAGAACCAATCTGATTCGGAACTTATTTAAACTAATTGGGCTACCCCTTAGACTATTCGCTCCCATACACATCCAACGACCTCCGTGTAATACGAATTTCAGCAAATCAGCCCTAACGCGAACTACTGCTTCTCAGCCCTTACTTCTTTCGGACGTTTTCCATTAGTCACTGCCATTAATTTCTATGGAATTCGTTCACCACTGTTTTGCAATTTCACACTTCGATTTTATTCATCTGTCTGCTATCACCTCACTTGCTCATCATTCAATTTTAGCGTGCACGTTTTGCATTCTTAAAGAACCGCAGGAGGAATAATATTTTTGTAAACCCGAATTCTTAAGTTTTAAGGAAGAAGCCGTGAGCTAAGTAATTTCGTTAATCGCTAGAATTTCTTACCTCAAATCTTGCCTGAATTTCCTCTCCAATTTCGAACGAACCTCAACCGGAAAAATAATCACCGACTTTATTGAATGTATCAGTCATACACATTTTTACTAAGTTTACTTTCTTTTGATCTTTTGGTGTTGTTTCCAAATTGGGATCCTGTTTATGCCTTCGTTTATGGCTCTATCATAATTTTCGATTTTGATTTTCACACGAACACTGTTGTTTCCAATATTCGGTTAAAAAGTTTTTCATGTTTGAATTTGTCACACCGTTTTAACTGCTTTTATGTAATTTTTCTTTTTCGTTTTTAACCGACTTCGAAAGAGGAGTTTACTCAATTCGATACGTAAGTGCCTTTTTTTTATTATCTATGTATGTCTACCGATTACTCCTAGATGGGTGGACCAATTGGAACGAAACCTTTTGCATCTTGTAGAGTATTTTCCCAAGGTGGTCCCATTAAAACATTTTTTGGGTTCTTAATTTATTTAAGAAGTTATTGGGAAAAAACATTATAATTATTTAACATTATAACAAAATAGTTATTTAATTATCGCTCAAAGTATTTACTGATTTGAAAAACATATGGCATATATATCATATGGTATATAAACTATTAAAGTACGTTGATAACTAAAAAACTGATCATGTACTATCACCGCTGTTTTTATTCTAAATTTGATTGGTTGATGTTAAGCAATGCTCAATAATGTTTTATTGGTCGATGAATCGGTTGGGAAAACCAACCATTCAAATTCAGAATTGTAAGAGTGGGGGAGAACATGAGCAGTGTGTCAGTTATTGAAGTGGTTTATGCACTTGTTGGAACAAACCTTATACATAACCTTAAATAAATTTTCAACAATAGATTTTAATAATGATATATAATATCAGTGGAATATCGCTGTCGTTTATCTGAAAAATGAAACACATCTTTATGGTTCCGGCAAAGTTATTGTTGTTTCGACCCTGTTCCTGGAAAATTTTGCCAAGAAATAAAACTCAAGAAAATTTTTTTGGGTTGCTTAAAAGATTTTTTTATAGATTTAAGAAGATTAAAGCACATTAAACACCGATAACCGTAAAAAATCCTAAATGAATGTCTAAACGACGGATGGACAGCATAATGATAAAACCACAAAATTCATAGAATTAAAAGAAAGGCCGAGCATTAATAACCCATTTTAAAAAAGATTCGTAAAATCGTAGCCATTATTGTTGTAAATTAGATTTTGATTTCCGACTTCCACTCGATAAGCACATTAAAAAGTAATTCAAAATCTTGTGCGGAATCTTCACTCAGGAGTGACACTTTTGTTATTTTATCCAGATTACTATTATCGGTTTTTAATTATGTTTCTGCAACTTTTGAGGTAATTAGATGAAATTATTAAAGCTGTAAGTGCCAAATTATTGATTTTAAGATAACAAATAACTATTAACTAAGCTTAAATTTGGTTTGAAAATTAAGAAAAATATTATGGATATGTCCATAATATGGAATTATTATTATTTCCAGTCATGAAATAAATATGTCCCACTACAAAATTTCAATATTATTTTCTTCCATCTCGAATTCCGTCTAGGATGGTGAATTGTCTCATTTGTTTTCTTTAAGTTACGATAACGTCCCTAGCTGGTGGCACTCCATAAGAGAGGCTAGAGAAGAAAATTTTAAAGACAGTCATTTATCAAGAATTGTTTCCATTTCGAGGGAGTCATATTCTCAGATACCCGAATAACAAACGCATCTGTTGTGTATTATATTAACAATAAAACTGGTCGAAAAACGGCCAAAATCCCAACTGTTCAGTGGCATACTTACGACATCTTGAAATTGCCGGATTCATGTTACAGCCGAGCAAAACTGAACACCTCCTCTCGGAACAGATGTATGTAATTAACAATGTACCGAAGACAATATTCCAAAAAGGAAAAAGATTGTCATTGTGGAAAAAAGTTTTATGAGTCTTCCACACTGGAACTGCACGTACCGCAAATGATTTTCAATTTTCTGTGGATATTCATAAAATTGATAATGTGACTGTTATAATACAAAGTTGATTAAAATTTATACAATTATAATATAAAGACCCGGGATAGACGAACGTGGTATAGCGCTACCTGGGCGGGCTGACTTTTTTTTCGCGAGGGACCCACGGAATAGATCTCGTCCTTTCCACCATGGATAAAACAACCAACTAATGAACCAAACTCACTTGTAGTGTCTAAAGAGGGGTACGGAATAGGGGGGAAAAAAAAAAAAAAAAAAAAAAAAAAAAAACGACTTTGAAAACCCGAAATCAGTTCAAAATGCACTTAAATCTGTATTAAAAAAAGCATATCGATATTTTTTTAGAAATCAACGCATTGCTTCCTTCCGCCTTATATTAGAAATTATCTTCCGCCACTAAAAAGTATGAAATAAAAAACATTTTATAAAAAAAATTAAACCGACTTCGAAACCTATGAACGAGTAAAAATAAATTCACTGAAAAGTATGAAATAATTACCTTCTGATTTTCATGAATACTCAGCAAAATTGAAAATGGTATAAAAAGTGGAAAAATGCAATAAGATGAATAATTTTATTTTGATTTGTACAAATAAAAACTAATTATTAAAAAAAATATTAAATTAAAATATTAAATACTATTTTCAATACAACACAATCTTTTCGGAGGCGGCGCAAAATTTAAAATTTTTAACACTAGACATTATGAAAATCTTCTAAGTGGATCTTCTCTTCCCATCTATTGATTTCAATGCCAACTAATGGAATTGTATCAGTAACATGTCATTTCTGTTTTGCGCCACCTCCGAAAAGATTGTTTTTTATTGAACATAGTATTTAATATTTTAATTTGATAATTTTTATTAACAATTAGTTTGTATTTGTACAAATCAAAATAAAATTATTCGTCTTATTGCAGTTATCCCCTTTTTATACCATTTTCAATTTTGCTGTGTATTCATAAAAATTAGAAGTTAATTATTTCATACTTTTCAGTGAATTTATTTTTACTGGTTCCTAGGTTTCGAAGTCGGTTTTTTTTTTTTTTATAAAATGTTTTTTATATATTGAAATGTTCAATTACATAAAACTAATATATTTTAGTTTGGTGCCAGTACCAGTAGTAGAGAGACCATTATAAAGGGGTTTAATTTTTTTTTTTTTTTTTAATTACTGCTAATAATGAAATAGAAATATCAAAATGCCAATGAACTGAGATAATGATCCACACTTTAAATACGTAATTAAAGTGTAGTCTTTAACCTAGACTGCGCAGACCGCTTAGTGACGGTTATTTCTGGTATATGTATAAACCCGTAGAGTGATCCTCTGATTTTTCACGACCACTCTTCCTCAACATAAATTTCATAAACACATAGGTATTTTAATGTGAACATATAAATAAAATCAGCTTTTTATTTCTTTAAGTATATGACATCTTTATGTATCAACCACATCTTAATTTAATTAAAATTACTTAAGGGTGATGGAAGTGCTTTAATTTCTTAAGAGCTATATTTATTAGGGAGACTTGCTAAAGAAAACTATTTTTGATAGTTTAAAAGGTAAAGTAAAAACAGAAAATCAGATATATATTTTTTTTTTAATAAAATAAAATGTTTTAGTTTTCTAGGCACATTCTTACAAAATAATTTTTACAACAAACTGTGAATCTTACTTTTCTGTGTTTTTTAGTGAATTAACAAAAATAAATAAAATCCTAAGCGCCGTTGTCTATAGAAATTTTCGCAATGATATACTTTTTGATTAAACTTTTTTATTGAACTGTTGGCCTCCAACTAAACAGTCAAATATTTCACAATGTTCCAAAGAGAAAATGAAGGAAAACTTCCATATCTTTTCTTAGAATAGCAAGTACCATTATAACGTTTGAAAGAATATTGTTTCCGATTCACGTCTTATCTGTAACCTAGTATATTTAAAAAAAAATAAATAAACTTATATACATTGAGTATGCATTAAGATAGATTAATACTACACATGATACTAAATGTCTTTAGTTCTATATAGTATATATAAATATATAGTAAGGGAAAGTATTGTGATCGTGAAAAATTTCGACTTCCAGTTTTCAAATACACGTTTGTGGTCCCCTGAGTCCAAATAACCAAGTCCCGCAAAATGGTGTTTTTGGGTGTGTTTGGACAGACTAGCTCAGAAACTATTTGTGGCGTCACCTGTGGTGTAGTGGTTAGCATGGCAACCTACACAATACTAAAGGGTCGCGGGTTCGCGTACCAAGGTGGCCCTAGGATTTTTTAATGAGAGTAAAAAATCCTTGTCTATGCCGTCCCTTGGATAAGACGTAAAATGGAGGTCCCGAGCCTGTACGATGTCAGGTACTCGTTAAAGACCCCTATCCTTATTATACCTGGATAGGAAAAATTTAGGACTCCCACTGTAGCATTGTCCGAATAGCCTTAGTGACATAAAGTGACGTTAAACAAGCCAACAAACAACTAAATGTCTTTGATTTAAAAGCGTTATAAGAAATCAAAAAGGTGATGAAACTAATGACGAAACGAAAGTCTCGCCAATAAATAATGCCAGTGATGTTTTGTTCCTTCACAGAATCGATTTAGCGACTTTATTGTTTTCGTCTTCCATCAGTTACCGAAAGAGCTCGGCAGAGTAAAAAATAAAAAACCTTGAATAAAATTTGAATTCCCAATTTCTTGGTGACTACAATAGAGAAAATTTATTCAGCGAGGTAAACAATCGGCTATATGACACACTCTTCTCCCTTCCCTTGCGTTGTTCTCTTCGCCTAAAACTTCAGAACTTATTTATATTTTTTAAAGGGTCATTCAAGTAAAGGGTCAAGTGGTCCAAAGTGGTTGCTCGATCATAGAAAAAAATTATAATTTTACCACCAATTACGTATGGAATCAGTAGTTCAAATCAATTTTGTAAAAAATTTTAGGATCAACCGTTTCAAAAGGGCAGCCATTTTTGTTTCACATTTCAGGCCGATTTTTTAGTTTTTAAGCTCTCACAGAAAACTCATTTTCTCAAGACTGGTAAGTCATAGACTAATAATTCAAAAACAATTGTTTTCCTTAAAGTCTGTTCTTTATTTCGTGTTCTCTTTATTATTTGAATATTTTGAAATCCAATACTTGAAAAGTGATCTTGAAAACAACTGCTTTAAATTCTCAAAACACCGTTTTTTGAGGGTAAGTTTTGGTTATAAGGGCATGTACGCCAAAGCTGATTTTTGGCATGATAATAAACCTAACTAAGTAGCTCTCATTAAAAGTACTCTTAACCCGTATATTCTTTACCTAATTTTTTTATGAATTTTTAAACTTCACATTTTTTAATTATTTGTTAACTTTAGGCTCAGTATATAGTATATAGTATAAGTATATAGCTCAATATCTCTGGTGGGCCAGTTAATAAAAATCTCATTTTGTTACCTGTTATGCTTACATGCAACATAAATCAACTATAAGAAATTTCAACCTGTATATTTGAGTACATCGGTAGCTACGAGTTTTTGAAAATGGTCATTTTCGTGCTTATTTAACAATGGAGAAAAACTCATTTCCTCAAGGATGGTAAGTCATAGAATAATAATTCAAACACAACTGTTTTCCTTAAAGTCTGTTCTATATTTCGTGTTCTCTTTATTATTTGAATATTTTGAAGTCTAATACTTGAAAAGTTTGTGAATTTTTTACTTTTAATAACTCTTATTAATTGTTTATTTTTTAATTGTATCTATGTCTAATGCAAAAAAAAATAATATTGGGTTTAATTATAATTAAAATCTACTCTATTGAATTTTTATTATTTTTTTTAATGAAAAAGTGATTAAAAATATTTTCCGTTGGACATAGATACAATTAAAAAATAAACAATTAATAAGAGTTATTAAAAGTAAAAAATTCAGAAACGTAAAATTTTAATGAAGTATGATCAAGTTTAGGCATTGTTAAATGATGATACTAATGTACTCAAATATACAGGTTGAAATTTCTTGCAGTTGATTTATGTTGCATGTAAGCATAACATGTAAAAAAATGAGATTTTTATCAACTAGCCCGCCAGAGATATCGGAGCCTAAAGTTAACAAATAATTAAAAAATGTGAAGTTTAAAAATTCATAAAAAAATATGGTAAAGAATATACGGGTTTAGAGTACTTTTAATGAAAGATACTTAGTTAGGTTTATTTACATGCCAAAAATCAGCTTTGATATACATGCCCTTATACCCAAAAGATACCCTCAAAAACGGTATTTTGAGAATTTAAAGCAGTTTTTTTAATAGCACTTTTCAAGTATTAGACTTCAAAATATTCAAATAATAAAGAGAACATGAAATATAGAACAGACTTTAAGGAAAACAGATGTGTTTGAATTATTACTCTATCACTTACCATCCTTGAGAACATGAGTTTTCTGTGAGAGATTAAAAACTCAAAAATCGGCCTGAAAGGTGAAACAAAAATGGCTGCCATTTTGAAACGGTTGATCCTAAAATTTTTTAAAAAATTGATTTGAACTACTGATTCCATACGTAATTGGTGGTAAAATTTTAAAAAATTTCTAAAATGATCGAGCAACCACTTTGGACCACTTGATATGGAATGACCCTAAAGACTATATACGAATTCGAAACAAGAAAAAATACAGACTGTCGCAAACCCATTATTATTGCACCCTACAATCGGATATAATTCCTATCCATAGTGCTCTATTAGGAAATGCCTCCAACAATACTAGGTAACCAGGCTCAGGAACCTGGAGCAGTGTCCAAGCTATTTCGGCATAATGGCCCTTCCATATTATAGCTTATTATATGGTATATCCCATATTATCATAGTCTAGTAGAGAGGGTGCAGAAAAGTTTCCTTAAGATTGTAGTGGGCTTTACCGGGCTGTCTATTACGTCAGAGTGGAGACTTGCAAAATAAGCTTCTACTACAGCTATTGATCACTACCGATTCAGTGAAGAACCCAGCATTGTTGCTTCTTCTTATTTAGATAAATGAATTAATTATCTGTGAACAGAAAAGTGACTTATCATATGAAAATTTTAATAATTTTTGTATTTTGTAATCTAATCTGATCGATTTTGTAATCATATTTTTCATAGTTAATAATTGTCACCAATTACGATTCTTTTTTTTGTGAGGTATTTTGGTTTATATTATTCATTTATTATTATTATTCATTATTACAAAATTGGTTGCGTTGATTGTAAAATAAAGGAAAAGGAAAGAAAATAATACACTACTTTATAATTTTGTTTGAATTGCTACCTCAATACGCATGTTGTAAAATTGTAACTCGGAAACGTTACAGTTAGCGTGGGCAAACAAGTAAACGAACCGTAAATCCACCAAGTGAGAAGTTAGGGAGCCAAAGGGAGAATTTCATTGATAGCAACACTATTGCAGAGTAATATTTTCCTTGGTACAGATCCTTCCTTTGGTGGAGATATTCCATTGCTCGGTTATAACTATGATATTGTACTAATAGGTGTTGACATGGAAACTATAAAACTAATGCTAATTGATAAAAGTCGGTAAAGAACTCGGGCTAGAAATCAATACGTAAAGACAAAATTTATGGTTAGCTGCAGAAATAGATACGATTTTGGCAAATTAAAGTAGAGGAGAAAACGTTTGAACACCAGGTGGCTCGTGGATTTTTCAAACATATATAGTAAGTTCTTCGGATGGAACGTTAAATCCTCAATCCTCAGACTGGGGAGGCCCCTAGCCTGTGCGATATGCAGTAAAGGGGATTTTTTTTTGTACCGTCTTCCTGCGAAGTATATTGAAAATTCCAGTGATGAGAAAATTTCCGGCAGAATGAAAATCACCCTTATACCACATTTAAAGCTGCGCAGCACTTTCGATATTACATACATGCCTAAAGAAGACCTGGAGGCGCGAGGCAATTACCTAAATGCGCCTCCACCTCCCCACGCACAATACGACGTTCTCATGATCCCATTGAGAACAGATGGCACAGTAGGGTTGAGATATCTTTGTTCCTAGGCGAAGGGTACCACCGAGCACAGCATACTGTAAGGAACACGTATGTAGTGAGTGAGTGAAGTGATAGCCGTAGCTAGCCCGTTCGGGGTTGAGGAGGATTTATTCTAGGGACGATAATAAAACAATACCAAAAATATCTGGTTCGATACGCGCAACACACAACTTTCACTTACCAACTTTAGATTAGAAATAATAATAATAAATATCACCAAGATTAGAAATTGGCCTGTTTTGATAAATATTGGGTTGGTGCAGAAATATTGCAGGTTTTGAATATTCATTTTGTTTATGCGAGTGATTGCCTAGTAAACAAAGATACTACAATTCTAGTTAATGGATGATCAAGGAAAATAAACGCAATAAAGCATACAAACCCTTCATGGGACCTTATTCAATATTTTTTCTTTTCGAAATTGCAAATAAATGAGCTTTAGGGAGTAGATGCTAACACAAACGCCCTACACCAGTAAAGGGCGCACTCCTCGTCGATATAAAGGATAGCTAAAAATACTCAGTGAACCCCTATAACTAACATGAACTGATCCAGTCACATAAACATATCATGCTAACTTTGAAAATATCCATGACTATTCTTCCTTGCTCTAAGAGTTGAAAGGAACTGGAGGAGAGTCAGCAAGCTTATAATAGACTTTTCAAGACTGCATTTCTTAATAATAAACCTATAGGTGTTACAATCGAAGGATTTCATAGTTCACCAGTGATTCCTAATGAAGGTTCTATCGTAATTCCATGACCAATTCATGGACCGTTCGCCACATACTTGGATGTTTTTAGAATTATAATTAATAAAATATATTATAAAGATCAATCTTTTCCTTTGTTTTTTCAAATTGCATCCATGTTCAGTAGTAGCCTGTTCTATCGATTATACGATACAGCATGGATGAATTGGATGCTGCATGATTATTTAGCATTAGTGGAAAAGGCAGCATTGTGCATATCAATATGAAACCAGTCTGCATGTCCCGGAAGGAAAAGCTATAGCAGGAATATCAATTCTGCCTAAGTAAAAACAAAACAAAAAACTCTAACATGTTCTAAGAATTATTAGTATGGGTTGCCTAACTAATAATTATTTTTTAGGTCCTACACTTATATCGAAAAACAATAGCCCTTTTTCTTTAAAGAGATTGTAAAAACCTATCACTTTTACATTTCATTAATTTTGTATTTTTCAATCAACTGCTTAATGTTCAAATATTTAATTATACATTTTAAATTAATTTTAAATTAATTAATAATAATTAAATTCCTATCCTAGGGACGGCATATATAAGGATTTTTTACTCCCATTAAAAATCCTAGGGCCACCTCCGGACGCGAACCCGCGACCTTTAGTATTGTAGGTTTCTATGCTAACCAGTATAGCACAGGAGACCCCCCTGGTTAATTTTTAATAAATGAATACGAAAAACCATCAATGTCGAAAAAATGGATGTTCAAAACATCGGTGTGAAATCTTTGTTTTTATCAAAACATCTATGTTTTTAAAAAAAATGTATTTAAATTTAGTCAAAACATCGATGTTAAGAACGTCGTTGTTTTTGTCAAAAAGCGATTAAAAAATCTATTTTTTTGTTAAAACATCGATGTTTAGAACATTTTTGTTTTTGTCTATTTTGATTTTGTCCCTGAATTGGCTGGGGTTTCATTGTGCCCCACCCACCCCTATCTATACTGATTTTACCCTCAAATATATCGACCCACCAGAAGTTTTAGTGGCGTCAGCACATGAAGTCTGACATAGATCGAAAGCAAGATGAGTCGAAAGAAAAACAAATAGCACGTCACTTTTTATCATGGTAACGATTCAACACCCGTGTTATTTCGCGAATATTCAAACTGAATCCTTTAGCGAAAACATTCTTCATTTGCACACAATGAACAACCCGTGACCAGCGCTTTAATTTCTTATTAAACAACATTATTTGCTATGTCAAAGTTTACTTGATTCTGCATAGTGAAATTTGAATACATTAAAAGACATAGTGTGTCAGGAGCGTGTTAACAGGTTTGTATTAAAGTAAGTCAGACCAAATAGGGATGTAGTTTTCTTACCTACTACCAATCAGTGCCATCTTATTCAGCTCGTAGTTTTGTATAAGAAAAACAACGACCATCCAGGAATACAAAGTAAATAATTTCTAACTATAATTTTACTTTAATTTGCTAACTTATTTATTTCGACCGCAGTATATGACCGCATTAACTTATTATCTACTGCATTATATGAATTTTTTACCTTAAATGAATGATAATGTGAAGTAAAAAACACAGTTGATATACAGTTTTCAACAGTTTTTACTTCGTCGAATCGAATATGACTTTGCAGTCTGTAATTTAAATGTTATCAAGGATTACAAAAAAATCACATATTGCTAATAAAAAGTTTTTCGAAATGTACATTAGGCAATCTCATTGATTATTTTCTCTAGAGTTGTATTAATTTATCAACGCATGTATATACTTATTTTTAGTTATTTTACACATAAACATATGTCTCCTTAATTCATTAGATGTATTTAGTTATTTTCACATAAGTCTTCTTTGATATTTAGTTTAAGTAAGAATTTTTTTATATACTTACATCAAAGAGTAAGTTCTATATTTTGCCCTATATCAAAGAGTAAGTAACATATTTCGCCCTCATTTAAAATGAAAATCTGATTTCTGACTTATTTCTGATTATATGAAATCGAATATTAATGATTTTGTTAGCTGTGAGAACGTAAGGCCGCAAAACATGTTTCTTCAACTATACTTTGATATAACTTTTAATCTGTTAACTGCGTTGTCAAAGGAATCAGAACAGAGAAACCATAAAAAATGGTCGGTCACGACATATTTGCTGCCAAAATAATTTTTCTTAATCTAGAAAAGGGGAGAAAACGCATTAAGAGAACCGCATTAATAGGGTCCAACATGTAAAACATCAAAAACGATACATTTGTATCTTTATCTCAAGTACATGTATTTGCTTCCAAATTAATTTTTCCACAGCCAATTCAGGGAGAGAATAAGCTTTAAGGGGACTCATATAGGATCTCTTATTAGGTATGTGACATCGATGTCGATGTTTCTGAAACATCGATATTTTGACTAAAACATCGATGTACATCTGTTAAAAACATCGATCATGTTTTAAACAGTTGATCTTTTTTATTTTATTCTAAGAGTCCTGTAAAGAAAAATAAAACAACATTTAACCTCATAAATTTTACAAAAACCATGTATGGCTCGAGCCGATCTGGAAATACAGAATTATATATAAACTAGCTAAGGTGCCCGGCTTCACTCCGGTAGTTGTGTGGTAGTTTTAATAACAGAAAAACTTTAAAATTAAAGGAAATATAGAACAAAATTAGCACTTTCTTGAAACTTTTAACATGGTATCAATATTAAGATTCGAGATCTGCAGAGTCCGCCCAAATAAGGAACCCTATATACTTTAAAGGGGGTTGAAAATGGTGAATGAACAATTAATTAATTTTAATGCAACTTTGTCGAGTTATGCATCGCTTTTTATGGTTTCTATGATTCTGAATCGTATAAGCCCATTCCAAGCAGTCACCAGATAATAAGTTATTAGCTTATTGTTGAAAAATCTATTAGTTAAAAAACTATACTTCGAGTACAAATTAAGCGCCGACTACAGCGATGGTTCTATTAGATCCAGAAGTATAGAAACTACCGAAGATTCATAGGAACTTTTTTTTTAAGACCCTTCTTCCAGTTCAACCTCCCTTAAGATATCCCCCCCCCCCCATAATTTGGTCGGACTCTGCACCTCTCCAATCTTACTACTATTAAAAAGTGAAAATCAAAATATCATGAGGGCACAATTTTTTCATCATATTTCTTTTTATCCTGAACTATGAGGAGTGATAAAATCTTATTGAAAAAATGCTGTAATTGGAGTTAGTCATTTTGTCAACAGGAATGCTCATCATACATAGTAACAAAACTATTTTTCATAATTACATACAATAAGAACACTTCAAACTTTTTATTTTCGATTTATAATCAGTCAATTCAGCTCTTCTTTTTTGGTTTATTTCTGTTTTTATTCGCTGTACTGCACTACTAAAAAATGTTCACTCATATTGCATTAAATTTACATAAGTATATGTTATATATTGATTAAATGTAATGCGTTAATCAATTAACCTTCTTATGAGAAAATTAATTTTGTAAGGTATCAAAGGCGGTTTTCTAATTGATTGTAGAGATGTAAAATCATTTTTTTATTTTGAACACAAAGGTGAAATTAACTATTTTCGCTTGATGTTTTAGTAATTTAAAAAGAACAGCTGTAAAATATATAACCTTTACAATCTGAAGGAATGAATGAACAATAAACATCGAGTGAAACGCCCTAGCGCTACCTGTTAGCCTGGAGCTCGAACTAAATTTTTCATTCATAAACTCTTATCTCAATCTCAGAGATGCTAATTAAATGGTGCGAGAGGCTTAAAATTCCAGTCCTTTTCTCTTCAATTTTACACCCTTAAGAGAAAAACGGAAACCTTCTTCTCCGTTAGGGGTTGTATAGCAACACACTGACATAACTTTATTAAACATACGTTGAGTGGTTTTTGAGCCTTATCGGCACGCACATTGTACACTTTGCTTTACAATATATATTGATTAACCTCATAACACAGTGTTTAAACTCAATAAATTCAAGCTTGAAAGGGATATACATTTAAAAGAGATAACCTACGGGCGTTATACAACATCCAATCAGAGGGCTTAGAACCTTGGAGTACCCTGAGCCTTTATAGGGTTGTCAGTTACAAGTTAAAAATTGGCTTGTTTGAAAGTGAATTGCGTGAGAGTGGTGGTTTTCATTTTGTTCACACTGTTCCTATAAAAAAAAAAAAAAATAAATAAAAAAAATAAAATACAAGTACCAGTGCTGGTATTTGGTAGTTTGAACTTGTGCACTAATAAAAAAGCTTTAATATAAAATTTGGCCCAGAAAATCTTGGTTTAAAGTTGTTCATGAATTGAGGCATTAAAATTTTTAATAAAAAGTCGAATTTTTAAGAATATAAAAAATTATTTTGAGCCTAAAGTTGAAATGTTAATGAATTTATTTATTTATAAATATTTAAATTTTTATTAACATAGATGTTAAGACAAAAAAAAAAAAAATTGAACATCGATGTTTAGACAAAAACAAAAATGTTCTAAACATCGCTGTTTTAACAAAAACAAAGATTTTTTAATCGCTTTTTGACAAAAACAACGACGTTCTTAACATCGATGTTTTGACTGAATTTAAATACATTTTTTTTTAAAACATAGATGTTTTGATAAAAATAAAGATTTAAAGCCGATGTTTTGAACATCCATGTTTTCGACATTGATGGTTTTTCATATTCATTTATTAAAAATTAACAAGGGAGGGTCACCTGTGCTGTAGTGGTTAGCATAGAAACCTACAATACTAAAGGTTGCGGGTTCGCGTCCGGAGGTGGCCCTAGGATTTTTTAATGGGAGTAAAAAATCCTTATCTATGCCGTCCCTCGGATAGGACGCAAAATGGAGGTCCCGAGCCTGCACGATGTCAGGTACTCGTTAAAAATCCCTAACTTGATTATACCTGGATAGGCAAAGTTTAGGAATCCCGCTGTAGCATCGTCCGATTAGCCTTCGTGGCATAGTGACGTTAAAACAAACAACGATTAACCTGTTAGGACTCAAATATATTCATACATCCATGTAGCTTCCCTTCAGAGAAGCGTATTTCTGGTGAATATTTTAAAAGATTTTGCTAGCAGCTGCATTAAGTAAGTATATTCTTATTGAAAGCATATTTTACTTGTTTAAAAAAAAATTATTATTTTGTTATATAGGGAATATGTATTTACAATTTTTTTTCATTTCGTTTGGACATTGTAAAATATATTTACAGTTAAGTTTTTATAGTTACCTATCCATTTAGAATAACAATTGTGGCGGCGGTGGGCGAACAAAAAAAATTATATTTTAATACACCAATTCCGCCCGCCTTCCATAGGTTGGTAAATTAAAAAATAAAGTAAGCCTTAAAATTAAAGAATTTAAAAAGGTAAAAAAAAAGAATAAAGTAAATAAACATATTTCAAATAGCAGCCAAGCTAATTTTAAACGTAAATAATAATGGAAAATAAATAAAACGTTATCTTCTGAAACAAAATACAATAACAAATATTTAGTGATGTTTATATCACATTTAATAATAATGTAACACTTAAACGTGTTAAATAAAAGAAATCTCTTCACGTACGTATTGCCGTAAGGGGAGCTCGGGCCGAACTGTGTACGGAATTAGACCATAGTGCCCGACTAATACGCCTTTTGTGTACGTGGCTAATACTCTTAAATGTACACATGATATTGCCTTGTACACTAACTAAAATATTTACGTGTTTGTCGTTACTGGTCCTAGTAAAATGTTGGGGGAAAAATTAATAACCAACAAAAAAATGAATAACTCAAGGTATATATATATATATATATATATATATATATATATATACTAGGTTGTTACAAAAGTCCTTGTGCATATCAAGTTGTTTACATTGAGGTCTCTAATTTAATCCTTATTTAATCTCTGACGAATACAATTCTTATGACAATGTTTACATTAACTAATCCTCTAATTATCTATGTACGCCAACTGTCCCTGCCTTTCATTCAGTTTATTAAATGTCACTAGAAATGTCGGAAGAAAAATTTGTCATCCGCGGCCTTCTTGGGCATTATTGGAAAAAAGGTTTTAGTGCAAAGGCCTCAGCCGAGGAAATTTGTGCAGTGGAAGGGGAAAGTGTGGTGCATCGAAACACGGCCGCATTTTGGTTCAGGCGGTTTAATTCTGGGAATACAAGCCTTTAAGATGAACCTAGATCAGGTCGTCCTTCAGTCGTCGATGATCCAGTGCTACTTGAGTCTGTTGGTCGGAATCCACATGTCACAACTATACTCTGAACAGCTCGATAGGGTATATGAAGTTTTAAAAGTAAAATACCCCGCTTTGATTAATAGGAATCAAGCGTTATTTCAGCAAGACAACGCCCCTGCTCATCGCTCACGATTAGTTAAAGAAAAATTTTCAGAAATGAACGGGATTAGCGTCTTGCCCCACCCTCCTTACATCCCAGACGTCGCACCGTCTGACTATGGACTTTTCAGGTCAATGGCGCATTTTTTAAAAGGTCGGCGCTTCGAAAACTTCGATGATGTCAAATCTGGATGCGAGGAGTTCTTTGCCTCGAAAACTGCAGAGTGGTATCAACATCAAATACAACTTTTGGCTGAAAGATGGGTTAAAATAGTTGAAAATGATGGCCTGTATTTTGAAGAATAAATTTGATTTGTAAATTTTGTACTCACATTTGAATAAAATTAATTTTGTGAACAAGGACTTTTGTAACAACCTAGTATATACACACACATTGAGTTATTCATTTTTTTGTTGGTTATTAATTTTCCCCCCTACATTTAACTAGGACCAGTATTATATATATTCATTTATATAATGAATGACCCACCTGAGACTTTTTTTTCCAATGTTTTATTTTTTCGATATATATATATATGTATATATATATATATATATATATATATATATATATATATATATATATATATATATATATAGAAGGGCCCGAGAGTTAATTTACATAACTATAATAAGGCCAATCGTTAAGTATGGTAGCGAAACATGGGTGTTATCCCGAGAAAATGAAAAGATGCTTGCCATATGGGAAAAGAAAATCCTCCGGAAGATCTACGGCCCAGTATACCAGAATGGACAATGGAGGATAAGGACGAATGCAGAACTTAAACAGCTCTACAATTCTCCAGACCTGGTAGCTGTAATCAAAAGTGGGCGGTAATCAGATGGTTAGGACACGTCGAAAGAATGCCTCAAGAGCGTTTGCCTCGAAACCTACAGTCGACCAGGTGGAGCTAGAAGAAGAGGCAGACCACGACTGAAATGGCTGGACGACGTGGAGGACTGCGGCGGCTTGGGGTGAGGCGATGGAGGAATATCGCCCAGGACCGAAACGAATGGAAAAGAATTGTTGAAGAGGCCAAGGTCCTTTCAGGACCGTAGCGCCGAGGAAGTAAGTAAGTAATATATATATATTGAGTTATTCATTTTTTTGTTGGTTGTTAATTTTTTCCCTCAACATTTTACTAGGACCAGTAAAATATCGAAGGTTCTTTAATAAATAATAAATGCCATCACAGCCTTCTTAGCTAAGTCTGCAGGAAAATGGAACAAGCGACATATGCTACTTTATATATATTGCGTACTAAGGTGTCTTTGGAACGGAACGCTATCTAATTAGCTGGAACCTTACGCACGGGCGGTGAGGGTACTTTACTGTACTGGAACCACTCCAGACCATTGTACTCTGGAGGGTGCTAGTCAGGCCTTTGTCTCCGGTACTCCACTTTCTTTCTTCTTCTAGAGGGCTCCTGGAGAATCGTTAGGAAGTGGGTTTAGGGTCGGTCCAGTCTAAGAAGTTCTCAGACTGGGTCATCGGGGATAGGAGGGACAATGGCGAGGCATAGATCTTGTGTTTTTTGACAAGAAAGGATAAGTGAAACAGTATGAGCGAGTATCAGAATATCAGAACTCACATATCAGTATGTGAGTTGTTGCAGAAATTACTATCAATGATGGTTTTTAAATATTTATTGATGTTTATCATCAGTTTCTGATAGTGATAGTACTTCGCTCCAAAAACCAGGTCAAGATATTTTTTGAATTCATTTGCTTATTAAAAATTGGTACAGATATATATTCATACATATGGTTCAGATATTATTTAGAATGAATTAGAAAATTGAATTTTCACAGATTGTTGTAGCCATTAAGTTATTAGTTGTGGTTGTTAGTTATTGTTGTAGTCATTAAACCTATATTGAACTGTCTATCCACCATCTCTCATCAAAGTTATATTAAATGCCGGATAACACCAATCGCACTTAAAAAACTTTTATTTTAACATGATAATATATATATTAGTTAAAAATTAAAATAATACGAAAAAAATATTGATAGCTCCTATGAATGATTTAATTTAATTTTTTTTTTTGTTCTACCTAACTTGGGTGTTTTTATGAACTTAAATGATATTGCAAGTACTGTCAAGGATATTAGTAGCATAAAACAGCAAAAGTGTTTAAACTAGCCGATATCCAATCGAAAAAAAAATCCGTAGAGCCGGTTAAGCGGGGCTCCAACCTATGCATTTTATAGAAAACTTAATAGTGGTTATGTTAATATCAACTTTATTTTTTAGCGGCTTACAGATCAGGTTTGACAATTTTTTTTCCCGAAAACAGTCGATTTTCAACCACTGCGCAGTAGCCAGCGCTCAGCCTGGGAAGGCATCGCTATGTTATTCTATATTCAGCGTTTACAACCCTCGACAATGACAAATAAGATAAAAACCTATTAGATTCGATCAGAAAAACACAAAAATATATGATTTTCATTTCATCAGTCAGAGATCTACCTATTCAAAGACCAAGCGGGTTTGTCTTTGAATAGATAATGTCAAGAAGAGAATCGCCCACAATATCATTATGTATTATAAAACAAAGCGTACCATGAGCGTGCCGATAAAACTCAAAAACGACTCCATGTAAGATAAAGAAAATTTATGTAAAATAAGTAACCTAAAGGTTATGTAGCCCTATACCCCCTATCCATGAAGAATTTTTCCGTTTCTTACCTCAAGGGTGTGATATTGTATATATAAAGGCTCGAATTTTTACCGTTTTCCAACCGGTAGCTGGCCCATCTGTAAGATAAATTTAATTTCAGCACCCGGACCCTGATAGCAGATCTAGGCTATTGTTCATTCACAAGGTTATCGTTCATTAATTCGGCTTGTGATGTTTGTTTATTACAACTGTTCTTTTTTAATTACACCAAATTATGTTTGAATATATTGATTAGTTTTCCCTTTGCACTTGCATAAATACATATTTTTACATCTCTGCAATGACAAAAAACGAAATCAGCTTGATTCCTATTATTAATTAAGTTTCACTCAAGAAGGACAATTGATCGAAAAATTAAATTTAATCAATATATGATATAAAAGTATTTATAAAACTCAATACAATAGAAATGAAAATTTTTAAGTAGTGCGGTGAGCAAATAGGAGCAGACAGGAAAAAAGGAGATACCCTGGCTGAATATAAATCGAAAATAAAGCGTTTAAAGTGTTCCTAGTGTATTTATGAAATAGAAGTTGGTTCGATTATTATATGAGCTTTCGAGTTGACAGATTATTAATTCCAATTTCAACATTTTTCTGGAAAGCACTTTCAACAAAATGTCTCGTACAAATCGTACCTTTTGATTTTGTATGAAAAAAGTATTAAAAATAAAAGATTTGAATTTCCCTAAGAGAAATATTGTTTAAAGGGCTATCTTGCAAAATTTTGAAATCGGAGTTGGTCATTATGTCGATTGAAAGGATTATAATGGACACTAGCAGTGGTACCCGGCTTTATTCAAGGAGATGATGTGAAATGTTTGGATATGCGTGGGTAAACTTTAAAATACAACGGATCAGGAAAAATGTAAATTGAACTAGGATCAGAAGCAAAGTTTTATATAGCTTTGGCTTTACTATCATCTTGAGCTTTGGAATCACAATTTATCATATGATCATGATTCCAATCAGACCATTCCCATAAGGATACAGTCAACAGGTCATCAATTATGTCAGATTAGGTTAAAAATCACATTTTGCGGCTGGATGATGTGGCTAACAGAATTAGTTACTTACATATAAATAATAAGAAATATGTGGTAGTTGAAAAATATATAAGTTGATGTTGAAGTTATAAGTGGCAGTTGAAGTTGAAAAATTTATAAGAAATATGTAAAGTGGCACCGACCGAATCATCAGTTTGGTTTTCCTTCTTATCACTCCACTGTAGAAGCCATTTTTTTTAATAAATCTATTTTGATTTCTATGAGCTTCCTGCCACTTTCTGTTAAAAAGAGGCAAGAAAGTTTTGATGAGAAATAATTTCCAAACATATACTAAAATCACGATAGGTGGAAAAGTTGATCTATCACCGGCCTTATAACGATTCAGACTGACTTTAAATTATGCTACAGATCTAGTAAGTATGACATGATGTTTTACTTAATGGTCAATAACAACCTAATTCAAAGCACAAGCTCCATAGCGAATAAAATGTATAAAATAGCAAAGGTAATACAATATAAAAAAATGCCACATGTACAGACGTAGGTGGACGCAGCTAGAATCTGTTTTAATATTTTCTTGGAGGTATCTTCTTCGTAAAAAAAATGGATTTTAAAACTGCTCTCGGCTGCGCTTAAAAAATATTGATTACCAAAAAAAAAATTGGCTAATTTTTATTGCATTTATTCGGAATTTTATGTCTGGGTTAAAACATTTTTATAGTAGTGTAATATCTAGGATCACTTTTCATGATTATGAAGGAAAATTGCACCAATAAATAAAAATGCGAGTTGTGAAAATAATTATATTATTATAAATTTTGCGTTGAAAAATAAACTTTTACAATGATCGATTTTCAAAGGGTCAAAACAATTGTGAAAAATGGAATAACTCAGAAAATCATGGATTATGTCAGGTAACTATTCTATTTATTAATGATGAAAAAAAAAAAATTCTAATACCTTCAAAAAATAGTTTTTTTCCGCGCTTCAACCACTGTGCTGCGGACAGTGGGGCAAAACGGCAAATAAGTGGAAAAAACTCAATATCTCGAGAACGGTTTGTTCTATCGAGATGGAAATTATTTTATTCGATTAAAGATCGAAAATTACACTAGGATTGCAACTAAATTTATTTAAGTATATATAATTATAAAGGAAACTTAAGAACAGATATTTTAAATATTTAAAAAAAAAATAATTGAACATACTTTTAACTTAATTTAGCTTATTTTACTTTGATTTAACTCAATATTAATTTCAATTTCCTTTCAGGTAGCATTTTTTTTTTTTTTAAATCAGCTACTGTCTTGCAAATTTTGGTGGAAAAATATTGAGAACCCTGTCTTAAATCACCTTTCTCATCACCTCATACTGATATTTAGATAGTTTTGACGAGATAAAAACAGATAAAGCAGAATCATTGCCGAAAATTGAGCTTTAAATATTTTTCTCTGAGAGGAGGCTGAAGCAGCCTGATTACTTACAGGTTTAATACTCGATATCATTGAGTATTACACTAATCATATTATATTTTAAATTTAAACCATGACTATGTAGGTATGTGGGGATGTGATTTAATACTTTTTGAATAAATTGGAGACTGTCAAAATTAAGGTATTTTCCGTCTCGGGACATTTTTTGGGCACCACGAAATTTTTCACATAATTGACAATAATTACCCAACAGGCAAAAAAAAGGCAAATGAAATTAGAGGAATATATTCTCTGATACATCCCGGTCCTAGATCAATCCCTGCCATCTTAAGCCAGGATAAGGCTTTATCTATAATCATGCTTCAAATTAGTTATTTTGTGCATAAGATTTTCGCTTATTTAATCGTTTATATTGGATGGATACTGTTATAATGTGGAACGTCTATATACGCACAGAAAGGCTGTAGAACAACTATCACTCAAATGTGCTGCAACTAGCTCAAAATATTTTTATAAAAAAAAAATGACAATATTACAACCACGACAAAACTTATAATTTGCTCAAAAGAAATTTTTGATAAGAAAGGAACCAATCGTTTTCTTTGTTAACTATTCAAGGATGAAAAACAATAAAAATAAACTCCATACATGAACATTGGATTTTGGTTTTTTTTCCTAGTTTGCCCCACTGTGCGGCGCACATTTAGAGATATATTTTGAAACCTAAATACCTCTAGAGTAAGGATCCACACCAATTTTTCAGATTAAAATTCATTAAACCTTTGAAAATAAGGCAGATTTGGGCATCTTGTAGGAATGACACGAAAACAGTTTTGTTAACGTCCTATTTCGAAGTGATCTTAGGGAAGCCCAAATTTTTCCGAGGCCTGAATTTTCGAAAATATCTTATTTAGAAATCCTGAAAAAGGTATTTAATTCTAAATTTCAAAAAAAAAAAGTTTAGGGTGGATGGAAAAGAGAATTGGGTGATCTCTTGAGACATGTCATAAATGATATGGTTATTGGTCTTTTTCAATGTTAGCTCCATCGACCTACATCTTCTGGTTGATATTAAATCAATCCAGAGGTATCACTGAGAATATTCCAAAAGATTTCAGATCCGAAAACGTCCGAATCGTTTAATTAGATAATTTCATAGTAAGGAATGCGTGAATGGGAGTGCCGTTTCCTCAAGTGTCCCCTTTTCCAGGTGCAATGTTTTGAATCGCTAATACGCTTCTATTCAAACTGCAAACGTTCAAACGAATACACACACACACACACACACACACACACACACACACACACACACGCACGCACGCACCCACGCACGCACGCACCTACGCACGCACCCACACCCACACACACACACACACAAACAACATATTTCGCGGGACTAGGTTATTTGAACTCAGAGGTGTAATAAAACCCAAAAAGTGTAATTCCGTTGAAAACCGGTAGAATCAATTTTTCAAGATCGCAATACTTTCCCTTACTATATATTTCATATTTAGGTAAGTGAAAGTACAAATTAACATACCAGTTGAAAACAAAATTCTTAATCTTATCATTTTGGTTTCTTGAGGCATAAGTTCTGTTTGCACATAGGTGTAGCGTATGGTGAGAATGTTTTTTCATTCTTTGCAATCTCTGAAATTTTTCGACATGATGCAAGATCTGTTGAGTAACACATTACCGTTTTCAAAATCCTTTTAGATAAATCTACAAAAGTTGAATATCTGCAAATTACGTCGGGTATATAAGATAATGGTGTTTGAAATATGTCATCATCTCCGCTCCCTTGAAAACAGTACGATAATGTGTATAGAAATACTTAAATGGCTTCAATGGTAATATTGAAATTGATTTTGCAATATTAAATTGCAATTTTTAGTTTTAACACATTTATGTTGTTAAATTTTAATTAACAATTTCAATACAACTCTTCGAACTCAAAAGCCCACATATATTACTATATTATTTAAAAGGTATATGGGGTATATGCTATTTCCATCAGTAATAAATGGTTGTATAAGGATATTTGGAAAGATATTTTAGCGATATCATTTGATATGCGCAACTTATAAATTTAATGTTATTGTATTAATTCAAATCAAAATAAAACACTTACAAATTAAAACTTCACACATATTGTTTCACCATTACATAGAGAATTTCATCCTCCTTCCAGCAATATACAGGGTGTTTCGGAATTGCACAGCACTATTTTAGGTACGCGTTCTCTAACACAAAATAAACAAAAAAGTTCATATTAACATGTATCTCAAACTCATTTATTAAACAGATATCAAAGGTTAAAGATTTATTATTACTATTTATTTATTATTATTACAACATTTAGAGTAAATGTTCAAAGGCGCCTCCGTTTTGTTGAATGCAACATTCAGCACGACGAATCCATGCTTCTCTGGCTCTTCGTATAGCATCAGGATGGTGGTTGATAGTTACTGCGGCTTCCACGATCCGATTTCTTAGCTCTTCTTGCGTGTCAACTGCCGCAGAATAAACCATAGACTTCATCCAGCCCCACACAAAATAATCTAATGGCGTTAAATCCGGAGATCGTGGTGGCCATTTAACAGGTCCGTTTCGACCAACCCATCGGTCTCCATAAGTTGCATTTAAATAATCAGTGACACTATGAGAAAAGTGAGCTGGAGCACCGTCATGCATAAACCACAGCCTTTGCCTAATGCCTAGCGGAATATCTTCTAGAATATCATGCAGATTATTTTGCAAAAAATGCAAGTAAGATATACCTGACAGCCTAGGTGGCAAAAAGAAGGGGCCGATGATTTTGTCGCTTAGAAGACCACACCAGACATTTAAAGAGAATGTATGTTGGTAATGTCCAACAGCAGTCGTATGAGGGTTTTCTTCGGCCCAAGTATGGGTATTTCGAAAATTAAGAATCCCGTTTCTTGTAAAGCAAGATTCATCAGTAACCAAAATGCAGTTCAGGAAGTTAGGATCTCGCATTGTCGAATTAACCACTGGGAGAAATTTCTGCGCTTGTTATAATCTTGTGGTAACAAATCTTGCCTACTTGATACGTGAAATGGATATAATTGTTGTTCGCGTAAAGTTCGCCATACGCTGGTAGAGGAAACATCGAAACGACGTGACAATCTTCTGGTACTAGTAGTAGGAGATAACTGAACAGCATCGAGTATTTCTTCTTCTACGTTTGCAATTCGTCGAAATCGTTGTCGACCGGCGTTCACTCGTATAGGTTTTAGCGTAACATTATCCCTAAGACGTCTTTCAATGGCCTCAAACGTTTTATGATTTGGTATTCTTCGGTTAGGAAATTTTTCACGATATTTTCGAACAGCAGCAGCACCGTTTGTATGTACCTCGCCATAAGTTAAAAGCATGTCTGTTTGTTCATCAAAATTGAATAAATTTGTGGTATCTCCCATGATAATCATAAATTGAACTGTGTCACAAGATTCACTCACACTAAAACACACAGAACTAGACAAACAGATGAGCAACTACTGTCATTGCTTATCGTTCATTTGTTTATCAGGTGATTAAAACCTTTTATTTAGTATTAAACACGTTAAACGTTGTACATTCAGTCTTAATGCAGTAAATAAATAATAAATCTTTAACCTTTGATATCTGTTTAATAAATGAGTTTGAGATATATGTTAATATGAACTTTTTTGTTTATTTTGTGTTAGAGAACACGTACCTAAAATAGTGCCGTGCAATTCCGAAACACCCTGTATATTGATTAGATAAATCGGGGCATATTTTTTGCTTTTAAGTTACTTTTTCGATGCCATATTTATTTCTGAAAACAAATATTATTTTATGTTTAACAACGATGTTTACTTATTCCCCTAATGAAAAATTAATATGGTATCATCTGATTCTGCATTAAAAGTGTAATAAGCTCAACAATAAATGCAATTAAGACAGTTTTTAAAATTAGTAACTTAATGGTAACTGAAATCATTGCCGAGGCGATAACATTTTTGAATTTGATTTGATTGAATGATCTAAATTTCAAACAATGATCATAAACTGCTATTATGTTAGATTTGCTGTGGATGGATCCAAATACAATACGATTTTTTTTTTTAACCACGATTATAAATTTATAAAAATAAAATGCTAAACATTTTCGTAGAATGAGAATCACCCATATATGGCTCAAATGGCTTTACAAGGTTATTTTGAAGACCCATTCATTAGAAGATAACTTCTTACAAGCTAATGTTTGAAGAAATGTCATTAAGTTATTTACTAAACAGGAAACATGGTGAAGATATATGAACCGGGCTGGGAGCCTCATAGTAATGAGTCGTACAAAGACATCTAGTGAGCACGGGCGACATTCAACGAAACATCTGTTCGAATTGAAAATTTGATATTATCGAGCAGTGTTTTGACAACTTGGAACAACATCGACACAGGCAGCAGGACCCAAATCTAAGATAAGAAGCAAAACTACTTTGGCCCAACTCAATAAATTGACGCCTGGGCGCGGCTAAATTTAAGCGTCCCTTTAAATAGAGAAGTAGCCAATCTCGATTAATGTAGGAAACGTTTGAAAATGACGAAAACCTTACATGGATTGTCACTCAATGATAAAGCATACAATATTTTAATAGTTCCATACAACTTAGGTTTTGAAAAACAAACAAAAACCTCTCCCACTAAATTGGCGCCTCAGCGCAAGTAGCTCAAGTTCTTGACCTATTTACGCCGCTGACAATCTGATGCTTAGAGATGTGCTTCGAGATGATGCATGATGAAATTTTTATTTTAAGTAAATTTTTTGAGTACCAAGTGTCATGGCGGCAACTGCAGTTTTATGTTCTCATCGCTCTGTAATTGTTCCATTGTTATCTGGTTATTAGTGCGAATTTTGCTGTGAAACTCTGTAAACAGTGACTTTATAAACAATTAAACATTTTCTTAATCACATCTAGTGAGGTGAGTGATTATTATAACTATTACCAAGTTTTAAGTTGCGTGTAACAGCCTATAGATAACTAACTATATCGGTAATTCCCCTAGCGGGTCTTATCGCAGTTAAGTTTATACAACGGCAGTGGCTTGTGTACTAATAGACAGTCTTCAGCCGTCACTAGTTCAAATCCAAGACATTATAGATTTTTTTTTTCAGACTTTTATTTTTTTTATTTTTTATTTATTTAAATGTTCAGAAATGTTTAATTTAATTATTGTATATAGTCTAGTTTTAAGAATTTTTGTATATAGTTTTTTTTTTTTAACAATTAGTTAATTTGTAAATAGACATTTTTGGTTAATTCATTATTATTTCGTAATTATCTTCTCCAATGTCTAACATGGATTTGGATGAGCTAAACTCTTCTGAGGAAACGGATGAAGAAACCGCAGTTTCAGAAATCAGCGAGACCGACTCGCAGTATTTGAAACGACGAACTCTTAAAAACGTCATCGTAATGCCGCCCCCGGATCGGCGGGCAATTCACCTAACAAAAAAAAAAAAAAAAGCGGCTAAATCGAAGCCACGTGAGAAAAATGACTCCCAGACAATAACTCGCAGTAAATCCACTGCAGCTACACAATCAAAATCTGCAGAATCCTTAACAAATAACAATTCTACTGCATCAGCCAATAATAATTCCACTACATCAACCAATAATAATTCTACTACTACAATTAATAATAATTCCAGTGGCAACACTAACCCATTAAGTAAGACTCCTGAATCTCAGGGTATTTCAGACCCGCAACCACCACCCATTTTTGTCTCAAAAATCGATAATTTCATGTCGTTTGGTCAAGAAATAGCAGCCTTGATTGGACAAACAAACTTCAGATGTTTTGCTAGAGTCAATGATATAAAAATAAATACAAACTCTAAGGAATCCTATAAAAAACTGATAAGCCATTTAACATCTAAAATTATGATTTTCACTGTTACCAGTTAAGAGAGGAAAAGGCTTACAGAGTGGTATTGAGAGGTCTCCACTCATCTACCCCCACCTCTATCATCAAGAGTGGATTAGAGGAAATAGGGCATAACGTGAGGCATATTTCATCCGTTCTACACCCAATAGATAAATATCCTCTACCATTGTTTTTTGTGGACTTAGAACCCGCCATTAATAATTCCGAAATATTTAATGTTAACAGGTTGGTATATTCAACTGTTAGATTTGAACAACCAAAGCAAAAACCTTTAATTGTACAATGTAAATAGTGTCAAAACTTAGGGCACACTAAAACCTATTGCCACCACCAAGCCAGGTGCGTTAAATGTGCCGGCCCACATGCATCAGATACTTGCCAGAAGCCACTAAGCGAACCACCCAAATGCGCCCTCTGTGGGGAAGCCCACCCGGCGAGCTACAAAGGATGCATTGTATACAAAAAACTCTATAAGCAGAGAAGCCAAAACACAATATTAAGAAGTCAAGAAATGAAAAGCAGCACTCAGTTTCCGGAAATAGAAAATCTTGAGTCTTTTCCAGAACTACCAAAACATTCTCACCACATCGAACAACCACCCCCTCCTACTCCTGCAGCTACGGACCATAATCAACAGGACTTCCGGAAATCAAATGCCGCCACCACCTCCAAGAAACCACAGTCACATCATCAGGCGCCTAGGGCTTCCCAATCCAATCCTCAGCTTCAAGTTACACGTAAGTCAATCCCGCCATACCATTTACCCTTACGTGTCAAACTACCACCTGAAAATTCACATCCTGAATCATCCCAACTTAATCTCCAGTCAAATCCTCCACCAGATATACCTCAAAGAGTATATCCTCCTCCTCGTACCCAACGACGGGCCCAGCCCCCATCTAGCAATCCAAACCTTCCACCGCAACCAAGTAATTTTTCCCAAAATCCTACCGACATCAATTCTATCCTTACCACATTTCTATTAGAGCTCCAAAATACCATCAAACCCCTCATCACTCTCCTAACCAGACTCCTTTCTGAAATTCCGTTTAATTTCCTACGATGAGCACAAAGCCCCTAGCTGTCGTTCTTTGGAATGCCAACGGACTATCTAACCACCAAGACGAACTTGACCTATTTTTACATGATAAACAAATTGACATTGCCCTCTTAACTGAAACTCACTTCACACAACGGTCACATTTTTACTTTCACTTACCTATATATGAAATATATAGTAAGTGGAAGTATTGCGATCGTGAAAATTTTCGACTTCCGATTTTCAACGGAAATACACGTTTTGGGGTCCCCTGAGTCAAAATAACCAAGTCCCACGAAATGGTCTGTGTGTGTGTGTGTGTGTGTGTGTGTCTGTGTGTCTGTGTGTGAACAGACTAGCTCAAAAACTATAAACCGTGCGAACCTGAAATTGGGTATTTAGAGTATGTATAAGCCCGCGATGTGACAGCAAAAATTTCATCAAATTTTCTCAAAGGGAGGGGGTACTTTACTTAATAACTTTTAAGTTTTTTTTCGATTTTCTCAAAAACGGCTCTAACGATTTTGATTAAACTGAGTATTTGATCTATTTATATGCATGAAATATGACTGTAAAATTTTCATCAAAATTGACCAACCGGAGGGGGGACTTTACTTAATAAATTTTGTATCATTTTCACATGTTTTTTTTATTTACTCAACAACGGTTTTAACGATTTTGATCAAACTTGGTATTTGATGTATTTATATGCCAAAGATGTGATAACCAACATTTCGTCACAATTGATCAACCGGAGGGGGGACTTTACTTAATAAATTTTGTATCATTTTCACGTGTTTTTTTTATTTACTCAAAAACGGTTTTAACGATTTTGATCAAACTTGGTATTTGATGTATTTATATGCCCGAGATATGATTGTAAAAATTTCATCAAAATTGATCTACGGGAGGGGGGACTTTACTTAATAAATTTTGTATCATTTTCACGGTTTTTTTTTTATTTACTCAAAAACGGCTTTAACGATTAACAAAAATAAGATATGAATGTAGAAAAATGTGTGTCTTTGGGAAATGATATTTAGCAAAACACGTCAATTTCTAATCTAAGTAAGTTGGTAAGTGAAAGTTGTGTGTTGCGCGCACGCACCAGATTTTTACATACGGGACTACATCACTTACAGATCAGACCACCCAGACAACACTTCCCACGCCGGTTCCTGCATCCTTATCCATAAATCCATACCCCATTCTTTTATTCCCTCCACTCCAACTGACGCCATTCAATCAACCTCAATAACCATTCCAACTCGTCCTTTCCACCTAACTTTCTCAGCTGTATACTGTCCTCCTGGTAATCCTCTCACCTACAATCTTCTTGATTCCTTATTTAAATCCCTCGGACCGCGCTTTCTTGCTGGAGGAGACTACAATGCTAAACACCAACGATGGGGTTGTAGAACATCCAACTCACGAGGTAACATCCTTACTCAAGTCACATCTAGCAATAGTTATTCCGTCCTCTCACCCATGAGTCCTACATATTGGCCCACATCCCTCAAAAAGCGTCCCGATATCCTTGATATCTTCATTTTCTCTCAGATTTCCCACTCCCAAGCCATAATAAAATCCCTAAATGACCTTTCATCAGATCACAGTCCAGTTTTGCTTTATTTACATTCAAAGTTCGTTCCTAAACCTTCCCCTCCTTCATTGATTACTGGACGTGTTGACTGGGACAATTTTTGAGATGATTTGGAAAATAAACTAGATTTGAATATTCCGCTCAAGACAAAACAAGATATCAACGATGCCATAGAAAAACTTACAACCTCAATATCAAACAGTATAACCGATAACACCTCACCCAATAAAATCAATAACTCAAAACATACTAACCTGCCACAGCCAATTCGTATCTTATTAAGAGAAAAACGCAGAGCAAGATCGAAGTGGCATAGGACAAGATACCCTAATGATAAAATATATTACAATAAACTGACCAACAAATTAAAATCAGAAATCAAAAAATTCAAAATTTAATCAACTTTACTGAAAATCTTAATCCTGGTGACAAGTCCTTATGGACCACAACAAAAAAGCTCCTAAATTTCAAAGACTTCAATCATCCACTCCTCACTGATTCCCAAACCTGGACCAGATCCGACGAAGAAAAATCCCAAATTTTCGGCCAGCACCTCTTCAAAACTTTTAGTCCACATCCTGATATCCTTAATCCTACTCACCTTGAATGTATTGAAGCAGAATTGGACACTCCTCTCCAAATGACCCTCCCACCTAAAGCATTTCATCCATCAGAAATAACCTATATTATCAAGAAATTACCTTCCCGCAAAGCTCCTGGACACGACCTCATTACCTCTAAAATCCTAAAGCTTCTCCCCAGGAAAGCTATTTTATTTCTCACGTACATATATAATGCTGTTCTCCGAACCACCTATTTCCCAGATCCATGGAAACTAGCTGTTATTAAAATGATTCCCAAACCCAAGAAGCCACCGGAACATCCATCCTCTTACCTTCCTATTTCTCTATTACCCATCATGGGCAAAATCCTTGAAAAACTCATTCTCAAACGTCTCTACCCCATCCTGGACTCAAATCACATAATCCCAGATCACCAGTTTGGATTCCGAACATCCCACTCCACGATCCAGCAATGCCATCGTGTGGTTGACGTTGTCTCGTCTGCATTGGAGCGCAGAATGTACTGTACTGGAGTCTTTCTCGATGTTGAACAAGCATATGATCGAGTCTGGCACCCGGGATTGCTGTACAAACTCCGAAAATTCCTTCCTCCTACCTACTTTCTCATTATCCGTTCCTACCTCTCAGACAGACTATTCAAAGTAAATCATAATAATGCCTTTTCATCCCTCTTTTCCCAGTCTGCTGGTGTTCCCCAAGGTAGCATCCTAGGTCCCATCCTATACACAGTTTATACAGCTGACATTCCTACCCATCCCAACCACCTACGCCGATGAAACAGCTGTGCTAGCAGTTAATAATGACCCAGACCTTGCATCCCAAACTCTCCAATCCCACATCACAATCCTCGAAGAATGGTGTGAAAAATGGAGAATCAAAATCAACCCCAACAAATCCCATCAAATTACCTTTACCTACGACCTCCTGTCCTACAGTATCCTTTAATAACACTCCACTTATCCCAGTCGAACAGATCCGTTACTTAGGACTTCACTTGGACAAACGCCTTACTTGGAATCCCCATACAAGACTGAAACTACAAGAAACTGCTCGTCGCTTCCGACTACTTCAACACTTACTTGATAAACGCTCGAAACTACCAATTAACAATAAAAGGCTAATTTACATGACAATAATAAGACCTATTTGGACTTATGGCATCGAGCTTTGGGGCTCCACCAAACCATCAAACTCCTCTCGAATCCAATCCTTGCAATCCAAAATCCTTCGTAAAATCCTTAACGCTCCTTATTACGTCACAAATAAACTCATCCATAAAGACCTTAATGTTCCATATATTGCCGATTTGGCCCGATCCAGATACCAATCCTTTCATAATAAACTCCCGACCCACCCTAACCCTCTTGTTTCCAGCCTCTCTTCCTCCTCTATTCCAGGCAATCCTCCTAGGCGTCTGAAAAGAAGATGGCCTCGGGACCTTCTATGTTAAGTGTATCAGTTGAGAGCTACCAATGGGTAGCTTCTCTTCACGTTTGTTCATGACATATTTTTTCTAAGTATTATCACATTTACTAAATGTATTTCTTTAAATACAGTTGTAAATTTCAATAAATAAATAAAAAAAAAAAAAAAAGTAAATTTTTTATAGGATCTCATCGGATGGTGAGACCTTTAGATCTTTCTTTAAACAAAATAGACATTTTGTTTTGCAAAATTACATAAGCGCTATTGTAAATGGAAAACTTAAAAACTTTTTTCCACAATTTGTTTTTTGTTTATTCTATTGGAAAGTAGGCACTGTCGTCAGTGGTGTCACATGCAGTGGGATAGCAAGAAGGATGATGGCTCCAATTAATCATGGGACTCCTTACTGGTCGGGGATTGTTTTGATTTTTTTATATAAATATTTATAGAATATCATAGAAATGAATCCGGCCCGGACCCGAGTGTATTATATACTTTTTGAAATATCGAGTTTTAGACTGAACGATCCAGTTTTTCAACCATATCGTAAATAGGAATAAGTAAAAAGTGTTCATACTAACGGCTCATAAGAAAGTGGAACTTCAAATGTTGATCTTTTTTTTTTTTTTTTTTTTTTTATCGGCTCGACAGGCGCCTGAAGCTGCCCTTGGCCCTCTCAACCGCCCCTTCCCAAACATTTCGGTCAGCAGCATGTCTCATGGATACTCCAACTTTCCTCAAGTCCTCAGCCACGGAGTCCTTCCACCTTCCCTTCGGTCTTCCACGTGGTCTGACTCCATCCGGGGTCCCATAATATAGTTTCCTCGCGGCTCTACCTTCGTCCATTCTGATAACATGTCCCAGCCATTTTAAGCGCTGAATTCGCACAAAATGAGAGACTCGGAGATCGTCGAAAAGGTCGTAGATCTCTTCGTTCTTCCTTAATCGATATGCGCCGTTCTCTCTAACTGGCCCCATGATACGCCTCAATATTTTCCTTTCAAACCTGTCAATCTTTTCGGCTAGGTTTTTGCTTAGGGTCCAAGTTGCACAGGCATAGGTCAGTGTGATATATAGAAAACCTCTTTGTACTAATAACTAAATTAATTATTTTAAAATCACATGGTAAAGTATATATATGTTGTTTTTCTGGTTGATAACAGTTCATGTTAAACAAATAATAAAGATTATGTTTTTGTTTTGTTCCTATTAAACAATCTTATATTGGCGACGAGGAAAAATTCCAATGGCCTCAAGGAAAAGTAAAGTAAAAGATGAGGAATTCAGGGAGGAACTCCGGCTTAAAATGGAGAGGTTCTCGATGGAGGCGTTCGATGCATCTAAGGTAAGCCTAGAAAATTATATTTCTCAATTCGAACGTCTTTGTACAGTAAAAGGGCTCGGTGGGGACCGAGAGCTGGCTCAGGAGGCAAGGAAACACTTACTTTTAGCATATGTTGGGGCCAACACGCTACGAAAAATTGAAAATTATTTTCTTCCGGAGTCAGTGGATGAGAAGAAGCTCGAGGAGGTCACAGCGGCTCTTCGCTGCATGTTCAGACCAGAGCTAACGATATTTTCAGCTCGTATGGCATTCGAGAGGGCAGTACGTAACACTAATGAGACCTTGGGGGACTTCTCCAATAGGTTGAGGGAATTAAGCACCCATTGCGAATATGGTAAGAGTCAGGATGAAAGGCTCAGGGATCGTTTTGTGGCAGGCGCCGGTTATAAAAAATTTGAAATCGAGGTGAGGCAAAGATGGCCACAAGGTAAACATTATAATGATAATACGTTAACCTTTAGGGAGGTTTTACAGTTGGCCATCGCTATGGATAGAGCCGAAACAGAGGTGGAATCTTTCTGTGAAGGTCCAAGTATTAGGGAAGAGGAAAAATTAGTTTTAGGAAAAATTAATAAAAAATTTAAAAATGTTCAGCAGGTCTGTAGTAGGTGCGGGTTTGAGCTCCATGAGTTGAATAAATGCCCAGCTAGGAACGCATTTTGCCGGAAATGTGGCTTTAAGGGGCATTTCAAGGCCCAATGCAGATCTAAGGGTCACGTAAAAACATTGGGAGCTTCCCTATCGGATTCGGAGGACGCGAATCAACCACAAGATAACCTTCTGAAAATAAGGTCTGTTTTACCACAAGCACCGCGTGCCACCATATCGGTCCAGCTTAATGGTCATCCATGCATTATGGAATTCGATTCAGGAGCTCGAGTTTCAACTATTAATGAGCATTGGTGGGAAGTTATTGGTAAACCCAAAATACGACCCTATTCCGGTAGGCTGACAGGATATGGAAAAAAACCGCTGAAAACTTTGGGAATTATTGATGTTTACGTTAAACACCGAGATAAGTGCCTTAAACTACCAGTAGTTGTGATGGGAGAAAAGGACGTTCCATTGTTTGGCTTACCATGGGTAGTAGCTTTTGGTATGAGTTTACCAGAAGGAGTAAGGGTTGCCAAAGTGGAAAGATACGGCGTAGGGGAATTAGATTGGTACCAAGACCAAGTTAAACATTTAATAGAGCAATATAAAGTCCTTTTTAAAGACGAATTGGGAAAAATCGAAACAGCTGTGGCCATGTCTATATATGGTCCACACCCATAGCTTACAAAGCCAGAAGGGTTCCGTTTGCTTTAAGAAAACCGGTTGAAAACGAATTACTTCGATTAGAAAGAGCTGGAATAATTGAAAAAGTGGATCCGGATAAAACACCAATAACATGGTCAACACCAACTGTCATCGTAGAGAAAGGTGAGGGTACTGTAAGGATTTGTGGGGATTTCAGGGTTACTATAAATCCTAACCTTTTGCCTGATTACCATACACTTCCTACATTTGACGATTTGACATCAAAATTGGTAGGAGGCACGGAGTTTTCAGTTATAGATTTAAAAGATGCGTATCTACAGATGGTAGTGGAGGAGAATTCCCGAAAATATCTGACAATAGCAACCCATTTGGGGTACTATCGCTATACTAGGATGCCTTTTGGGATTTCATCAGCACCAGGGAAATTTCAAAGATTTATGGATAATCTTTTGATGGGTATACCAGGAGTTGGGGTTTTATTAGATGATGTAGTGGTCACCGGGAAGACAAGAGGAGAACATCTAAGCGCACTCAAAGAAATCTTCAAAAGAATGGAGGAAGTAGGCCTTAGGCTTAAAATATCTAAATGTGCATTTTTCCAAAAACAAATAAATTACTTAGGACACCGGTTTGATCAAAATGGTATTCACCCGACTGCTGAAAAAATTGAAGCTATTCAAAGGTACCCAACGCCAAAAAACGTGAAGGAGTTACGAAGCTTCTTAGGGATGATAAATTACTATGAAAGGTTTATCCCCCAATTACATTCCATTTGTGGACCCCTACATGCGCTAACAAGCATTAAAAGGAAGTGGGTTTGGACGGAGTCCGAAGAAAGTGTATTTCAAAAGGTCAAGAATCTTTTATCATCCAACAGCACCGTAATACCGTATGATGAGAAGAAGCCACTCATATTGTATTGCGATGCTTCAGAAATTGGATTGGGGGCAGTTTTAATGCATGGGCTTTCAGATGGATCAGAGCGTCCGGTGGCATTTGCTTCCAGAACGTTGTCAACAACCGAAAGGAATTACGCATCTGTAGACCGAGAAGCCTTGGCATTGATTTATGGAGTAAAGAAATTCCATCAATATTTGTGGGGGCGTAATTTTTCATTAGTTACCGACCACAAACCGTTGTTAAGAGTATTTGGAAATAAAAGGGACCTTCCTAAAGTGACAAATAACCGACTGATGCGTTGGGCGTTGATTTTATCGGCTTACTCCTACAATATACATTATCGATCCGGGAAAGATAATCCAGCGGATGGACTTTCGAGGATTCCAGGAAGCTCAAATGAGGAATCCAAAGATATAAGAGAAGTGGAGAGTACGCTCAAGAATCTCCAAGAAGAAAAATTGGACACGCTGATTACCCAGGACACGTTGAAATTAGCAATAAAACGCGATAAAATTTTGCATAAAGTGGTTGCCTATGTAAAAAAAGGATGGCCTTCAATGATTTCTCCGGAAATAAAACCATATTGGAGAAAGAGAGAAGAACTCTCAGTAGAAGATGGTATCTTGTGCTTTCTAGGACGAATTGTTTTTCCAGAAAAAACAAGAAAAATGATTTTAAAAATCTTGCACTCAGGACACCCTGGGATCGCGGCCATGACTTCGTTGGCCCGATATTATGCTTGGTGGCCCAACATTGACAGAGATGTAGAGAAATGGGTCAGCCAGTGCTTACCTTGTCAGGAAGGGAGAGACAACGAACCAGAAGTCCCACTTTACCCCTGGAACATTCCTGACAAACCGTGGGAAAGGGTGCATATTGATTTAGCGGGTCCGTTCAACGGAAGAAATTGGCTCATTGTCGTGGATGCCTTATCCAAATGGCCTGAGGTTGCAAGTCTGGGAAAAACAACTTCTAGGGTAATAATAAGGAAGCTGAGAGAAATATTTGCCAGATTTGGTATACCAAAGAATATTGTTACGGACAATGGTCCCCAGTTCGTATCAGAGGAATTCAGGTCATTTTGTAAAAATAACGGGGTAAATCACATAACAGCCACACCTTATCATCCCAAGACAAATGGTCTGGCAGAGAGGTTTATTAAAACATTCAAAAGGAGGTTCGAAGCATGCAGAAAAGAAGTTGGAGACCAAGACTTGGCCTTGCAGAAATTTCTTTTCTCGTACAGAAATTCTCTTCACAAGACAACAAGAATTTCGCCGGCAGAGGCATTCTTGGGAAGGAGGTTACCGTCGATCCTAGACAGACTACAGCCGGATGTAAAGAGTACCATTGAAGCAAACACATGGAAGATGAAAAGTTATCACGATGAGGGATTGAAGTGTCGTAAATTCGAAGCTGGGGATGAAGTCTGGGTGAGGAAGGAGAGGGAAAGTGGATGGCAGCCGGGAAGGATAACAAGGAAGACAGGGGAGCTGAGTTACGAAGTAAATATAGGTGGTATGACAAAGAGAAAACATGCCGATCATCTGAGGAAGCGAACCGGAGCAATCGATGAGGGATTGCCCACAGGACCAGCCGACAATGAAGGAGAGGTTGATGAAGAAGAAGCGGAGGGGGGGAGAAGTGTGATATATAGAAAACCTCTTTGTACTAATAACTAAATTAATTATTTTAAAATCACATGGTAAAGTATATATATGTTGTTTTTCTGGTTGATAACAGTTCATGTTAAACAAATAATAAAGATTATGTTTTTGTTTTGTTCCTATTAAACAATCTTATAGTCAGTATAGGACGGATAATTGTTTTGTATACGATCATTTTAGTACGTACACTAAGTAGCTTACTCCGGAGGAAACTTCTTAGGGCGAAATATGCTTTGTTAGCCCCCATTATACGGTTACGTATTTCTTCTTGTTCGTCCAGCCGGTTATTAACGATGGAGCCGAGGTACTTAAAACTGGGTACGCATTGAAACGAATATCGTCCCACTACATAATGCCTTGGAGGATTTATAGGTGTTTTCTTCCTGAGCACTATTATTTTTGTTTTTTCCTCATTTATGGATAGTCCCATCCTTTCAGCTTCCCTTTGCAACCCTTCACAGGTCTCCTTGATCGCCTTGAGGGATAATCCAATCAATGCTACATCATCAGCATATCCAAGTACTTGAGTCGCCTTGCTGAAAATGGTGCCCGACTGATTAAGATCTGCCCGATTCATTATAACTTGGAGGACGATGTTAAATAGAAGTGTGGAAAGGGGGTCACCCTGTCTAACTCCTGACTTCACTGCAAAAGCTTGGCCAAGCTTACCATTTATTTTCACTCGACTCGCGCTCTCATTCAAAGTACAAGCTACAAGTCGGATTAGCTTCGGTGGAACTCTCATCTCTTCCATTGCCAGGTAGAGCTCTTTCCTAATAATGGAATCATAAGCTGCTTTAAAGTCTATGAAAAGTATCCACATAGACTTGTTGAATTCTTTCATTTTTTCCATTATCTGTCTCAAAGAAAATATCTGGTCAATAGTTGATCGATTCTTCCTGAAACCCCCCTGGTAGTCACCCAAACGAGGCTCCACAAAATCCACAATTCGGTTATATAAAACAACAGAAAAAATTTTATAGGCAGTATTCAGGAGGCTAATTCCTCGATAACTGTTGCAATCTGTGGGAACACCTTTCTTTTTGAGCAAGGGAATAATGACAGACTCTTTCCAGCTCTCCGGGATTTTTTCGCTCTCCCATATATTAACTATCAGATGAGTCAGCTCTTCAACCAGTGCTGACCCACCAATCTTCAAAAACTCCGCTGGTATGCCATCTGAACCGGGAGCCTTGTTATTCTTGAAATTGTCCATAATCAGTCTAACCTCTTCTGAATCTGGTGGGCTAACTTCATGGTCATTCTCCGTGTCTCGAAAATCCTTATCAGGATACTCGTCATTGTCGTGGTGGTTTAGCAATTCTTGAAAATGCTCCATCCATCTACCTTGCACATCCTCATCCATGAAGACCATTTTCCCATCAGAACGCTTTATCATTGGGCAATTATTTATAAAACCTGATTTGATTTTCTTTACTTCACCAAAAAACTTTCTTGCCTCATTGTTCCTGCCGTACTCCACCTTACGCCAGTTTTCCTGTAGTGCATATCTTTTCTTTTGCCTCAGAACTTTTTTTGCATTAGATCTGGCTTCCTGGTACTCCTTTCTGTTCTGTCTAGTATCCCTGTTTAGAAGTTTTTTCCTCTTTTCGTTCCGCACATTAATCGCTTCTTCACACTCGAGGTCGAACCAGGCGTTTTTAATCTTTCTGTTGCCATCCCTCTTACAATGTTGGCCGGCTGCATCAGATAGAGCTTTTCTAATATGGTTCCACTCCTCATTCACATCTCTTCCTCCAATTACTGGAGCTGGGATATTACCTATACCTCTTTCAACGTCTCACTGGAAATCATACCTGATTTCCTCTTCTTTTAACTTTTCTCTTGCCCAGGTTATCTGAAGTTTGCTCCTTTCAAACATCCTTAACTTATACGCATGTTTGAGCCTTGCAACCACCAGATAATGATCAGAAGCGATGTCTGGTCCTCTATAAGATCTCACATTATTAACTACATTAAAATGTCTACTAGAGACCAGAACGTGATCGATCTGCGTTGCAGTTCCATTTGGTGAAATCCATGTTTGCTTGTGTTTCTCTTTGTGAGTAAATACAGTACTCATCGCTACTAGTGATCTAGAGGCTGCAAAACTAACCATTCGTTCTCCATTATCATTAGTCTTCAGATGCAAGCTATGTTTGCCAATAGTGGGAGCAAACACTGGTTCGCAAACAGCAAACAAATGTTGATCTCTTAAGTATTTTTCAGAAAATGATAACGATATTGCACTCTTCATCTTGTTGCATTCTATATCACTCTTCATCTCTTGATCTTGCACTCTTCGTAGGTAGGGACAGTCAATTTTTTGTTATTAAAACAATTCATTGGTATATTAGCCACATGGTTTTCCGATCGATAAACATTTTGCGTATACTTAGTTTTGTGAATTCGCCTTCATATCTACTGCATTCTTCTATGATGTGTTTCATTGTAAGAGGGTTTTTTTTTCAATCACAAGGGCATTAATAATAAATTTTTTAAAGGTTAGTAAATGTTTTTTTTTCTTTAATTTACCTGAAAACACAATTTTAAAAGGTGTAAATTAGTTAAATATCATATATATCACGAATGATGAATTCTAGAAAACATGGGAATGACATTTCTAATTAACTAGAAAATTTAATTTATTTCCCTTTATAATTATTATTTTTTTTTTTTTTTGTAATATCAACAGTTTTATAAATTTACTAAAGTTTTGTAAATATTGTAATCTCATGTAATAATTTAAATGTAAAATTTAAAAAAGTATTTAGCGTTAATCAATGTATATTATAAAGCAAAGTGTACAATGTGCGTGCCGATAAGGCTCAAAAACGACTCCACCTACGATTAAGAATGTTATGTCGTCGTGTAGCTATAAAACCCTTAACGGAGAAGGTTTCCGTTTTTATCTTAAGGGTATAAAATTGAAGAGAAAAGGACTGGAATTTTAAGCCTCTCGCACCATGTAAATAGCCTATTTGAGACTGAGATATGAGTTTTGAATGAAACATTTAGTTCGAGCTCCAGACTACCAGAAGGCGCTAAGGTGCGTTTCACTCAATGTTTATTGTTCATTCATTCAGTTTGTAAAGGTTACATATTTTTTCAGCTGCTCTTTTTAAATTACTAAGAAATTAAGGGAAAATAATTAGTTTCTCCTTCGCTTTCAAAATAAAACAATGAGTTTACATCTCTGCAATATATTAGAAAACCAACTGGATTCCTTAAAAAAATAATTTCCTCATAAGAAGGTTAATTGATCGACACATTACATTTAATCAATATAAAATATACATAAGTAAATTTAATGCAATATGAGTAAATATTTCTTAGTAGTAAAGTGAGCGATTAAAATCAGATATAATAAAAAGAGATAAATTGACTGAATGTAAATCGAAAATAAATAGTTTGAAGTGTTCTTATTGTACTTATGTAAAAGAAGTTGGTTTGATTACTATGCATGATGAGCATTCCAGTTGACAAAATGACTCACTCCAATAACAGCATTTTTTACAATAAGATTTTATCATCCCTTATAGTTCATTTATTATCCCTTCATGAAATTTTGGTTTTCACCAGAGTTGGGCAGTAGTTAACTACATTTGTAATTAACTACACAGACAACTACATCTAGTTTGTAGTTGGAAGCGCGCAACTACTATTTTTCAACTACCAGTTAAGTAGTTGTAATTTAAAACTACAACTACAGTAGTTGGGAATAAGTACTTGGGAATCGCAAATACAATAAGTAGTTGTAAATGTAGTTTTAGAGCGGCAACTACATTTGCTAAGCAACGTCTTATATTAAATCACATGTTTTTGCTATTTTTATTTTGTGTTTAGATAAATACTCCATAGATAAATGGGCTCCATTATGGTTGATAATCTGTTTTAAAAATAGAACAATACATATACGTAATACAATGCTTGCACTTCGCTTTCTCTAATAATGCTCTCGTCTTATATCTAAGTATTTTTTTACTTTCACTTACCTATATATGTAATATATAGTAAGTGGAAGTATTGCGATCGTGAAAAATTTCGACTTCCGGTTTTCAACGGAAATACACGTTTTGGGGTCCCCTGAGTCGAAATGACCATGTCCCGCGAAATGGTCTGTGTGTGTGTATGTGAACAGACTAGCTCAAGAACTATAAACCGTGCGAACCTGTAATTGGGTATTTAGTGTAGGGATATGCCCGCGATGTGACAGCAAAAATTTCATCAAAATTGCTCAAAGGGAGGGGGTACTTTATTTAATAACTTTTTAGGTTTTTTTCGATTTTCTCAAAAACGGCTCTAACGATTTTGATTAAACTGAGTATTTGATCTATTTATATGCCCGAGATATGACTGTAAAAATTTCATCAAAATTGATTAACCGGAGGGGGGACTTTACTTAATAAATTTTGTAACATTTTCACGTGTTTTTTTGATTTACTCAAAAACGGCTTTAACGATTTTGATCAAACTGGGTATATGATGTATGTATATGCCAGAGATACGACTGTAAAAATTTCATCAAAATAGATTAACCGGAGGGGGGACTTTACTTAATAAATTTTGTACCACTTTCACGTGTACATATTTTTTATTTACTCAAAAACGGCTTTAACGATTTTGAAGAAACTGGGTATTTGATGTATGTATATACCAAATATGTAAAAGCCAACATTTCATCAAAATTGGTCCAACTGAGGGGGCACTTTATTTTATGACTTTTTTTCCAATTTCTACCTTTTTTTCGATTATCTCAAAAACGGCTTTAACGATTTTTATCAAATTCGTCATGTTTAATGAAAATTAGATTTTTATTTTTATATTATAGATATATAATATATATATATTATTTTCTGTGCAGAAATGGCGAGAAGTTATACCAATGCCTTGCCTGTAGAGAGCAATATTCGCTAAGACAAAATAACCTCATGTTAAAACTACAAACAAAAAATTTATTTTGGTTTTTTTTTTCATACCATTATCCTTGTTCTGAGTAGGAACCAGGCCAATACTTAAAGGAAAAAACAAACAAAATTACAACGGAAGCTGTTGCCGTGTTGATTTAGTTTGAAGTTTTGTGTAAATTTTTAAATGCTGTTTTCTTCGTTATGATGTTTTCAGACGTACGCCACTATGGTTCTCAACACCCCTAACCAAAGCACAACATAGTATTTTAAAAAAACATAACTTTAAATTTGATAATATAATAATAATAGGTAGAGAAAAAATAGTAAAAAGGTTTTATTGGGATCACCTCGGGAAAATACTCTACAAGATGTAAAATGTTTCGTTTCAATTGGCCCATCCATCTCGGGGTAATCAGAGGACATACATAGAAAAAGTAGGTTAAAAATAGAAAAAATCTGGTGCGTGCGCGCAACACACAACTTTCACTTACCAACTTACTTAGATTAGAAATCTATGTGTTTTATTAATTCCCACTTCTCAAAGTCACACATTTTTCCACATTCATTTCTTATTTTTGTTTTTATTTTCTCTATATAAACACTAATTTTTTTTAATTATTAAATAAAAGTTTTTACTTGTATTAATTCGGCAATGCAAGTATAACACTCCAAGTCGTCTGATTTTATAATTCTCAATGTAGTTGTTGAAAACTTCATTTAGTTACCATGAAACAAATAATTTCCATTAAATGAACAGAACATATTTATTAATTATAAACTATCGTCTGTCATTAAAGGCGTACTGTGCTTGCGTGGGCTCTGTTTTATGAGTTGACAGAATATTTTTCTTCTATATATATTTACTTGATTTTTTTTTATACTTCAGAACAGCTTTAGAATTATTAGAAACAGCTCATTTCTTCATAAAAACAATGATACTTTATAGGAAAACAAAAAAGGCCTCTTCCCCATTTACGCCCCATCAGAACATTTTAATAATGATGAAGCTTACCTGATATTAAACATGACGAATTTGATCAAAATCATTAAATCCGTTTTTGAGAAAATCGAAAGATCGTGAAATTGGAAAAAAGGTTTTGAAATAGTGTCCCCTACGTTTGAATAATTTTGATGAAATTTTTGCTGCGGCATATACCTACATCAAATACCCAGTTTTATCAAAGTCGTTAGAGCTGTTCTTGAGAAAATCGAAAAAAACCTATAAATGGGCACAAAGTTATGAAATAAAATACCAATTTTGATCAATTTTCCGTTTGACCAATTTTGCCTGTTACATCGCGTGTATATACATACACCTAATACCTAATTTCAGATTCGTATGGTTTATAGTTTCTAAGCTTGTCTGTTTACACACACATAACCATTTCGCGGTACTTGGTTATTTGGACGCAGTGGACCCCAATACCGTTGAAAACCGGAAGTCAAAATTGTTCACGATCGCAATACTTTCCCTTACTATATATTTCATATATAGGTAAATAAGAGTAAAAAACTTTGGGTTAACGAAGGTGACACTTTACTCCATCAATTTTTCTCTTTACTCCTTCACTAATCAGTCTAACGATTTTAAGTAAACTTTCCATTAATTAAGTATTCTTTAATATAAAGTAGATTTCATCAACATAGAAACGATCTGAAACGGCTTAAATGACAAAGGAAAAAATCTGGTGCGGTGCGTGCGCAACACACAACTTTCACTTAGCAACCTTCTTAGCGTAGAAATAAATTAAAGCTAACTTACAAATGTTTTTCTCTAATGCCTTTCCGAAAACCGACAAGGATTACTGTTCTTCTAAAACTACCTTATATTTAATTCAGAAATCTATTATGGAATTAATAGTCTGTCATTATAGCTGTAATGCGCATGCGTGGGTTTCTACGAGCTTGATGAGCAGCCCGAAGATTTTTCTTAATCAAAATCGTAAGAGCCGTTTTGAAGAAAAGTGAAAAAAACGTAAAGATGGAACGAAAGTCATGGAGTAAAGTCCCCCTCCTTTTGATCGATTTTGATGAATTTATTCGCAGTATATACATCAAATATCCAACCTCAGTTTCGTAAGGTTTTAGTTGTTGATGTAGTATGTTCACACCCACACATACAGACCATTTTACGGGACCCAGTATTTCAATTGAAAACTGGAAGTAGAAAATTTTCACCATCCCAATACTTTCCCTTGCTATTTATTTTTTAAATATTCAAGTAAAAGTAAAAATCTACCCATAAAGTACCTTTAATTTTGTTTATTTGGAGTAAATAGCAGTCCCTTGTAATCAGAAATGGCTAAATAAAAAATATGAAAGCATTTAAAATTAAATAAAAGAAGAAAAAATATTTTTCCAAAGCGAAAATTTTTAAATTTTGGTAGTGAGAATACTAATATTTCATTAGAAAAAAAAATAATAATATGTTGTAAAGCGGTAGATCTTTGATACAAAATTTAAAGATAAAAAAAAATAATAATTGCTACTTTCAGATTTTTTGATTTCCATGACAGTGTTTGCATCTGTAAAACTAAATCAAAACTTAATAAAAATCATTTTATAAAAAAATATTAAACCGACTTCGAAACCTAGGAACCAGTAAAAATAAATTCACTGAAAAGTATGAAATAATTACCTTCTGATTTTTATGAATACACAGCAAAATTGAAAATGGTATAAAAAGTGGAAAAATGCAATAAGACGAATAATTTTATTTTGATTTGTACAAATACACACTAATTGTAAATAAATATTATTAAATTTAAATATTAAATACTATGTTCAATACAACACAATCTTTTCGGAGGCGGCGCAAAATAGAAATAACATGTTACTGATACAATTCCATTAGTAGGCATTGAAATCAATAGCTGGGAAGAGAAGATCCATTTAGAAGATTTTCATAATGTCTAGTCCCAGCTATTGATTTCAATGCCTACTAATGGAATTGTATCAGTAACATGTTATTTCTATTTTGCGCCGCCTCCGAAAAGATTGTGTTGTATTGAACATAGTATTTAATATTTAAATTTAATAATATTTATTTACAATTAGTGTGTATTTGTACAAATCAAAATAAAATTATTCGTCTTATTGCATTTTTCCACTTTTTATACCATTTTCAATTTTGCTGTGTATTCATAAAAATCAGAAGGTAATTATTTCATACTTTTCAGTGAATTTATTTTTACTGGTTCCTAGGTTTCGAAGTAGGTTTAATATTTTTTTATAAAATGATTTTTATTTAACAATTTTTAGTTGGAGAAGATAACATATGTAGAAAACCGTACGTTGGTTTAAAAATTTCGTTGGTAATTGGTCGTTTATAAAAAAAACGTTGGTTTAAAAATTTCGAAATCTTTTTACGCTCTAACACGTTTGTCTTTCCCAGGTCTTTTTATTAAACAATAATTGTATAAAATTATTATGAAATACGCTTTACCTTTTCAATTTTATGAATACACACAGAAAAGTGGGAAAGCGGTGTATTATACAATTTTCAACACACTACGTTTTATGATTATAAATGGATTTTTTTTTTTTTTTTAAAAAGATCAATGTTCAATTGGGAAGGGAACACATAAAATGTTTTTCCACAATGACAATATTTTTCCTTTGCTAAATGTCGTCAGTACTTGTCATTTACGTAGAGAATCAGTGTTCCGAGATGTGTCGAGTTAAATATACATACGAGATATATAAATCCGGCCATTCCAAGATGAAGTAGATAAGTCACTGAACAGTCCAGAATTTGGCCGGTTTTAGACAAGATATCGTTAATGGAGAATCGATGAGTATGCTAATATGACCTATAGTAAATTTGAAAGTAATTTTTAAATTTTGATTGTTTGTATATCCTTTTAAAAACTATGGCGATATTAAACACGACTTCATTGGATTACATCATTGGATAGAAGTCCCTGCAAAAAAGGGGCAACCATAAAATTTATCGATATCAAAAAGACTGTCTCGCTAGGATAGAAGCAACAGGGTTTGGGACTCACATATGGTTAATTTATTATTACGAAGGATATAATTATTCTCCGTATTAGAATACTGACTTAATTCCAAAGGTGGAGTCAATTATGTTCGTAATTCCTTTCGATGAATTTTTGACTAAATTTATTACCGAAGTACTATGAATTATATCCTTCGTAATAAAACATTATTCAGAAAATAAATTGCTAAACAATGTTGCTTCAATTCTTGTGGCGTAGCATTTATCATCATTTTTAACAGTCATTTCCATGACTGCCAAATTTTTGCTGAGGGGACTTTCATACAATGAGGTTGTTTTCGGGTAGTTATCAAGTTTTATTTTGTAGTTTTTATTGATGGATGAACACCAGCAAAAGCCTCGATAGTTGTAGAAACAAATTTAAAAACCGATACTAGTAATCCGGATAACATAACAGAAGTGTCACCCATAAAGGATCGGCACAAGACCTCCGGCAAGATATTCAACAGTAACCGAGTGTATCCGGAAGACAGAGGTATCTGAATCCTTTATTAAGTCAACTGAAAATGAGCTTTTCCAGGAATTATTGTATTCTTTTTTAATGTGCATAGTCAATAAAAGATAGAAATCAAAATCTAATTTAAATCAATAATAGCTACGATTTTAAATTTAAACGATCCTTCGGGAGCTTGAAGAAGTCTTAAATTCTGCTTTAAAACGATTACCAATTGTTATAACTCAAGTTGATGTAAAGTTAAAAGTAAGGTTTGATTTGATAATTGATATTTATTGAACAAACTAATTTATAATTGAAAAGGTTATGTACAGCACATGGTTCACACATAATATTAATAATAACAATAGATAATTGAACATATGTTTTTTTTTTCCACAAGTTAATTAATGATCTTTCACTGCCAACATAATATAGTTGGTCACTATAGTCCTCCCACCCTAATTTGGCCAACCACATATTCACTTAGATACTTCGGCGGTCGAGTTTGGCGGCTTGATCTTCTAAGGTTTGGAGGATCCAATTGATCTTCACTAACCGCAGGAGCTGTTGGATTCTCTTGGAGTTGATCTGGAGTTATTTGAGGACGATGAAATAGCTGTGGATACTGTTGCATTTCATTATCTCTATTTCCAACAGGTTGTAGAACATTTCCAATAGGGGGTTCTCCTCGAGAAAATGTAACATTTCTGTGTTTTACTTCGGTCTGTCGGAGCTGATCGATGTGTCTCTTGAAGGAATACCCGTTGTCTAGCTTTATAATGTAGTGAAGACGACCAAACTTTTTGTCACCTAAATAATAAAGAGTCTTGCTGGTCCTGTTGGTACTGAAGATTGATCGATGATAGGAGGCATGAGAGCATCCAGTTGTATTCTGATTTGCCTATTCAGGAAAAGTTCGCTTGGCGTTTTTCCATTGATGAGTGGTGTCGCCCTATACCTGAAGAGGATCTCGAGGATTTTCTTCTTCATTGGGAGAGGTTCATTTTCCATAGCAGCTAGTCTGTGTTTTAAGGTTTGCACATTCCTCTCAACGAGTCCGTTGGTAGCAGGATGGCCAGGTGCGATGAATTTTTGAACGATTCCAGCAGTTGCACAAAACTTCTCGAACTCATCACTTGTAAATATTGTGGCGTTGTCACTGACCATGACATCTGGGAACCCGTTTCGAGCAAAAACCTCTTGCATTAGGTCAATAGTTGATGTTGATGTTGGAGCAGTGGTACATGGACAGATCTCCGCCCATCTTGATCTTGCATCTACCATGATCAGAAAATAATAATTTTGATATGGTCCAGCATAATCAACATGTATACGTTGCCAGTTTTTCTCTGGTTCCATCCATGGGTGAAGAGGAGCTTTCGGTGGACTGTTCTGGACCTTTGCGCAGTCAGCGCATTCTCTAACTACTCGCTCGATGTCCTTGTCGATTGATCTCCAGTAGACATAGCGTCGTGCCAACTGCTTCATCTTTGTTACCCCGATGTGGGTTCGATGGAGTTCATGGAGAACGGCTGGTCGCAAAGCAGTTGGTATCACTACTCTAGGTCCTCTGAATAGAACATCTCCTTCGACTGTGAGTTCGGTGTTTTCTACTCGGTTTCTGCGAAGATCTTCAATCAAGTTGGATAATTCTTCATCTTCTTGATACGATTGTTTGAGAGCGTGATGGGTCAGGGTTGAAGTTTCGATGTGTTGGATTGATGCTTCAAAAATTCGCTTTACTTCTTTGTTAATGGCTGTGTCGATCCGGTTCTGTAGGGGATTGATTGGGGCTCTAGAGAGACAGTCAACATTAGAGTTTTGATCACCCTTTTTGAATTTCAGAGAGTAGTTGAATCCTGAAAGGAAGGCAGCGTATCGTTGTAGTCTAGCTGATGTCATTTTCGGTATTTTCGAATTTTAATGGAAAATTCGCACTAGCGGCTAGTTGTCGGTCACTAGTGTAAAAGGATGGGCGAACGAGTACTGGTAGAAATGGTCTATACAGAAAATTATAGCAAGGGCTTCCCTGTCGAGTTGCGAATATCCTTGTTCCGCTGGAGTTAAGGATCTGGAGGCAAATGCAATGGGCTGTTCCACTCCATCTACGACGTGAGAAAGAATCCCTGCGACCCCATATGGACTTGCGTCGCATGCTAGTTGAACTGGTAGATGTGGATCGAATGGGGTGAGAACTTGATCGCTGGCGATTTCTTGCTTCAAGCGGAGAAAAGCAGCTTCATGTTTTGCCGACCATTTGAATTTTATGTTGTTTTTCAAGAGATCGCGTAGAGGTGCTGTGAGAGTTGATGCACTTTTGATGAAGCGGGCGTAATATGTAACCATGCCTAGAAATCGTCGAAGAGCTTCAGTGTTTTTAGGTCTAGGCATATCAACGATTGCAGCAATTTTCGATGGTGCTTTTGATATGCAATTATGCTTGACTATGTGGCCCAGGAAGTCAATTTCTTCTTGAAACAGGACGCACTTTCGACGATTGAGGTGCAGGTCGAATTTTTGTAGCTGTTTCAGGCAGGCGTCCAAGTTTGCTGCACATTCTTCTTTTGATACCCCATGGACAACTATGTCATCGAAGTAGTACTCGCATTTCGGCACATCACGGAGAATTTGATCGATTATGCGGTTGAATTCTGCAGGAGCAGTCTTGATGCCGAAAGACAGACGTTTCATGCGGTAGGTGCCTTTATGTGTGGTCATGGTTTGAATTTCGGCTGATGGTTCGTCGCATTTAATATGTAGGTAAACCTTGTACAAATCTAATCGGCAGAAATATCTTGAATTGCGAAGGCTGTTAAGAATATGATTAATTTGCTGAACTGTGTAGTGAGCGTTTACAAGCCTTTCGTTCACGCCAATTTTATAATCGACGCATAAACGTACCCCTCCATCGAACTTAGGGATGACGACCAATGGTGATCCCCAGTCACTGGTGGCAACTTTCGTTATGATTACAGCCTCTTCCAAGGATTGAAGTTCCTTTTCAACACGATCCGTGAGAGCATAAGGCTCTTCTCGTTCTCTATGATAAACTGGTTTCACGTTCTCTCGAAGCTTGAGGGAGACTTGGAACCCAGGAACGCAGCCTATCTTCTCTTCGAAAACTTGGGGGTAGGGAGCGCTGATCTCATCGATGTTGTTGATTTGTCTGTTGGCTGAAAATGGAGAGGGTAGGTAATCGATTGACTGCAGGTTGATATTGAGTCGTTTGATCCATGCGCGACCAAGGATTGCAGCATATTCGTTCGGAACGACAAATATTTCGTCTTCGATCACGTGGCCATTGTATTTTGCTGTTACCTTGATTTTTCCGTCCGGAATAAAAACAGTTTGAGTGTATGAACGAAATCCTATGCTGGTAGGCTGCAATGGAAGTTGAAGATTCAGATCGTTGAACATGTTCCGAGGTAAAAAGGTGTACGCTGAACCTGAATCAACTTCAAACTTGATATTTCTGCCATTGACATTTACAGTCGCATAATAGCGGTTGATGTTTTGAGAATGGTGAGCGTTTTGGTAGATGTCTATTATGTGACTTACACCATAGTCTTGGGATAAATCAGATTCGGAAGATTGATTTGACATCGAACATCTTGGAAGGGTTTCTATTTGATTTGTTGATCCCGACTTCACTTTTTTATTCAATAGTAAGCGGATGCATACCTTCTTGATGTGCCCGGACCTCTTGCATGACTGGCATTTTAGTTTTGATTTGTTGATCCGACAGTCCTTCGCCAGGTGGTTGTCTTTGCCACATCGCAAACAGCAGCCGTCAACGTTAAGAGCAGCGAAATCTCTTTTGGATGAGCGAGATTTGGACATTGACCTATCTGGGAAACGTGAACGTTGATGTTTTGATTTCGGACAAGTAGACTGCTTTTCATGGTCAATCTTATTGATATCGACAGGTTGTTTAGGAGCGATCATCCGAGAATTAATTTTAGAAGCTTCAAGTGCGATCGCCTCTGTAACGATGTCCTTGAAGGCAGTCCTTGTTGATCGCAAGACATTCTCACGAATAGAATCATCTTTAAGACCACGGACAAATTGAGCCCGTAAGAATATGTCTGCAATTGATACTTTACAGTTACATGGAGAAATAAAGTTACATTCACTTATTTTTGATCTGAGTGATGTCACGAATTCGGCGATTGTTTGGTTTTCCGGCTGGTACATTAATAAGAATTTGTGCTGAGCAACTAGCTCGTTTTGAGGAGGAGAAAGGTGGTCTTGAAGCAATTTGGTTAATTCTTCGAAAGCATGATCGGTAGGTTGTTTAGGTGCGCCTAGAGCTGCGATCATGTCGAAATATTTTTAACCAATGGAATTCAAAAGCAGCCTAGCACAGTAAGCCTTATTAGATAGAACTCCTTTCATTGTAAGGTAGTTTTCAAACCTTTTTAGATATGTTTTAAACGATTCCTTATTTGGATCAAAAGCATCGAAATTTGGAACAAAAACTGTATTTAACTCTGTATTGGAACCCTCTTTTGAAACTGATAATTGTGAAGCTTGCTGGGTTGATTTCACTGTATTGATTAGTTGAGTGATGAGTGAATTTTGTTGCTCCATAAATTTCTTGAATTGATCGGGATCCATTATTGTTGATATTTTTATTGATTAAAAAAAAATTAAATAACTTATAGAAAATTTTACTAGAACGCTTGATTTAATAAACAAAAACAAAAATTTTGTAACTTCTTGAAATTTTGATTTAAAATCTTGAACAGAAAAATTGATGTCGGCCTACCTTCTCATCTAATGATTGTTGATAAAAAATTTGAACTTTTATGGATAAATTTCTTCATCTCGTCGCCAAATTTGTTATAACTCAAGTTGATGTAAAGTTAAAAGTAAGGTTTGATTTGATAATTGATATTTATTGAACACACTAATTTATAATTGAAAAGGTTATGTACAGCACATGGTTCACACATAATATTAATAATAACAATAGATAATTGAACATATGTTTTTTTTTCCACAAGTTAATTAATGATCTTTCACTGCCAACATAATATAGTTGGTCACTATACCAATACTCAGTCTTTCTTGGAATTCCACGAATTTTGTTGTCTTATGATTATGGTGTCCAACCGTCCATTAGATCTAAATTAAGAAGGTTTACTGTTCTCGGTGAATATACATCTATCTAATATTTATGCTAACATCGCTACAGAAAACGACAGCGATATTATATTCTGCTGATATTTATATCTTCATTTAAATCTAATGTTGAAAAATTAGTTAAGGTTATGTAAAGGTTTGTTCCAACAAGCACGTAAAACACATCGATAACTAACAGACTGCTCATGTTCTCTCCCCATTCTTTTGATTCTGAATTTGATTGGTTGGTTTTCCCATTTGATTCATCCAGCAGTAATACAATATTTGGATTTGTTAGTTATCAATTAGTTTTAATAGTTTGTTGGAGCATACCTTATGTTATATATGCCATATGTTTTTCCAATAAGTAAACAATTTGAGCGATAATTAAATAATTATTTTCATGTTTTTTCCCGATAACTTCTTAAATAAATTAGGAAACCCCAAAAGGTTTAAATGGGACCACCTTGGGAAAATACTCTACAAGATGCAAAAGGTTTCATTCCAATTGGTCCACCCATCTCTGAGTAATCGGTGAACATACATAGAAAAAAAAAAGAAAAAAAAAAAAAAGTCACATACGTATCGAATTGAGTAACCTCCTCTTCCGTTCGAAGTCGGTTAAAATTACTACAAATCTTCTTAACCTAACTATTTTCCCATGTTCCGAGTTTTGAAAAGACAGGTTACATCTCTCTGACCTGCATAAAATATCGAATGGTTAACTATGAACGAAATGGCTGAACATATTTAATTTAAATTAATTATAAGAACTAATTTTTTAATCAATTGAATACAATTATTTAAAAAAAACCGAATAGATCTACTTTATTGCTAAATTGAAAAATATATCAAAAAAGATCTAATAGAATATAGTTTTAAAAACTGAGTAATGCAAGTTAAACTTTCAACAAAAAGGTAAAAATCAACAATTAAAGTTTAAAGTTGCTTACTACTTTTACAAACTAAATCAATTGATATATTATTAAAAATTTGTGTTTTTGAATTCTTATGTAATAATACAAGGCTTCCAAAATAATTCACACACTCACAAATTTATATACCGATATTTAATATCGTATAACCTTAAAGATATGATGAAGATTTCAGGCACACGATTTATAATGCAAATCATATAACAAAGTCTTAAAATACCTAAATCAGTTTTGATGAGTGATAAAATATATAATGAACGTTGATCTTGAGTACTTAGGTATACTTAATTTAACAAAGGCTTGTTCGGAAATAAATTTTAGTGATGAAATATTACAATGGCAATTAAACTTTCACTCGAGTTAGTTTGGCGATAATTACTTGTTGAGATAAAGGTTGGTCAACTATTGTGGTCTTTAATGAATAAAATATTGCAAAAATTTAAGAAAATATAAGCGAAAATTAATTAACAAGAATATGAGAGACAGTATGGCGATTTTCATTTGTACGTTTTCTAAGAATACCAGATATCTTATCACATGACATTATAGCTGTTTGTTTCTGATAACATACAAACCGATAAAGCAACATTGGAAAAACGAAATATCCGATAATATCAAATAAAATAATAATATGTAGAAATAAGTCTGTCCAGTAAAAATATTTTAATTTAAAGGAATCAGTGTGGCTTGGAGAGTGAATATAAAAAATTAGCAATTTATTGTAATGACAGCTATTTAGAAACGTTATATAACGCCAATTTTTGTTTATATAAGAGTATATGGAATCAGGATCGGAGGTCTCAATAACTACAGGAAGGAGATTAATAGATAGCGACTGATTTCAGAAATTAATATTTTGTTTTCCTTTTTAATCTTTAATAATAAATTTTATTTCTGAATGGTATGAGAAGAGGTTTAGATATACCATATAAAATAATAGAATTATTTGAAAGGTATGTACTTTTAAAATTTCTAAGTAAACATTTATAGACTCATTTTGAACATTAAAGTGCATCAAATTGATTCAATAAAGTGACGTTAAACAAACAAATAACGCGATATGGAATTTGTCCGTCACATCGCGAGCATATACACACATCGAAAACCTAGTTTGAACCAAATAGTTAGAGAGTTTTTGAGAAAATCGAAAAAAAAACGTAAAAATTAAACCAAATTTATTAAATAAATTGCCCCTTCCGTATGAAGAATTTTGATGTAGTTTATGCTGTTACATCGCGCTCATATACATACAATAAATACCCAATTTCATGTTCGTACGGTTTATTTTTTTTTACCTAGTCTGTTCACACACATTGGATTTAGGGGACCCCAAAATGTGAAAAACGGAAGTCGAAATTTTTCACGATCGCAATGCTTTCCCTTACTAAGTCTTATTTAATTAAGTTGAGCAAAAATAAGAATTTTAGGGAAAAAATAGGAGTTATTTCTTAAATCATATAATCTTTCTTGATTAAAACTTTGACTATTCTCATCCAGTAAATGAAAATAGGTGCTAAATGAACCTATCTTTATTTAGGGGAGCTCAGAACGTGTTTCCGCCACTTAGACCTAACTTGAGGCAAACAGATTTTGGAATAGTAACAATCGACTCTACTGCTGATTTTTATATTGAAACAATTTGTATGAGCAAACAAAAGAACTTACTGTGAGCCAGATGGTCTATAATTATCGACATTCATTCTTCTTACCTGCAATAAAAAAAAAGTTAATCAAATCATAAGTAAATCAATATAAAAACCAATTGATACTTGAGGTAATAACGATTGTAAAATTAACAACTATTATTATCCAGCGCAAAGAAAATTAAACATCCTTCAAATAAAAATAGTGGTCTCAAGTAGGATATACGTGTGTGTGTGTATATATATATATATATATATATATATATATATATATATATATATATATATATCCATACATGTCACAAAAAAACACGACAGTAAACAGGTGTGATATAAATATAGTACATAAACAAAGAGGCATGTCAGGCATGAGGGAGTTCGACACCCATCGGTACCTTCTCCCGACATGAAATTCTACAAGAGAGGAGATCTCTTATCCAGCTCCTTTTCTGCCTTATTCTGGTGTTCTCAGTCATACATGTTGTAATGTTCTTGCAGTTTGTCATGAAATCTTTTGTATGATGTATGAATTTAGACCTGGAAAGTAGGTATTTTTAAATCTGTTGAATGGTTTCATTGCTAACGTACCAGGATAGATGTGTTATTTGTCTACGTGTTTTGATTGAAATTTTTGTATTTTCTGTATGTGAGTCTTTTTTTCTGTCCCAATAAATTATGAAGCATAGTTTTGAAGTTTTAAAAGATATGTATAACTGTTCAATTTTTGTCTGATCTTTATTTTCGATTGCTTATGAAAATTAGATGCAGTAATTTTAGTCTTCTGTTTAGGCTCAAGCGATTCTGCTTTACATGCCATTCTTCCATCGAAAGTGAGTCGTAATGGGATGCATTAGACTGTTGTATTGGTTTCTTGTTTGTATAAATACGAGGGTAGGAGTTGTGCTGAGATTTTTCGCGGTTGTTCCATTGTTTAAAATATTTCTTTAGCTTTCCAAGGTAATTTTGGAGTATCAGTGAAGCTCGAGTGATATCAATCTGTATAGTGAGAATGGCTGTGTCGCCTGCCTATATTGCTATTATTGTGTTTGGGCAAATTGGTGTGTGATAGGTGTATATTATGTACAGCAGAGGTGCAAGAATTGATCCTTGAGGCAATCCAGCAGTGTGTGTGTGTGTGTGTGTGTGTGTGTGTGTGTGTGTGAGTGTGTGCGTGCGTGCGTGCGTGCGTGCGTGCGTGCGTTCATGCGTGCGTCCGTGTGTGAACTAGCTCAAAAACTATAAACCATACGAACCTGAAATTGGGTATTTGGTGTATGATGACAGCGAAAATAACATCAAAATGGGTCAAACGGAGGGGGCACTTTACTTAATAAATTTTGTCTCATTTTTATGTGTTTTTTTTACTTACTCAAAACAGGCTCTAACGAGTTTGATTAAACTGGGTATTTGACGTGTGTATATGCCCGCGATGTGACAGTCAAAATTTCTTATCCCGTATTATCACTGATGAACATAAAAGCTTTTATTTAATAATAAAAAAATTATTTTACTTTAGAGAGTAAATACGTGCGCAAATTATTTAAAGCATTTAAGGTGTGAAATAATATGGTATAAGATAATATTTAAGTAATTAAATTTTAGTTTAGATTATACCATTATACCATAATAAATTTCTGAAGGCAACATAAAGTGATTTTAGAAGAACAGTAATCGTTCTCGATTTCCAGAAAGACATAAGAGACAAACTTTACCTGGTGTCGTCAATACACCTCCTATCGATTCACCTTCAGGATATATTTACCAAAAGCAAATCGCTGTAAAAACAACGAAACAGTAGAAAAAAAAACAGACTTTTGATGAATTATGTTCCTTAAAAAAATAAATAAACACCAATGAATCGAAAAGTACTGAGAACTTTCAAGTTTTACATTACAGATGCAGATAACTTATGGAGATATACAAATATGAGCATAAAAATGTGGAAAAACATGGCGTTTACATATTATCGAAACACGTCGATTTCGTGAGTTCGTAGGTGAAAGTTGTGTGTTGCGCGCATCGCACCAGATTTTTTACTTTCACTAACCTATATATGAAATATTTATATATGCGATCATGAAAAATTTCAACTATTCCGGTCTTCAACGAAAATACACATTTTGGTGTCCCATGAGTCCAAATAACCGAGTCCTGCGAAATGATCTGTGTCTGTTTGAACAGCTCAACCACTGTGTGTTTGAACCAGCTCAAAAACTATAAACCGTACACACCCGAAATTGGGTATTTGGTGTATGTATATGCCCTTGATGTGACAGCAAAAATTTCATCGTAGTTGATCAAACCGAATGGGCACTTTATTTCATAGCTTTATATCCCATTTTTACGTTTTTATCGATTTCCTCAAAAACAGCTTTAACGATTTTGATCAAACTTCATATTTAATCAGAATCAAGTATTCTTTAATCTCAGGTAAGCTATGTCGTTATTAAAATGTTCTGAGAGGGGCTTAAAAAGGAAAGGGCCTTTTTTTGTTTTCCTATAAAGTACCTTTGATTTTGTTTAGATGGAGCAATTAACTGTCTCTCGTTACGCCTAAAAATAAGGAATGGCTAAACATGAAATATGAAAAAATCAAGTAAACATATACAGGAGAAAAAAAAAGAAAAATATTCTGTCAACGTTGATCCCGCGCATGCGCTGTATGCCTTTAATGACAGAACATTATTTATAATTAAAGACGTTCTGTTAATTTAATGGAAATTATTTATTTCATGGTAACTAAATGGTAAATAAAATTAGACGCGATGGAGTATTATGCTTGCATAGCCGAATTAACACAAGTAAAAACTTTTATTTAATAATAAATAGAGACTATATTAGATATTAGAGAGAAAATAAAAACAAAAATAAGTAAATGAATGTGTGTCTTCGAGGAATGGTATTTAACAAACCCGTCAATTTCTAATCTAAGTAAGTTGATAAGTGAAAGTTGTCCGTTGGGTGCATCGCACCAGATTTTTAATATTAATATGTTATTTGTTTTAATAATTATTAAATAATTTTGTATGAAGAGAATTGTTCGGCCAAGGTCTCTGTATCAACGATTTCCGTTTGACAGGTAGGTTCGTTGAAGGGAGGAGGATGACATGACCGGGTTATGGCCCATATTAGCTATTAAATAATTATTTAAAACAACATTATATCAAGGAAAGAATATTGAATGTGGAATAGTAGAAGTTAATAAAAAAATCGCTGTTTTTAACTATTGAACACTTAAAACTATAGGGTGAAACGACAAGCTATTTTGAATAAAACAGTCATGAAATTAGAGTTCAAAGAACCTCTGTGGGCTGGGATGTTGAATTGTCGTCCAACGAATGATTCAGGGGTATCACACTTTAAATTTCGTTCGAAACGGCTTAAGTGAGCTTTTCTTATCAACCTTTTTATTTATTTTATTTCATATGTATTAATTCTCAACATCAAAGTAATAGTCTTCCTTTTCTTTAACTATTTATATTGTGCCGACTACTTGGTATTCCGTTAGTTCAAAAACCTTGGCGTCCATTAGCAATTGCTGCAACTAAACTAATTATCGGAATAAGTGAAGAGATATCGGTCTAAAGATAAGTAGTAAAGCGTGAACTGAAAGTATTTCAATGTCATCAATTTTTATTAGGGTGCAATATCCACAGTATAAAAGCATGCCCTGTTCTTCTTATAATTGTTACTCAAAATCACGAGTAAGAACAGTCTTGCATTAGAAGAGCTATATGTTCGACATAAGTGGGAATGCAGTATGCATAGAACATTTATATGATACAGTTTAGACTAAGTAGCCAATCAAATAGAAGATAGGAGCGCCGACATGTTCTGTAAGGTAAGGGGGGGGGGGGGTAGGCTTAGAGAGGAAGCGGTGGTCATGGCAACACCCTCAATGCAAACCACCTCCTAATTATGTAGGTACCGTCTTTTCTATTCACCTACCTCTTCTCCGGTATTTAACGGCAGCTGGGAAGTCTCAATGTCGTTCTTTTATATTTCGGCTTTGTAATTATTGCGACTTCAAATACCTTATAGTTACTCAATGTTTATTTAGTGATATAATAACAGTCGCTTAAATTATTTGTACAATAGACTGATTCTTGTACTCAATTAAGAGTGATTTTTCAATCAGTTATATTTTCACCACCAAGTTGAAGTAACGAATGTGAAAAATGGTATATTTTACCGTTAGATTCCTATTTAAATGGTTGTAACGTAGCCTGTGGGAAAATATCATACCACTTCTGCTGTTGGAGGGGAGATAAAGAGATGTATTTTTCATCTACCCAATATAAGTAGGGAATATGAAAAAAAACATTTTTTTCCTCTCGTTTGTTTTCCATCAAAACGGCTCTAACGAAGCTTGTCGAAAATATCAAACCGTTTCCGCTATTGAAAGAGTACGTACGACTTTTCATATTTATTATGCAATAATATCGAATAAGGTTGTTTACGAATGAGCCATTGTCGTCCTCTTTTATCAAATTGTTTCCTTAATTATCAAGTTTCTTCAGGTCTAACGGTTATGGTATATTCGCTTATCCCGATTATTTCTTTTAAAATCATAACTGGTAAATATCCACTGGGTTAATAAAATGATAACAGAAAAGCGACGAAAGTGACACTGGAATATAATGAGGTGTTAAATGACGAATAAGGCATATAGGTGGCAAAGAAATATATTCCATATTTTTTTATCATTTCCTTTTTGTTTATTTATTTATTCAACCCTACCGTACCTCTAGGGTAATACGGGTTTCGCAACAGTGGTATAATAAGCATGCCTGCATAACATTTCACTGCTGCAATATATCAATTTACAGTATCCACTGCTCAGCTCTCTTGCGTTTTTTTATCAGTCCTCTTCTCGTCTCCTCTATCTGCCAGCCTCCCTGGATCCTGGTGTGTGTATGCGTGCGTGAGTGCTTGCGTGCGTGCGCGCGTGTGTGTGTGTGTGTGTGGGGGGGGGGGGGGTGTGTGGGGAAAAGGGTGGTGATGGATTCACTCTCACTGCAGGCAAATCGCCCATCAAGGGAAAAACAGGCCGTGGAGAAACTCGAAAACACCTAACATATTGGTAGGTTATTTTTCTAATGACTTGTCTGGCTGAAAGTATCCAATAATTCCACGAAAGTTGAAACTGCACTTGAGATGGACCTGCATGTCCGAGCCAATTGTGGTAAAGAACAATCAAAAGATGCACCAAATGGTGGTGAAAAAGAATTTTGAAAAAAAATATTGAAAAAAAATCAAAAAAAGAATTATGTATTATGAAATAAAATAAAAATACCTAACAATTCCAATAAATCGTTATTTTTTTAAAACCTAATGTTTTCGACTTTAAAAATATGTCAAATAATTCCCTTCGGGTTATTATTATTATTTCAGAAGAAACTAAATATAAATAAATAAAAATATAACAAAATTAACTATTTTATTATTTCATGAGACTGACATTTTAGAAATAAAAAATTGTAAGTTTCCCATCCGCAGCTATCCGCAGAATGTTTTTCATGAAACATAAACTACGATAATTACACATTATCATAAAAAATATTTCGTTGCCAGAAATGACCAGAAGTATAACTTTTCAATCTTCAAATTTAATTTTTAGCACTAAAACCTACCAAAAAAACAAAAAAATATTGATTCTAGCATTGAATACAAACAATTTATAGCTGTCTGGATAACAAGTACAAACCAGCCTCGAAATATCCATCATATGATAATCCCGATAATTCAGTAAAAACATAGAAAATTAATATATTTTGTAGACCAATATATATGAACAGAGACGAGGTAAAGCCGATGGTCAGATTGGAATTAGAACAGCCGCAGGATTAAGGGCCTGGAAGAGATAAGAACCACCTTGCATGATCCAACAGGTCCTCTACTTCAACTTCGAGTCATTATTCACCAAAAATTTCAAATTTCAAAAAATGGGGTATGGCCAGCTTTTAGGGCCAAATACCACTGTGTGCGCCGCTAGAGAGTAGTTTGTTACAAGTTGATACTTTTTGTAACATTAATAATTATAAAGTTCAGTTTTCTATTTAACATATATTATTGTACTATATAGTGGCTAAAGTTTAAAGTGGAGAAGCTATAGGTTCACGAGATAAAATTTTTCGAAGGAATGATGCATTATGTATAATATTTTTTCTCTCGTGAACTAAAAAAGGCTTCTCCACTTTGAATTTTAGCCACCACATAGTAGAATAATGTATCTTAAAAAAAATATGTTTTTTTCAAAATTAAAAATAAAAGATTTTGGACTATTTCAAAAAATATAACTTTAGAGTATGGTCGTGTTTTATATCAGAAGAGAAAACTGAAAAAAGAACGCTTGTTCCAACTTTATAGCATAAATAGTTTTTAAGATCTAGCCCAAAACTATTTCTAAACGCACCTTTTTTTTTTTAATACTTTAAAAATTTATATTTCACAAACTGTAGGTCCGAAAAATCTGAAATTTAGCATTTTTTACATTATAGTATGCAACAAATAACCGAAAAAATATTAAAATCCAACACCTAAAGATTCAGGCCCCCTTTGATTTGATATAAAATGACCCATATATAGTATTCATTTATGTTATAATAATGCTGGTAGTGGGAATAGACTGAAAGATTCCTCTCTCACACAAGAAGACTAAACAGATGTGAGCACTACGTCACTGCTATGGGCCGTTGTTTGCTATCTTCCTGGAAAAGGATTCAGAAAACTCTCTCGGAGGACCGGGAATCTACTGGGTCGAGCTCATTCCTACAGTTTACAAAAAGAAAAAAAAAAAAAAAAAAAAAAAAAAAATCTCATAATTATTGAATGGACGAGGAACGAATTCCGGAAAGTTTATCAAAAGCGAACGCGATCATGCTTCATATGAAACATTCTCCATCAGATCCAAATAACTATCAATGCATAGCCTTAATCAACAGTTTGTTAAAGTTATTTAGTTTTATTCTGAACAATCGGCTTTTGCTATGGTTAGAGGACTGAAATATGTTACCAGAATTACAATCGGGATTTCGCACTGGCTATATATCATTGGATAGGGAGCGGGGTAGCCCACTGGTAAGGCAGTGGACTGCTGTGCATAAGGTCCCGAGTTCGAATCTGACATGGCTTATGATATCTTTATTATTCGCCACAGTTCGTCTCGTGGGCCGAGAGACCCTCCTGGGGCAAACCCAGCCTCTATAAAGTGGGTACCCTTAATTGAAAAATTAAGGGGAAAGAACCTGGCGGTTGAGCGTGATCACGGTCAAATCACCTCCTTGCACGACCGCTGACCAAGAAACAGTACTCTTCCTTACATAGTACTGCACCCAAGACCCTTTATGGGTTGTAGTGGTACAGGTTTATATCATTGGATAATATTTCTACCCTAAACTCTATTATGATCCGTAAGAAACAAGCCTCCTTATATCCATGATAAGAAACAAGCCTCTTTTTTTAATTTTTGTTGATTTGAAAAGTGCATTCGACTCAGTAAGACATGCCCTGCTTTGGGCGAAGCTTTTTGATATGGGAATCAGTGGAAAATTCATACGATTAATAAAAAATATATATGAAAACGCATGCATTAGAATAAAACTCCAGGAATCAAAAACTAGTTTTATCCCGGTAACAGAAGGCCTGCTACAAGGTGACTCGTTAAGTCCAATCCTGTTTGCAACGTTTATCAGCGATATGGAGGATTTTTTTAAAAAATAAGGCGCTATTGGTGTATACCTATAAGTAAAAATATAGAGCTGTTCTTGCTTATGTACGCAGACGACTTAGTAGTTATTGGGGACTCCATGACAGTTTTGCAAGAAAAAGTTAATGTTTTAAGCAAACTAAACAAATTAGAGGAGACAAAAATGTTAAAAAGTATTTCGTGGCAGACCCAAAAAGTACAAACAAGTAACGATTGAACAGCAGCCTATAGAAATAGTTTCACAATATTAGATACATGGAAATATTATTGAGGAGTTCAGGGCTTTTTTCCAAAGCTACAAAAGACGCCCCTTCTCCGGCTAAATTAGCAACGGGAGCAGCAATTGATGTGTGCTATAGGTCCCGTATGCGTACCGTTCAAAATTGTAAACAATTAAACACGGCAATAACCTTGAACATCCTGCTGTATTCAGCCCCTGTATGGTCTCTGAGATATATAGAAGAACTGGAGAATACACATCAAAACTTTTTCAAACGTCTTTCATCTCTATGCAAAACCACACCGAACTGCATTATCAGCATAGAAACAAGGTCAATGCATGAAGGAGTATACATAATAAAAAAAATACTCAGAATGTTAAAAAATACTACGAAATGTTTGATCCATTGTTATTTTCCGATCCTATAAAAATAAAAACCGATCTATCCGCAATCCTCATCCGATTCCCCGATTTGATAAGAAAAAGAAATGAAGCCACTCTGATTAATTCCCGCTACTGTCAAACATTCATAAACAGCTCACATAGCAACGAACTCATCGATGACAAAATACTTATACATGTCATTAAAATTTACTCGCAGCTAAGATCAAGTAATTTATATTTAATAAAAGTCACAATTTTCGGCATAACTTATCGCATCAATCCGCAACAAATTTGTTCTATTTGTAACTTCAAAAATGTAGAAAATTTAAAACATATCCTGCTGAGATGCCCAATGTATAATCCTGTCCGCCAATATTACTTGCCCCAGTTTAATGATGTCAACTTACTGTCCTCACCCGACAGTATTATAAATTCATATTGTTATACTAAAGAAACACTCAAAATAAGATAATTTATCTTAAACGAATAAATTTGGCAATAAAATGAATTTATATCACTAATAAAAATTGGAACTAATTAATTCAATAATAATACTAAATACCAATGATAATTAATAGTTAAGTTATTATATAGTTTATTACTTTCACTTACCTATATATGAAATATATAGTAAGTGGAAGTATTGCGATCGTGAAAATTTTCGACTTCCGGTTTTCAACGGAAATACACGTTTTGGGGTCCCCTGAGTCCAAATGACCAAGTCCCACGGAATGGTCTGTGTGTGTGTGTGTGTGTGTGTGTGTGTGTCTGTGTGTGTGTGTGTGTGTGTGTGTGTGTGTGTGTGTGTGTGTGTGTGTGTGTGTGTGTGTGTGTGTGTGTGTGTGTGTGTGTGTGTGTGTGTGTGTGTGTGAACAGACTAGCTCAAAAACTATAAACCGTGCGAACCTGAAATTGGGTATTTAGAGTATGTATATGCCCGCGATGTGACAGCAAAAATTTCATCAAATTTGCTCAAAGGGAGGGGGTACTTTATTTAATAACGTTTTAAGTTCTTTCGATTTTCTCAAAAACGGCTCTAACGATTTTGATTAAACTTAGTATTTGATCTATTTATATGCCCCAGATATGACTGTAAAAATTTCATCAAAATTGATCAACCAGAGGGGGGACTTTACTTAATAAATTTTGTATCATTTTCACGTGTTTTTTTTATTTACTCAAAAACGGTTTTAACGATTTTGATCAAACTTAGCATTTGATGTATATATATGCCAAAGATGTGATAGTCAACATTCATCAAAATTGGTCAAACGGAGGGGGCACTTTATTTCATATTTTTTTTTTTCAATTTTTACCTTTTTGATCGATGATCTCAAAAACGGCTTTAACGATTTTTATTTTTATCAAATTCGTTATGTTTAATGAAAATTAGTTGTTATTTATTACCAGGTAAGCTTTATCATTATTAAAATGTTCTGAGAGGGCTTAAATGGGGAAGGGGCCTTTTTTGTTTTCCTATAAAGTACCTTTGTTACTTTCACTTACCTATATATGTAATATATAGTAAGTGGAAGTATTGCGATCGTGAAAAATTTCGACTTCCGGTTTTCAACGGAAATACACGTTTTGGGGTCCCCTGAGTCGAAATGACCAAGTCCCGCGAAATGGTCTGTGTGTGTGTGTGTGTGTGTGTGTGTGTATGTGAACAGACTAGCTCAAGAACTATAAACCGTGCGAACCTGAAATTGGGTATTTAGTGTAGGTATATGCCCGCGATGTGACAGCAAAAATTTCATCAAAATTGCTCAAAGGGAGGGGGTACTTTATTTAATAACTTTTTAGGTTTTTTTCGATTTTCTCAAAAACGGCTCTAACGATTTTGATTAAACTGAGTATTTCATCTATTTATATGCCCGAGATATGACTAAAAATTTCATCAAAATTGATTAACCGGAGGGGGGACTTTACTTAATAAATTTTGTAACATTTTCACGTGTTTTTTTGATTTACTAAAAAACGGCTTTAACGATTTTGATCAAACTGGGTATATGATGTATGTATATGCCAGAGATATGTCTGTAAAAATTTCATCAAAATTGATCAACCGCAGGGGGCACTTTACTTAATAAATTTTGTATCATTTTTACGTGCTTTTTTATTTACTCAAAAACGGCTTTCACGATTGTGACCAAACTGGGTATTTGATGTATGTATATGCCTAATATGTGATAGCCAACATTTCATCAAAATTGATCAACCGAAGGGGGGACTTTACTTAATAAATTTTGTATCATTTTCACGGGGTTTTTTATTTTCTCAAAAACGGCTTTAACGATTAATAAAAATAAGATATGAATGTAGAAAAATGTGTGATTTTGGGAAATGATATCTAACAAAACACGTCAATTTCTTATCTAAGTAAGTTGGTAAGTGAAAGTTGTGTGTTGCGCGCACGCACCAGATTTTTTTTGTTTCATTTCTTAATACACAGCATCGTTTTAGTTTATTATTAAAAGTAAACATATTTTTCTTTGTTGTGCTTTTTTGTATCGTTTAGTGTTCTTATGTTATTTTGTTTTAAATTGTAATTTCATGTATTGTATGTTGCTATCAACTCTTTGTTATAAGGCATACATCTTAGAAACAATAAATAAATATATCATCTATCTACCTAATTGTAGGGCCATTATGAAATTATGAGGTACCATTTGAAATATTGTACATCCGCTACTAAAATAGGTCTGAATAGGAACTGTTCAGTTTTTTTTTTCCCAAATCTGGTCCCCCTCCCTGCTAAAAAAAAAAATTTAATGCTGTACTACACTCCAATCTATGCTGTCCATGCTATGCTGTTCAAGTCTGCGATAACTAAATTCTCTGTCTGAATAACATCGAATAACCATATATTACTGGAAAGAGAATTTACTCTCCATTCAAATAATATAATAATATTAGAGGACATTTGATTTTAAAGGGTTTTATAACAATTAAAATTTAATAAATTTAAATTTAATTTAACTGACTGTTACACACTGGCGTTAAATTTTTTTTCAAATTTTACATTGAAACTGTTTGAATTTATTGATATTACTAGCAGACCCGGCCACGCGTTGCTGTGGCACAGTAGCTATCATGTCGAACTCTTGAAGAAAAGTCGCATATCGAAGTAACCTCGGTGACATGTAGGATGTCAGTTTCGTTACAAGGAGCAAAATTCTTGTCAGCGGCTAGCATTTGTAATTAGCGTGAATTGGCGGCAAGCGAGATACATGTCATGTTTTGAACCCAGAAAATTATTGGAGTACTTCCCGGTAAAGTTGGGAGTAATTTTATCCAGTATTGGTCAAAGATCTTCAGATGAAGGTTATAAGCCTTGATGCTGCAGCCCCCACAGCCCCCCCCCCCTGGATCCGCCAATGTTACCACATCATTAGTGTCCCACTCTCCATTTTGTAGTAAACATGTATTTTTTTTCTTTTGAAACCTACGTTTAATGATAATGAAATTTATTTCCACTCATAAAGAACAACCGAAGCATTCTGAATTATATATTTTTTTAATTTTTATTAACAGTAAGTATGTTTAAGTAGTTTCAAAACTTTGTCCCTTCACTTTGACGTCATTACCGATCACAAAACAAAACTGCAGAGATAAAGCCTTGAAAAAGGGGGGACAGTGGGAAATTTGTTGTGGTCACCATCGAGTTAAGGGACAACTACCTGTGGTTTAACCGACTTCAGTTGGGAGCTGGTCTCCAAGCATGTGCCTCGTAAAAAAAAGTCACGTACTTTTATTATTTTCATTACCCCCGCATGTATTAACACGCTTTCTTTTCAAATTATTTCATTCTTGATATCATATTAATTTAACTATCGTTTGTCTAAGCCAGTTGGCAAAAAAGATGATCTCAATTAGTTACACAGCGGTTTTGGCCGAATAAAATACGTGGAAATGTCATAACCAAGTTAAAAACTCGTCTCATTCCCACGCCCGAATTATTTGCTCGGTAATGACATAATTTTGTAATGAAAATTGCCCATAATCTGATAATCGTACCTTATAAGCCATTAATGTCGTGAGGTAAGACTTCAGCAATCCCTTTGGGATCGGCATCTCAAGCAAAACTCACTGGAAGCGATAGTACATATGGAATGATCGCTTACGATTTCTGTTTTGAGCTGCTGGAATGAATTCGAACTGAGGGTAGGTTATGGAAGACAGGGTAGGTATGAATCTCGCACAGTGGGTAAGCATGATAAGAAATGGCGTAGCTCATCAGGATTTTTGGATTCCTCCATGCTGGCAATATCTACAACTTTCTTGGATAATTTTGAAATTTCATTTCAGACATAGTACCCTAAGTAGTAAAATTGAGTTTTGAAAAAAGAACATTTTAATTTTCTCGGGTGTGGTTATTTCTTTTTCAACCTTTCGAGGCAAGCTATCAGCCTGTGCTTGCATTCTTCTAGCTTAGAGTGTTCTAACATCGTCATAATACGACATGACTCCATCTTCTAAAGGAGGTCGTGATTCCAAACGAATGGCGATTCATGATGTGAGTACCCCGATGTGTTCGGATACTTTGTGTTGCCTTGCGTTTGTCGCAGACCTAAATATAAAAATATGGTTTAAAGAGATCTAGATTACAAAAAAAAATTTGGATTCAGGAGATTATTGAGAATGTGTTCTTTCTTCCGTAAGGAACAATGAACCGATTTAAGTTGTTTATTGACGTCAAACTTGTTTTCAGCCCAAAGACGAAGCAAGTTGTCTACCAATCGATATTTACCTAACCTAAATATCAAATGAAAATGAAATATTGTGTTGATAAATCGAATTATACCACCATACTGGCAATTTATAGAAATTATGAAAAATAACACTCAAATGTGGTATAATAAGCATTTATTTCGCAATACAAGAAATATTGAGGCTAATAATAGAGTTAACAGCTATCCTATCTTTTATTTTGGACAAAACTACACACAACGAGCCAAATTTCATAAAGATCGGTTGAGTAGTTTCTGATTTTAACCCCGACAAACATTGGGAAACGAGATTTTTATATACATAAAGATTTAATTTGTCTTGGGAAGACCATATGTTTAATGTTTTACTTAATAGCAGTAATAAAAAAGGTATTGTTGTGTTATGGTTATCATTATATGTGTTGATAGTTTTTAAGTTAAACATGGCGCAGTAGTGAAATATAGTAGGTATAAACATCTAAGAAGAATCTAAAACGGTTACAACTATTGCTTACAATGGAGTTTCACAGGCCCGAACCTTTAGTTCTGACCGGTACTGTGGCAGAAAATTTCAAAACATTCAGAGAAGATGTTAAGAATTATTTTCTGGCTGCAGAAACCAAAAAGAAATCGAATACTGTACAAGTTCTGCGCTAGAAAAATCTTCTGGGAAAGGTCTGAAGTTATATAAATCACATAAATTAGACGATTCACATGAGTCTACTATAATAAATATCCTGGATGTTTTAGAGTAAGTATGTAATCCTAAATAACAATCCCATTAAATTCTATCCAACTGTCAAAAACCTCGGACTGACCTTCGACCGAACCCTTTCCTGGAAAAACCACATCTCCAATATTTCCCGCCGTTCCTTTACCACCTTAAAGCAATTAAATTACCTCCGAAGCCATTTTCCATTTGAAACACATAGGCTCCTGGTCTCTTCCCTGGTGTATCCCCACTTTGACTATTGTTGTAAGGTGTATGGGGCTATCTCTAAGGGTTCTCGAAGTAAAACTAAAACGTTTATTTAATTGTTTCGTACGATTTATCTTTGGGGTCCCAAGAGACGTCTCCGTCTCACCTTTATACGAAAGGTTAAAGTGGTTATACCCATCCTACCCTCGTAAATATTTACTGGCTTCCTTCCTTTTCCAAGTTATCCGATCCCGCCGTCCTTCATACATCACCGAACTTCTCCAGTTCAAATCCTCAGTCCATTTCCGCAATACCCGTTCTAGGTCTTCAGATCTATACACTCCGGCCCACCGAACGTCAGCTTGCGAAAGATCTATCATTATCCGGTCCTCATCCCTATGGAACTCAATTCCCCCTTTTATCCGTCACTCCAACACTCTCCTAACTTTAAATCCCACCTGTACAATCACCTCCTAGCCACCCAGTTTCCAGAAAAATTGTAAATAGTCTTCATAAACTCTCAATTTTAACATTAAATTGGGGTAGGCCTTTACTATTTATTTATTTTTTAAATATAAGTTCAATTTATTTTATTTGCAAAAAAAGTGTATATATTTTCATGTTAAATCAATAAGGGTATTATTTATTTTTAATTTTTTTCATCAAAAGAAGACTAATTTATTATTTTTTTTATCTTTTTCCTTTTTCTTTTTTTCTGTTTAATTTTAATTTGCTCCATTATTTTTTAATACTCAAAGGCACTGAAGCCTATTATGTATCTGTATAATTTGTTCCTAACGGACTAGTTCCCGGGACAATCAATAAAGAGTTTATTATTATTATTATTCCGATACCCAACATTTCAATGGAAATATTCTAATTCCTACATCGGAAGCAATATGACGGTGAATCATTTGACCATCGAAAGTCCTTCTTCGTTATAATCTCCTAGGATTTATCATATACCTGTTTTTACTCCAGGCTGGAAATAAATACCTAAATTAACCGCCGAACTGCGAGCGCACTATGCTTGTGGCACTCCCGTTAAGTCACGGCTGACAACTGGTGACGTCACAGCCACGACCTTGCCCGCCCCTACCTCTCTGCAGCTCCTTCACCTTCCTCTACTCGGTTAGAATATCTCACAAGTTATAAAGCCTTCCGATGCAGACTAGATTAATTCCTTGCTGCATAGCTGCTGTGAATTCCTTATGTATAAACAATAAAAGTTAAATACATATATTTATTATACGGACAATAACCGCTGGAACGATATTTATATCAATCGATATAGATACCAAATATACGCCATTTAGTTTTATAACACAGTAACACCTTTATTAACTTCACTAAAACTGACAACACAACAATGACCATGAATCAGTGGGCAATAATTCTTTACAGATATCTATCTATAAATGTTAGGAACAGATTAAAAATAGCATGTGATATGTGTCACGGTTAATATAAAAAAACTAAACATGGACAAAGTCGTAAATTTTACATTAAATATCAATATTTGGATAATAAACGTATTATAGACTACAATGTCTCATTGTACACAAACACAGCTACTACACAAACTACGAATCGACAAGACATCCTCTACAAAGTAGGGATGCGACATAAACATTAATAGATCGATGTTATAAAATGGTTCAGTGACGGCTCCGGAATACATTTAATATCACCTTTCGCGTAATCCCAAGGAGGAATATTTTTTTGATGAACATTTTTAAATCACTTATAAACTAAGATTAAGTAATAGAGATTTATTTATGTTAATTATTCAATTGTTAATTTTTGCATAATTTGTCATGGTTTGAAGATTAATATTTGTTTGTTTGTTTTAACGTCACTTTATGCCACTAAGGCTAATCGGACGATGCGGATTTCATTATGTCAAAGATTTCCGAAAAGTATAATGTTTTGATATTTCTGAATTCCCCCCCCCCCCCCGAAATTCATAGTAGATATTTCTTTCAAAACCACCACCCTGGGTAATATGATTAACTTTCATTATATCAAAGATTTCCGAAAAGTATAAAGTTTTAATATTTTTGAAGTACTCCCCCCCCCAATAGATATTTCTTCCTATCCGTCCTAACCGAGGGACGGCATGGCTAAGGATTTTTTACTCCCATTAAAAAATCCTAGAACCACCGCTGCACAGTGTTTCGCTTAGTAGGAGCTAGGTGGACAAAAGTATTTTTCCGGCCTTGCAATGGGCAACTCCCTAGCTCCTGATATCTCCAACATAGTACTTAACGACCTACTTGACAAAATTACCCCCTCTGTTTCGCAATGATATCATTTTCATCAAAAAGTATTTGACGACCTCCTCCTGGTCCTCAACCCCGAAAAAATCCCCGAAATCCTGTCATCTTTCAATACCTACCACCACCGACTCCGATTCACAGTTGAAAAAGAAACCAACCACCAACTCCCTTTCCTCGAGCTCCTCATCATAAGAAATACCGATGGCACCCTTACAACAGACTGGTACACCAAACCTACATATTCAGGTAGACTCATCAACTTCCACTCACAACACCCCTATCATCACAAACTCAATGTGGCAAAGAACTTAATTCACCGATCCCTTTCTTTGTCTGACCCACAATACCATCCCAGCAATATAAAACGCATAACTGATATACTGATAACCAACAATTATCCATCGAAACTTATAACCAAACTCATCAATACATACAAAAACAGAAGCAATTCTAGTATCATGACCCCTACCCCCTTACCTAGCACAGCCTCTCCCCTCCTATATAGGTCTCTCCCCTATATCCCTACACTCACAGACAAAATACAAAAATCTTTAACAACCTCAATCCCTTCCCTACGTTGCGGCCTTAAGCCACTCAATAAACTTTCCCACCTGTTTTCCACCCTTAAAGATCCCATTCCAATGCAATACCAATCCAATATTGTCTACCGTATCCCATGTTCAACCACTAATTGTAATTCAGCCTATATCGGAGAAACCAAAAATCACCTCAAAACTCGCATTTCCCAACATAAATATTCCATAACGTCCCGTAACCTTTCCGCATCCAAACTCTCAGAACACGCCTTAAGCCTTAACCATTCCTTCGATTTTGATAAAACCTCTATCCTCGCTACAGTTCCCAACCATGAAAAAAGACTTATATCCGAATCCATATACATTCATCTCGAACCAAACCCCGTCAACGACAAGATAGACAAGAACTGTATCTCACTTACTTACAGACACATTTTAAACCTTATCAAACAACAATAACCTATAATATCCCTCCGTCACCGCCTTCACACTACCACCCTCCCAGTAACTCCTTTTCTATTTACAAAATTTTCCTTCCCCGCCACCATTTCTTGACACATAACACGGATAGATTACATAAACATATAAATTCTTTTCAGTATTTGTTGTATAACCTCCCCTTCTCACTCCTCACTTAACACATCCACCTATTCATATTATATACCTATTTTATGTAATAGAACCAGATCAATTCATGTAATGGAACACATCTACTACTACTCATTTAATAGAATGAACAAATTACTATATGAAATAACAACTAATATTTGTACTGAACCTATAAATAAATGTCAAGTTCCACAATTATACATTTCTAACACTTAAGGCCACGTAGATAATTAATATGTTCCTATCAAATACAGAAATAGCCTATTTATATCAACAGTACTGTATTTTTTTATTTTAATTTTTGTTTAATCCTATTTTAATGTTTTTCACATAATATTAATTACATACATATATAGTCAGCTAGTTATAAGTGTCCTCAATTTTGTTATACTGTTTAAAAATGCCACTATTTACTCCTGTAACTAATGTTATTTATTTGTGTAAAGTTAGCGTATGTAAACAATCCTAACCCGCCCTCCGCAACCCCTTTTTTTTCTGACATTCTCCCACTCCGACTAAAGTGTACCCTGCTTTGACCCTCACTTTGGCCGTGACATCCATCCCTGTCATAAGGTAAGCTCCTCTATTTACTATAATTATAATCCATCATATATTAATCCCTCTTCTAATCTGCCCCATTTTGCCACCATTTCTACCCATAGTACGCCATTCTCATAACATATCCACTATTATGTACCTTACCTCATCTTATCACACCACCTATACTATCAGTATCAACGGCATCAGTGTTAACAGTATCAGTGTCAATAGCCATATTACAACCATGTGTTATAAATTATATGCTTAAACTTAAGTTCACAGTCATTTATAACTTATAATGTCAGTTCATATTCTCTGTTTTTTATATTTTTATATTTTATCTTTCAGTTTATATTCTTTGTCCTAATTACTCATATTGTTGTCTGTGTCTTGTTTATTTAGCCCTGACGAAGACCTGCATAGTTGGGTCGAACGTCGGCAACAATAAAATAGTTTTACACTATTTTGTATTTTATTGACCGCCTCCCCGGACTATTCTCTACCTAATTCTATATCCGGTCAACTATCATCTAACCAAAAGTATTTTTCGTTATTTTTTCATCTTTTTCGACCATTTAAGAAATTTAATTATAAAATTATTATATTTAATTATAAAATTATTATATTTAATTATAAAGTTGAATATATTATGTATATTTCATAAATTAAATATATTATATTAAATTATAAAATTGTTTTTCGTCATTTTTTCATTTATTATGACCAATTAAGTGATTTCATTATAAAATAAAACATTTTTATTAATTAAAAATTGAATTTAAAACGGTTGCCAGGAGATTAAGAAGAAAAAATAAAAACAAAAGTCTATCTATACAAAATTCTGTACTCTTTATTTTTTTTCTAATCCTCTTTACGTGTATTTTCCTTTTTCCCTTCTTTTCTTTCTTTTTATAGGATCCTTGTTTTTTTTTGTTTTTTTTTCACCTTGAATAAATATTTGATACTTTCAATGTTGTAGCATGATGGTCATATCTATCTATTTAGATAATATCTACATAGATATCTATTTTTTATATGTGCTTATCTGTACACGGATTTAGCCCCAGAATTAAGTTATTTTTTGAAAGCTTACCTGTGCAAAGATGCATTTTATGGAATATCATAAATTATGGATGAGGATTCCGCCGAATGATAAAGCTGGTACTGCTAAGAAATCCAGTGGGAAAAAGGAAAATGCATTATCTTAAATACCTGTTAGTATAAGATTTTCTTAGACGGTAATGGCAAGAAGTCAATACCTGCCTGCATAGACTGCATCCTAGTCTGCTCGTACGAATGCGCTGTAGGCTTAGAGTCCATGTAATAGGCTAATGCTTCATTTCCACTTACTTACTTAGCATTCCCCAAAGGAATAAGTGATGTCTTACACAATTTTTCCTGGGATCATGGTTCATCAAACGCTGCTTTGATTTTCCCGCAGCAATCCATTTATGAGAAATTTTGGAGGCATAGTTAGGCAACCTCACCCTCTGTTCACAGTATGGTTTTTAAAATTATGTTTGGACGAAAGAAACTTTAAGAGAAAATAAATTTTTCTCCCATAGAGTGGTTCAACAATTATTAAAAAAATATCCGTTTTGGAAAGAAAATACTAAAAAAAAGAATGTTGTACTCGAGTGTGCAGGATACAATACATATTATTATTAAGTTGAAAGGTGCCCCTCTTATATACAAAAAAATCAGCCCGGGTACAAAAGGGTACAAGTCATTAACATCATTTGGGAGTTTCAAAACGATGAAAAAATCCTGCAATCATCTCAAAAACATTTTTTTATTGTTGTTTTATTAACAGATAAATTTACTGAATTAGAGTAAATTAGCACTCACTAGTTCAAGTTATATTAATCCTTAACAATCAATCTATAAAAATTTTGGAACACTGTAATTTTTATGATTGAAGTGAGGCCTGAAATTCAACTGATTTATTCTATTACACCACGATTTTACGCCTTTGGACCCTATTACTAACGAGGTGGGGTGTTCGAGACAAAAACAAATATTAGAATGCCACGTTTTGATGTATTGTTTACATTACTATAATACCAATTTTTAGAATTTCAATCATGACTTTTGTCCACCTAGCTTATACTAATCGAAACACTGTGCGCTGGGCGCGAACCTGCGACCTTTAGAATTGTAGGTTGCCATGCTAACCACTATACCACAAGGGACCCCTTAATTAAATTAATATTTTTTATTTTACAAAAACAAAGAGAAGAATTAGATATTATTGGAAAAATTATTTAACATTTTATAAGAATACAGATGTATATTGGGATACAATATAAATGTCTAGAAAACAATAATTTTTTAATTACTGATTCATTTTACCTATTCATCATACCGATATTTTTAACATCGATGTCGTGTTCCATGTTTTAAGTTGTCTTAATTATTTTTTTATTAAAACGTAAAAATAAAATCTACACCTAGCATAATGTTTATATTTAGAAGCCGCCGGAAATCAGAAATAGACAGATCTGCCTATAATCAACAGACCAAGCGGCCTCTGAAGGAAGATGACCGCAGCTACCATTAACAAAGGCTCGGGAAATAGCTAGCACCCCTAATACCTTCACAACATCCGTTCCAGTCTCTGTGTTCCGACCATGCAGGTAGCTAAGGTTTGAGGTTGGCGATAGCGAATTGTACTCGTAAACAGCAGTGTTGTAATAACCACACTTTACCATATCTTCTTATTCCCTATGTCAGATGAGCAGTGTATTGCCTCCTTTTTTTAAAAAAAACTTTAATATGGCTGTATAGCAGAATACCTGAGTGGTAATGGATTGCGAGGCCAGGATGGAGGTAGGCAGTCATATGGAAAAATCGATTGACGAGAGTATAGCACGTAGGGGACTAGAAGACTATAGAATACGGGACTGGGAAAGAAAGAGGAACTTCTAAAATAGGAATTTGGATAAGGAAACCATCAAACTAAAAAAATGTCTAAGGAAAACAAAAATTAACAGATGTCCCCTGAAAGTTTTAAGCAGGGATCGAATGAAACAGTTAACTCTTTTCATTTAAAAGTAAAAGTTTAACTTTGATTAACATGTGTTGATCGATAAAAGTATATTTTTACTTTCACTTAGGGCCGCTTTCTCCAAGTTAGTTTAAACCGAGTTTAAATTTAATCCGGATTATCTCTTGGTTTAAACCAGATGTGAGTTTCTTCAAGTCGGTTTAACCTCTAAACTTGGTTTAAACTTAGATTAAGTTAATCCTTCATTTTTCCCGGTTTAAACTCCGATTTAGGTTTAAACTGCAAAATATAAACAAACATTTTGTGTGATAACATACTCGCTCTTGTTACTCAGGAATTATTGTTTGCACTTGACTGAATACAAAAATGGAAATATAGATAATTGAATTTTAAATGACATGGAAGAAGAAGATTATGATGTGTTTTTGTTGCCAAAGAGACGCATCAATAGACGCAATCAGTTAATCCAAGAATATTTTCAGAATATGTTAAATCAGTGAAGTAGAATTGAGATGAGAAAAAAATGTTTCTTAACATGCATTATTTTGATAGTGATTGTTTCATAATTAATATCAAGGTTATGTTGTAAATTATGTTTCATTTGAATATCTCATAATGATGTAATTTTATTATTATTAAGCTGTAATAATTAAATATCGCTCAACTTAGATCATTTATTATTCAAACAAAATGATAATAATAATAAAAAGGTTCAACATTATTTGAAAAAAAATTATGAAATTTAATAGAGGTTATTATTATTCTTGGCATAATAATATCATATCATAAAGAACATTTTATTAACATACAATTTAAATCTTTGAAAACAGCACCGCTCGTTTCATTGAATTTATTCGCCAATTTCTTCCATTCATCCTCCTTCTCTTTGACTGTAACGAAATCTGTTTTTTTGGTTTCAAAAATGTCTCCCTTCTCTTCCACAAGAGCCAGAAGAACATTAATTTCACACTGAGAAAAGTTTTTACTTTTTTTTTATTCTTTTTGCTCCATTTTTATAGAACACTTTCCCCTTTTTTGGTAAAAACATTTTACTTTTTTGGTAAAAACAAAATAATATTCCATATATATACAAAATATCTTTCCATAAGCCTTACATTACCTTCTATTTCCATAGAAGTTTCAACAAGGAAATGTAAACAAATATGTACCAACCTTTTAAAAAACATAATAACCTTCACATGATTAGGTTTAAACCGAGCTTAAACTAAACTAAGGCTGTAGAAAGAGAATCAGAGTTTAAACCTCGGATTAAAGATAATCCGGTTTAAGTTAATCTAAGTTTAAACTATATTGGAGAAAGCGGGCCTTACCTGTATATGAAATATGAATCGAAAATTACAGAGAATTTTCAAGTTTTGGATTACTGATACATTATAACTAGTGGAGATATACAAATGACGAAAAGTGTGGCTTATCGAAACCCGTCGATTTCTAACCTGTGTAAGTTTGTAAGTGAAGTTGCGTGTTGCTCGCATCGCACCAGATTTTCAGGTGTTTTTTATTTACTCAAAAACGGCTGAAACGATTTTGATCAAACTGGGTATTTGATCTAATTATATGTCCGCGGTGTGATAGCTAAAATTTCACCAAAATTGATCAAACGGAGGGGGCACTTTATTTAATAAACTTTTTAAGTTTTTAAATGCCTTCAGGATATATTTACAAAAAGCAACTCATAGTGAAAAAGAAATAACCAGTAAAAAAAACTCGACTCTTGTCTAAACTAGGTCCCAAAAAATTAAATAAGCAATAATAAATCGAAAAATACTTACTGAGAACTTTCAAGTTTTGCAATATAGATACCCTATAACTTAAGGAGATGTACAAATATAAGCATTTAAATGTGAAAAAATGTGTGAAATTAAGGAATGGCGTTTACATATCATCGAAACACGTCAATTTTTAATCTAAGTATGTTCGTAAGTGAAAGTTGTGTGTTGCGCGCATATCACCAGATTTTTAACTTTTACTTTTATTGTCATATGGTCTAACAAAAGTTAATTCATAACTTTTATTTTTAAATTCTAAATAATAAAAGTTTTTATTTAACTGTTTTAATAAACCATTTGCTTAAATAAGTTCGGTTTTCTTTCATAAGGGGGTCTATCTTTATGTAATCGATGGTTTTGCTTTAAAAAATATATCTATTTAGAAAGTTAGTAGTTGGTTGGGCAGCGGATATTTTCATTTTATTTGGAAAATTAATAATTCTAAGAATTCCAAAATTTACGCTTTTGGAATTCTTCGACATGCATCTATAATTATGTTATTCAGGTCATTTTCTTGTTTAATATCCCATTTGAATTTTGGTGTTGAGGAGTCACTAATATTAAAACCTTTTTATTTTTTAAAATTCATTAATAAAACTGTCAATAACCATGCTATCCAGAGCGATGTTTTAGTAAAAAATATAGCTTTATATTAAAGTTTTTAACCGACTTCGAAAGAGGAGGCTACTCAATTCGATACGTATTTGCCTTTTTTTTTTCTATGTATGTTTGTTTGTTTGTTATTTTAACATCCCTTTATGCTACTAAGGCTAATCGGAGGATGCTAAAAAGGGAGTCCTAAATTTTACCTATCGGTATAATTAGGATAGGGATCTTTAGCGTGTATCTGACATCGTATTGCTTTCTATATTTGATAAGAAATATAGAATCAAGCAATACGTTGATTTAAAAAAAAATGGTTGTATCATTCTATGATTTCAGCTAGTTAACTTCTATGAATTTTTACTTATGTCACCTTGAATGTGCATTCCATATACAATATATCCAAGCCATCCAAATGATTTCAGTATCCATTGATTTAAGCGAATCAACTATTTTTTAAAGTAAACAATTTTGGTCACCTATTCTTCATATTGGGGAATGCCTGAATAATTCTGTCCGCGATTTTTGGCGATGTTTTTGCCCACTACACGTTACAGAAACTACTGTGTTTAAATTTGTAAGTTTCACGTCCCACACGACACCACAACATTAGGAAAAGGGGAGTTTTTAGAGATAAAGCATGAGTCACGGCCGGCCGGCTCGAAGGGTGCGCTACCTTAATTTGATATTTGTGGTCCTAATTTCTGTTGAGTTACTTAATAAATTACGAATTACAGGAAAATGAAATTTTTATTTTTAATATTAAAATTCTAAACTTATATAATTGAAATTCAATATGTGCATTTTAAAACGTGTTCTTTTTATACACTTCAAATTATTCCCAGTGAATATTCTAATTATATTCTTATGTAAATGTGCACAAGTGTTTTCTTTTCGTGTTTTAAAATGTCGTGTTTATTAAATTATAAAAAAATAATTATATGTATTCAATGTACCTAATGTATTCAATGTACCTAATACAAATGCTCTAGTGATGACTTATAAAATGATTACTTAGTATGAGTAATTCTGAAGATCATTTAAAGAGTTCTTTTTGTTATAAATTAAACATTTTACATGATAAGTTAATAAGAATTAAAGTATGAACCTATATAAAACAACTACTACTAATCTACTAATAAACACAAATTCTCCCACCCCTCCCACTTACCCCCACCCTTACCTATTTTCATGAAACCGATATAATACAATCCACTAATAAACACAATACAAAGTTTGAACAAGTTTTGCCTACTAAAAGTTATAATATTAGTAAGAAATTCTCCTACCCCTCCCTCTTACCCCCACCCCCACTCTTACCTATTTTCATGAAACCGATATAAAACAACTCTAAAATCCACTAATAAACACAATACCAAGTTTGAACAAGTTTAGTCTACTAAAAATTATAATATTAGTAAGAAATTCTCCCACCCCTCCCTCTTACCCCCACCCTTACCAATTTTTATTAAACTGATATAAAACACCTCTACAATCCACTAATAAACACAATACAAAGTTTGAAGAAGTTTTGTCCATTAGAAGTAATAATATTAATAAGGAATTCTCCCACCACTTCCTCTCACCCCCACCCCTACCCTTACCTATTTTCATGAAACCGATATCAACAACAGTGGATTAAAATTACTACATAGTTTGAACAAGATTGGTCAACTGTAAGAATTTTTTGCACCATGATGGGCAGATCGGGACCATTGTGCGACGTTTCGACCCGGAATTCAGGTCATCATCAGGGGTAAATATGAAACAAGATAGCAACCAATAAATTATATGAAGAAAAGAAAAGTAGAAGGTAATTATTTCATACTTTTTAGAGCATTTATTTTTGCTGGGTCCTAGTTTTCGAAGTCCGTTTAATTTTTTTTATAAAATGTTTTTTTTTTTTATTTTAAATTTTACCGATCTCATTGAAATCAGGGAACATTAAAACTTATGTTTCTAGATAGATTTAATTCGAAAATATTATAATTTTAAATTATGGTCGAGGAAGGGGGGCTTGAATTACCAGTAATTTAACATTTACCAATTTCATAGAAATGAGGATGCATATTTATGTTTTCCGATAGGTATAATTCAAAAATATTATAAATTTTATATTTGGGTTGGGGGGGGGGGGGGGTGGCACTCGCATTACCAGGAATTTAACACTTACCAATTTCATTGAAATGAGAATTATTATGATAGACTTGAATTTTGATAATATTTTTTATTTAACTTATTGAGTGGGGGACGAGCCAATTAGAAATAATTTGCTTATACTTCCCAGACAACAAATTAACCTTATTGGGGATGGAGATATCAAGTTATTCAAATTTATGTAAGGGAAAAAATCATAATATTAATTTTTGAACTCACGCAATCTCAAATTAATATTATTCGTGATGTTAACCGATAAAATTAGTTCACTTGAGTTTTTGGCCAACAAAGGTTTTATTTTCGTTATATTGTTATTTTCGAATTTGTAAGTATCTGGAAACATAAGGATGCCCCCTCATTTCAATGAAATCGGTAAATGTTAAATTACTGGTAATGCGAACCTCCCCCCCCCCCTTAAGAGAGAAATTACATTGATAAAATTTTCGAATTTAACCTGCCTGGAAAAATAAGGATGCCCCATCATTTCAATGAAATAGGTAAAAAATAAATTACTGGTAATGCAATCGCTCCCACCCCCACAATCGAAATTAAACATTGATAATATTTTGGCATTATAAGTAACTGGAAACATAAGGATGCACTGACAATTTAATGATGTTAAATTAATTAATTAATGTTAAATTAATGGTAATGCGAGCCCCTCCCATGACCAAAATTTATTTAAAATTGATACTCTTTTCGAATTCTACTGGTCAAGAAACATAAGGATGCACCCTCAACTCAATGAAATCAGTAAATGTTAAATTATTGCTAATCCGAGCGCCCCCCCCCCCCCCACTACTGAAATATAAACTTGATAATATTTTTGAATAACACCTATCGGAAAACAAGCATATACCCTCCTTAAACCCCAATCGGAATGAAAGATCCTTAAAAATTAATAAAATTACTACAGAAAACGTTTACTTAAAAAAAATTACTCTAATATGGAAGAAATACTCTCCAGTATTTTTCTCAAATGCTGTACTTGACCGAAGTACTTAAAGTAAAAAAAAGAGTATTTTGGAGTAGATTCCTCAATACCAGTACTTTTAATCATATTACTTTTTGCCCATCATTGACTCCGTCAAGGAATTTCAAAAAGTATACAATTTTAATTTTAAAAACGGAAATTGAAAATAGATATTTTTTAAAAACACCACCTTATATAATACATACTTATTGTTTGTTCGTTTTAACGTCACTTTATGCCACTAAGGCTAATCGGACGATGCTACATTGGAAGTCCTAAATTTTGCTTAGCAACGTATAATTAAGATAGGGATCTATAACGAGTACTTGCCATTGTACAGGCTCGTGACCTCCATTTTACGTTCTATCCGAGGGACGGCATAGACAAGAATTTTTTACTCCCATTACGCGAACCCGCGACCTTTAGTATTGTAGGTTTCTATGCTAACCACTACGCCATAGGTGACCCCACTTTTTTATTAAATTCATAAATGTTTTAAAAGAGTTAAAACTTTTAGGAGCAAGAGCATTTATCTAAAAGTTTTGAAACACTTTTATTGCTAAGAGGTCATGAATCAAAGTTTTTTTATAACAGATAAAGATAAAAGTTTTCTTTTTTGTTTCGAACTGTGCTTATATCAATTGAATTACACCTATTTACAAATTTCATAGTTAACGAACAGAACCATGTATAGAATTATAAAAAAACAAAACAATAATAATTCAAAATAGGTAATCCCCCCCCAAGAAATGTATAGATATTTCTTTCAAAACCACCATCCTGGGCAATATGATTAAATTTCATTATATCAAAGATTTCCGAAAAGTATAATGTTTTGATATTTCTGAATTAACCTCCCCACCCCAAAATTCATAGTAGATATTTCTTCCAAAACCACCACACTGGGTAATATGATTAAATATCATTATATCGAAGATTTCCGAAAAGTATAATGTTTTGATATTTTTTTAATTATCCCCCCAAAATTCATAGTAGATATTTTTTTAAAAACCACCACCCTAGGTAATATGATTAAATTTCATTATATGAATGATATCCGAAGAGTAAAATGTTTTGATATTTTTTAAATACTTCTCCCCCCCCCCCCGATATTCATAGTAGATATTTTTTTTTTAAAAAAAACACCACCCTGGATTACATGATTACATTCCTTAATATCAAAGATATTCGGATAGTATAATATTTTGATATTTTTTAATTCCCCCCCAGAAATTACTAACAGATATTTTTTTACAGAAACCACCACCCTGGATGACATGATTACGTTCCTTAATATAAAAGGTATCCGAAAAGTAGAATGATTTGATATTATTGAATACATGACACCGTGGTAAACAATTAAATCAAAGAAATCCGTAAAAAAATTTAAATAGATATTTTTTTGTAAATATTTTTAAGCTTTGTGTTTTAGGTAATAAATAAAAGTTTACCAAATACTTTTTTAGTAGATTTATAAATGTTTTAAAACAGTTAAAACTTTTTTGAGCTAGAACTTTTATAAACAGTTTTGAAAAAAAACTTTTATCGCTCAGAGGTTATTAATAAAAGTTAAAGTTAAACTTTTTCGTAATAAGTTATAACTGTTTCAATCCCTGGTTTTAAGCATAAGATGAGACTTTCAATCTACTGCGGAACTGAACTGCAAAAATCATCTCAATCAAATGAATGTCTATATACAGAAACGCAGCTCTCTGACCAAGCCGGAGTTCCTTATTCAATTCACGAAAATCACTCACTTCCGGTCCTATAAATTCTAACCACAGCAATGATAATCAGTTATAATTAGTTTCCTACCTATTGTTAGAATGGACATCGGCACCTACTTAGGAGAATGACCTGCCGATATCAGATCTTTTGAAGACTGGGAAATCATTATCAAAATCAAATCCTAAAACAGTGTGAAAGGAATTCCCATCCTCTAACGCTGATTTTCCAACAATGCACGACGACAGAATAAATCATTTTTTTATTTCCCCCAGCAAATCCCTTATCAACGTAGTGCTCCTCATTGCCTCCTAAATAATAATGGTGTACAACATCCTTTAGAGCGATAATAAAGTCGGAGAGGCAGTTGCCCTAGAAATGATTGAGCCAAATTAGTCCGGTCAATGTTGGTGGTGACACAATCCGATTTGTTTCATTCGAATAAATAAATAAAAATTAGATATTTTTATATTTCCAAGTATATTGAATCGGATAACTCTCAAAAAACAAAACATACATCAAATTTAATTGCTAAAATAAAAGTGGTCAATAACTTGAAATGTTAAGTGAAATCTATCAAATAATCTTGTAATATAGTTTTACAATATAAGTAATTACAGTATTATTAATAAGTTATAGAAGTGGTGTTGACAAATGCAAACACAGTTTTACATACTTGATTTCCTGAGGTAAATCAAGTAAATAAAATTAAAATACTTTATCGTTATACGTAGTTACTTATTGTATCATTGATTGTCATCAATATTTTGAGTTTTTATTGTTTGACTGACGTTAATTATAGTTTTCTTCTAATAAAAATTACTAGCTGGACCCGCGCGAAGCATTTCGCACTTAGATTTGTATCAGATTTTACTTTCAGGTTTAACATAACGATAAGCATAATTAACTTTTTTTGTTGCCTCTTCACCATCCACCCCCCCAACCACCCAGGCCTCAAGGAGAAATTATTTTTCTACAGCAGCGTTTAATAGTTAAGGAAGGACTCCATTTTCTGACCTTCTTCTCTTCAAAACTATTTCCTGTAATCATCCTGGTAAATATGAAATCACTATGAATATTGCATAGTCCCTAAAAATTAATCTTTCTACAGTCTGAATTTACCTATCCTTCCCCATGGCTCAAATTATTTAAATAATTGAAGTATTAACGAAAAAAGTTAAATTTCAATAAAGCAAATAAATTAGTTTCTTTGTGTGCAAGAAGGCACAGACTCTCACTTATTAGTGGAAAAATATAAAACCTAATAAGTCATAAATAAAAATCATAGCATCTATACCATTAAAGTGCCCAATTTATTAAACTTATTAAGTTTTTTTTCAAAACCAGTTCATCAGGTGTTTTTCACGGTTATCTTTCTGACAATGAAGGGGGAGGTATTTTTTAAAGTGGCAACAACGACATGAAATAATTTTCTATCCATGGAAAGGCAACAGAACAATAAGAAGCCTCGTAAAGCTGAGGGGCGCGAGTATATGTGGAACGTGTATGGGCATTTATGCATAGAGCCCGCGAAGAAACCATTGAAATGCATTTTTCTCATTTCGATCCTTTAATTTACTAAAATTGTTGCTATAAAAACGATTTTATTAGCTTAAATAGGAAGAAAAAAAATGAGCCTGCAATTCGCATACACTCCGTAAAAGTCTGAATCAGACAATACTAAATTTATGGCATTTGAGCACGATAGGACAGTGCATTTGGCGAAAACTACATTTTTTTAGCTATTTGGAATAGTATACGTAAGATTTTTTTTTTTTTTTTTGTCACAGATACTTTCTAGTGTTGCAGTTCAGATTTCATCTAATTAAAAAAAAAAAGCAGCTTTGCTGGCAGTGTAGGTACTGTACTAAGCGTAAATATGAATATAGTATTTTTTCAATATACTTCAAATAATATAACATCTATAAATATAAAATTATTGGCATGAAAATATTCTTTTGTAAACATTGTTAACTTTAATGTTTTATAAACATGTTATGTTCTCTAAAGGAATCAATTTTAACTTTGTAAAAACAATAGTTAATATAATATTTAAGCCATAAATATCAAAATTATAGGAAAACATTAATCTATAAAATCACAAATTGTTCGCTTAAAGTATCTTTTGGATTAATCTTTTACAAATATTTAAATTGAATTTTTATTTAATTTAATAATTTAATAGAAACAGGAATAATATTATTACGCTGACGTCAAAGGTATGTAACGTCTTTTGAGTGGGTCTTAATTAGCAAAATCCATTTTTTCCTGCCTAGACATCGATTTTCATAATATTTGACAAAATAAAAAGAATGATTGTGGTAATAATTATAACCCAATTTTTCTACCTACGCTATTTGAAGTCTGAATCCAACTACACCACACCTATTTAATTAAATTCCACCACATTTAAACATAACCGAAGCTTACATTTAAGAGAACACTTTTTTTTCTCTTTGATTTTTATTTTTGTGAAATAATATATGTACATAATTTATTTTTTGAAGAGAAAAGATTTGGCTCCGCCGGGAGTAGAACCCGGGTCTCCCGCGTGACATGCGCGGATGCTAACCACTACACCACAGAGCTCGGCTCCAAGTAGAGCCAATCCTTCCTCTTCACTGATACCTACTACCCGATCACGCAAATTTTGCGAGTAACGGGAGGTGGACAAAGTTTGTCCAATTTCAAATTATTTTATATTAATCTAATCTTAATCTGTGGGTGACTACTTTTTAAATTATTTAAAATTAATTTAAAAAGGTAGTCACCCACAGATTAAGATTAGATTAATATATAATATATGTACAGATATATAAGAAGGTACTTAAATAGTCCTTAATGTGCTGATCATAATTGATAAAATCCACCTAACGCATCACTATGCCACTATGAATCACTATAAATAGATTTTCTTTATTTCATACACATTTCTGACTACAGTAGACTCCAGCTTATCCGTCCTCGTCGGAACCGATTCATTGCCGTTTAAGCGAGAGAGCCGGTCAATCCGGAAAAGTGTATGAAAAAGCTAAAAAAATATATTATTATAACTTCTATATTGCGATAAAACCCAAAAACAAAAAACAGCCTAATTTACAAAAGTTATATAAATATTAATTAAAGAAAACTTTTTTGGCTAATTTAATTTAACGATTTACGAAAATTTACACAATCAATCTATTCAGATTTCACAAAATGTTTTTTTTTTTTTTTTTTTCGTTTATGCGCATCTTAATGTCATCTCTTCGGTATTGTCTAAATATACGAAGTTATTTCTTCTTAATTTCTTTTTTAATTTTTTTATGAAATGGGTGGAGGATAAGGATTTTGTTTCAAGATCAATTTTACTTCGAAGAGGCTTGTTTTACTGGAGTTCGGTCAACAAATAAAAAACAAAAGACTTTTTGTATACATTTCAATTTAATTAAGATCTATCAAACCGCAACATAATACAAATTTTAACAAAATTTTTGACCAGCGATTGATAATATGACAAAGCTATAAATGCTTTAAAGGATCTTAAAAATAATATTTTATCTTTCACAGCGTCCTTCTGTTTATTCGGAGAGTCGGTTAAACGGGAGCCGGTTAAGCGGGAGTATACTGTAATTGCTAAATGTGAGAGTGCTATTTTCTAACGCTACAATTAATTCTAAATCAGACAATACCACATTTATAGAACCTAAGCACGACAGGACTTACATTTGCTGCAACGTAACACAGTAAGTAGTAGACCACGTGCTGCGGAGGGGCCTAACCCAGGCGTTATCTCAAAACTGGTAGGTTTTAGGGCTTCAAAACACAAATTCGTACCGCAATTTATAAAACCCAATTTGATCCGTTTCGATTCGTTGAATCACTACATTTAGGTCGATATTTTATTTTAGACCGAAAAATGAACAATGAGAATGCGATTGGCAAAAGCTCCGTGAAATTCTGAATCCAACGATACCACATTCATGGCATTTGAGCACGACAGGACCTTATAATTCATGAAAAACCGATTTTTAGGCTTTGTGAAATAATATATGTGGGATTCAAACCCACAATAGTTCACTAATAACTATGTAGAATGTTATTGGTAGTTTTATTGTTGTTTTAAAAAGATATTTATATAGATTGATATCTATGTTCTGCTTCAATATTCTTAATGCTTAAGTCTTGAAGCTTAAGTATTAATTAATAACAAGAAGTGAGTATTTTTAGATTTTTCAAGGGTGTAAAGAATAATAAAAATTACGAGAGCATCACTGAGGTTATATTTTTCATCAGTTTACTTTGAAAATATTTCATTAATGGACATTGAGAAAAAATTAATTTGGACCATCAGTAAATAGTAATCTGATTATAATATGATGAAGGAGCTAACATGATTCAAGGATTAGTGAAGTGTTTTATTTATACATTGACGGCATATTATATGTAGCAATTATTTTAAGATCCATTAAGACGGACCTGAAGGTCGAAACGTTTCTAATAAATAAAATAAAATAATAGAATTAGTAGAGACTAATATCCAAATTAATTTTTCCTCATAGCTTGGAAGTCTCTAACACTGTTTAAATAAAAAAGTAATTAATGGAAATTTATATAGGATAGGTAAACTTGGTGTAGGAAAAACAAACCGATCTTCAAAACGCTATATCTCTGATTTCTGTAACGGATCGACGATTTTTTGCGTCTTACCCACATTTTCCTGTGTAAGGTTTTTGAATTCTGCAATATTTCGCCATTTCTTATTCATATAATGAGAGAAAGTTAATATACCCATATAAACAAAATGAAGGGTACTTAGTAGGAAGAAATATAAGGCCTCAGCTTGAATCACATTAAACATAAGCAAAGTTTAATCAAAATCGTTAGTAATATTTGAGAACGCAATTTTACTCTATTAAGATTTCATTTTTAATACATAAGTAAAGTAGCAGAGTAATGTTTAACTTAATATTCAATTGATTAAACATTCAAATATAATTGATAAGAACGCATCTCCTCTTTACTTCATCATTCACAAAAACTTTCAAGAGCAGAAACGAGCTGTGAATGGAAGAAAGATGAAAGGTGGCAGATGGGAGTTGCTCCCTGCTGGAAGGAGGGACCGTGGGACAACAATGGACCCTGATCGACGAAGGCTTCATCAACACAGGCTCCAACACGGGTTCCAACAAACTGGTTCCACCGTTGTTGGCTCAGCATGATACACTATGCTAACATATCTTAGCTATGTAAGGCGGTTCGGTGGATCACAATAAATTCTCTATTATTCCCAAGTATTGACTCTTTAACCTTCTATCTCATTTATCAAGTTATTAAAATGATATTCAATTCTTCAGAGTATATTCAAAAGACGGTTCTTCGAAGGCAATTTAAATAGAGAAATAGATAAACTTTAAGTAAATACGCTTAGGACGATCTATTCACGTTTCTGTGAATAGATCGTGAATTCCATTCACCTGCAATTATAAATAAATCTGGTGCGGTGAGCACATTACTGAATGTAATGAACATTCACTTGACCAGCCCCTTTCTTTGACTTTAATAGACACTATTTTTGAAAATGGCATACTTAAATGCAACAGGAAAGAGGAAACACAACTTTTTCCTCAATATTTGTTATTTCTGTTGTATAGAGATACAACAGTATACCACTTCATACTGGTGAACCAAGAATGGAGATAGCTCCATTTACTCATAGTACTCAGTAATTTCCGGGGATTTATTTATATAAATATTTTTTTAGAGGGATTCTAGAGGTCGAATTTTACAGACGTAAATGGGAATCAATTGATTTATTACTATCAAAATTGAAGGAGTACTATATTGATATACATACTAATACATGTTTTGTATTAGGTCCTTGGTTACTCATGAAATGTTAAAAAAAAAGTCCATAGAAAATATCTGGATCCGCTACTGCCTAGAATAGCATCCCTAACTATAACACTATCAGTAGTGTTGTTACCTGCTCAATAAATACGATGACAGCTTACGATTTTACTATAAGTATATTGTATAAGTACGTTGTGTAATATTAACAACATTGGGGCAAAGGTATGGCCTCTCCGGTGAATGTGGTCGGTAGAGCTAGGGGGAGCAGATGTGAAGGGGACCTTGCAGCTGTACTAAGCATTTTGGCTGAGCGTGTCTTCGACTGCAACAACTCACCATGGCCTCAACATTCAGTATGGTCTTTATTATGAAACCTGAATGACTAGGCTAAGGTGATAGAGCACATTGGCCGAAACGTAGGAGACGTTGAACTTGGCGGATTTTCCGGACACCCGCACGCACGTACACACGAACGCACGCACGCACCCACGCACACACACACGCACGACCCACGCACACACACACACACACACACACACACGCACAAACACACATACACGCACACGCACACACACACTCGCACACACACGCGCGCACACACACGCGCGTGCACACACACACACACACACACACAGACACGCACGCACGCAAACACACACGCACGCACGCACTCACACAGACCATTTCGCGGGACTTGGTCATTTGGTCTTAGGGGACCCCAAAACGTGTATTTCCATAGAAAACCGGAAGTCGAAATTTTTCACGATCGCAATACTTTCCCGTACTATATATTTCATATATAGGTAAATGAAAGTAAAAAAATAGTGGTTATGAAATGGTACTATATATTTCATTTATAGGTAAATGAAAGTAAAAAAATGTGGATGAATGACAGTAGCCAGAAAAGTCACGTAACGAAAAAATCTGTTGCGATGCGCGCACACAACTTTCACTTACCAGTTTACTTTGATTAGAAATTGACGTGTTTTGTTAAATGCCATTTCTCAAAGTCACACATTTTTCCACATTAATTTACTTATTACTTTCACTTACCTATATATGAAATATGTAGTAAGGCAAAGTATTGCGATCGTGAAAAACTCCGACTTCCGGTTTTCAAAGGAAGTACACGTTTTGGTGTCCTCTGGGTCCACCTATCGATTCACCTTCACGATATATTTACAAAAAGCAACTCGTAGTAAAAAACTCGACGGTTGATGAAATTAGTCCATTAAAAAAATAAATTAGCAATAATCGATCGAAATGTGCTGACAACTTCCGAATTTTGCTATAGATACTCTGTAACTTATGCTGATATACTAATATATCAGTATATAAATGTGGAAAAATGTGTGAATGGCGTTTACATATTATCGAAACACGTCGATTTCTAATCTAAGTAAGTTCGTAAGTGAAAGTTGTGTGTTGCGCTCATCGTACCAGATTTTTTTTGTTTGTTTGTTTGTTTAACGTCACTTTATGCCAATAACGCTAATCGGACGATGCTACAGTGGGAGTCCTAAATTTTGCCTATCCAGGTATAATTAGGATTGGGATCTATAATAAGTACCTGACATCGTACAGGCTCGGGACCTCCATTTTACGTCCTATCCGAGGGACGGCATGGTTAAGGATTTTTTACTCCCTTTAAAAAATCCTAGGGCCACCGCTGGGCGCGAACCTGCGATCTTAGTATTGTAGTTTGCCATGCTAACCACTATACCATAAGTGACCCCTTTTTTTTGTTTGTCGTTGCTCTTTAGAGTACACTATTTTTTTTATTATCTAATAAAAATTTTTACTTGTGATAATTCGGCAATGCAAGCATAATACTCCAAGTCGTCTATGTAGTTGTTGAAAACTCATATAAGTAGTTCCCATGAAACGAATAATTTCCATTCAACGAACAGAACATTTTTAATTATAAGGTCTGTCAGTAAAGGCATACTGCGCATGCGTGAGCTCAACGTGTTTTACGAGTTGACGGAATATTTTTCGTTTTTTCTCCTTTTTATGGTTATTGATTTTTTTCATATTTCATATTAAGCCACTTCTTATCTTTAGGCGAATCAAGAGACAGATAATTTTTCCATATAAAAAAAAACAAAGGTACTTTATAGGAAAACAAAGCCCCTTCCTCATTTATAACCCCTCAGCATCGGGGGCATCTTTTGGGGTCTCAGATACCCAGCCACATTAACAATTAACAAAGGAGTGATTCTGGGTATTCGGAGATATGCGTTCCCGGCACGGAATCAGCATCTCTCGCCCCATCAGAAGAAAAAGTTTGCGATGATTCAGCGGATGGCTCTGCTTCGAGTCACTTGGGCGTATAGAACAGTGCCTCATGAGGCGGTGCATGTCTTTGCGGGAATCATTCCTGTCGATCTCCTTTTGCGAGAAGATTACCTCCGGTACAAGATGAATAGAGAAGGCCTGATAGATCAGTCGGTAAATCTCCGAGAGAGGATCAGTGAAGAACCAAGGGGGTGGAAGACAATAATATGGCAGAACACATCAGCCGATTTGAATCGGCGATGGGTTAATACTTTAAAGGGGGCAACCTTAAGAAAGTATTTTCCTAACGTCACCTCAAGGCTAGATGCCACTTGGGTCATACCGGACTAATGGGTTTCTCAATTCCTCGCGGGGCATGGGGGTTTCCGTGCGAAACAGGTAGAATATGGTAAGAACATTGATCCCCTATGCCCAAGTTGTAGGGTACCGGAGACAGCAGAACACATTTTACTGGCTTGCACCGCTTATGAGGCACTGAGAGAAAAATTGTTGAGGGAGACAGCGCTCTAACTTCTGACGGAGAGCGATCTTCCTGTGCTGATGACTGAGGAGAACTACCTGTACTTCAAAGCTTTTGTGTACGGGTGAAAGGAAATCATCGTTCGTTCCCACTTTTTCTTGGGAAGAAGAACTGAAGCAGTCCCAGGAAGACCACCAGACTAAGTAAGACGAGTGGAACAAAAAAGTGAGAAGTCGAAGCAGAATAGAACAGAAAACTACTTGGCACAGAAAAACAGTCAAATTTGTATATTATTGTTAACATGCAGCAGTGAGTTGTTTTACGTATGCGAAACATCTCATTGCTGCAAAATCCGTGTTGCCTCAAAGGCAAGGGTGGATGTGTAATAATAAAAAAATAAATAATAAAGGTAAGTGAAAGTAAAAAGGAAACCACAGCATTTCCTTATTTTTGAAAAAAATAAAAAAACGTTTGAAAAACGTCATAATGGTACAAAAAAGGAAACCTAACTATCTAAGGGCATTATTTGGCATCGAAGGCATTTTTATGAAGAACTAAAGTTCTATATTTATAGAACTTGATGGATAAAAGTTTGTTCCTATAACACTTTTTGTTGAACGCTCACGCATTTGTTGAGTTTGATGATCAAACTGTAAAAAGAGGAATAATTTTGAGGTTTTCTTAAATATCTCAGAAAAAAATCAAGGGTTTGGTTTATTTGAGATTAATGTTCAACAGCATCCTCGAAGACATGTAAATAAAGTGAGGAAAAACTTATTTACAAAGGGTATTACAAAAGTTTTTCTATACAGCTTTATTTATTTAATTTTCTCAAAGTAATTTAATACACTTCTCCATACGTCGATACCAGTCATTAAACCAGCTCTGCCAAGTTTCATCTGGGATTAAGGCACATTCGTTGTCCCAAGCCCTCAGAAGGTCCTCGGCGCTTGAAAAACGTTTTTCTTTCAGCTTCATTTTCACAAGTGGGAACAGGGCAAAGTCACAGGGAGCAAGGTCTGGACTGTAAGGAGGATGCTCAAGAAGTTTCAGCCCAGTATTGGCCAAATACCCAGTGCAGGCTCTGGCATGGTGAGCTGGTGCGTTGTCATGGTGGAGGTACCAACCAGGTGTCCATTCTTGACTTTGGTCTCAGGTTTTTCATAGACTCTATGACTTTAGCCAGACACTGTTCAGTGTACCACTGAGCAGTGGCTGTCTTTTGTGTCTCCAAAACAACATGCTCTACAATTCCGCTTGATCTGAAAAATATAGCGATCACTTTTTTTTTTTTTTTTCAGATCGAGATTTTCTGTCAGTTACAGGTGTATCCTCATCGTCAAATACCCAAACTTTGTTTTGAGTCTTGGTCAGCACATCATAATAGTATAGCCAAGTTTCGTCACCAGTCCCGATGCTGTTCACATATGTAGAATGTCCCTTATCAAATAGTTTCAGCATCTTTTGGCACCAAGTCACACGATGAATCATTTGGTCTTCCGTTAGACTATGGGGCACCCAAAGACAACAAAGTTTTTTTACCTTTCAATGGTCTCTCAGAATTGAATGAATTGCTGGTGCATGAAGGCATAATGTCTCCTCTATCAGTTGATATGTCACTCGACGGTCCTCATCAAGCATTTTCCTCACAGCAGAAATGTTTTCCTCTGTTACAGACGGTCGCGGCCTTCCTTCTCTCTCAGCGTGCTCCAGAGTGAAATTACCCCTTTCGAATTCTCTGTACCATCTAAATATAGTCGTAAGATGTGGACAATCATTATTCAATGGAATCTTCATTTCTTCCAAGCATTGATCTATGCTTAAACCACGCACAAAATTATATCGCAAAACTGCCCTTACTTCACTACGTGACCAAGATGCCATAATATGCACTTTAATCTGTCACTGCTAATGAACAACTGAGCCCAGAGATATGATACTGGCGGCTAGTATGCAGGCATGGATAGGTCTGAACACGCAGTAACTTGCAGCCTCCTGGGTCTTTCTGTTAAGATACATTGGAAAACTTTTGTCGTACCCTTTGTACCTATAACTCAAAGCACATGGGGACGGAAATGTCACAGAACAATTCATCTTTTTAGTCAAATCTAGAACATGGTTTGCTAAATATTAATTAATGATCTTATGTATGAAACAAGCGGGGTTGCACATTATATGAAGCAAAGAAAAAATTTTGAACTAGGCAACCAACCAAGATTTATCAGTGAAATAAGCCAGGCTCCCAAGATAACTTTATCTCAACAACGTTTTGACTAAAAAAATCTATCTCCTATAGCAGTGAGGACCAAAATCACATAAATGGTACTGGATTAATTGTCACCAAGAAGTGAGTTATTAATTGGCTTCAAAATCTGTCACTTGAAGAATATGCCTTCTCCGCTTGAATGGAAATAATTTTTCAATATTTAGTTTGCATGCAACAGAGACTTTGGGCAACCAATGATAGGTTCACTGTAAATCAGATAGACAACGTGCTCGTAAGAAGAAGGGATAAGGTACTAACTTGAAGAACTTTGTATGTATACCGAGAAGCCAACATTGGCTCAGATCACTCACTATCTTCTGGTTTGCTGTGAGCGAAAATATCATTGGTGAACAGACAGAAATTAAATAAATACTTTACTCATAACCCTGTACCTTTATCTTAAATTATTCCCGTGGTGATTTATGTCTGTTTAGCGGTTTTTCATAAATATTCGAATTGTAACACCAATTAGAGTTTAAAATAACTTTATGGTCGTAGTATTATAATTTACAACGTCAAACAAACAATAAAGACTCAAATAAGTAACAAACTTTCAAAAGTAACTACAAGTGACACAAAAATGAATTAAAATTACCATATTATATGATGTATAGAGCAACACTAACAACTTAGTCCATCGCTACTTACATTTAGTCCGAAATCGAACATTCCAGAATGGCCCAGTAATTTCTCGTTACAACCAGAAAAATCTGGTGCGTGCGCGCAACACACAACTTTCACTTACCAACTTACAATTATATAATTATATACAATTTCACTTTATAACTTTACAACAAACATACCATGAAACAAATAATTTCCATTAAATGAACAAATTGGCTTTAATTATGAACAATGGTCTATCATTAAAGGCGTACTCGGCATGTGTGGGCCCAACGTGTTTTATGAGTTGACTAATATTTTTCTTTTTTTCTCCTCTATATTGCTATGTTTCTGGTCTACCGCTTTTCTAAGGCGGGTAGGGATTACCAGAAACGGCATATATTAAGCTTATGAAATTAATATATTTACTTATGTATTTATGTACATTGGATACTTTTCTAAAGGTGACGTGTTTACCAATTTATTCTATTTTAAGAAATCTGTGGCATGGGGTTAATAAAAATAAAGAAAGAATAAACTGAATCTGGCTATACTATTTAAGTTTATTAATAAGAACATACATCATAAATACCCCTTTTTGTAAAGATTATAAATGTATATAAGTAATATAAAAACGACACCTAAAGACTGGTTGCTGCCTGGTAGTGGGAATAATGTTAACCTAATCTACTGGATGGTTGACCACTCAATATTATTACAAGTACTGAACTGCATAGACATTATCTCTAACACTTAGCTGATGTATGGGTAGTCCACCTCCTTCCGCTCTCAGTTCCTCGCTCCAGTCTTCGGCACTCCTCTTCCTGACTCGGGCAACTCTGCTTTAGGGCTTCCTTCCAACCTCACACTTTTCACTCTTCCCCGGGACTCTGTACTCCTCACACTTCCTACTCTCCTCGCACTCCACACTCGACTACCGAACCTCCTCCCAAAACCTCTCTTCCATCTTCCATACCAATATTCTTCCCCCACTCCATTAAGACTTCTTTCCATTGGCTGGTCATCCTGAAATTTCCACCCCACTCTATTCCGACTTGTTTTCATTGCCAACCGACCACCCTAAAATTCCCATTCCTTGCTATACTTCTACATTTCTTCGGCGGTGTCTTTGCCGGGGTAAAACCCGGGTTTATGGTCCAAAGTTTCTCCAACCACCTTCTTAGGAATTTCCCTGAGTTAGTATCGGCAGCCTTGTCGGTCCTTGGCTTTACTTATTTTAAATTTCCAACAATACGTTTATGGCCCGGATACTTTCAAGGCGGTATTCCCCGGACCTTGCCGCCTGCTGCCTTCAGGTAAAACCAACTACTCGGTTCGAGCATATTCAGTACTTTGAAACGATGAACATATTATATTAAATTATTAATGCAATTAATTGCCCTCTCCAGGCAGCATCCACGATACATAGCATTCTCCTAGTGTCAAGGGAAAGAAAAATTAATAAACGTATGTTTATTGATTTTTCTCTTAACATAATCGTAAAACCATAATAAGGTAAAAACCTATCTTCCAAATTAAATGTTCAGCATCAAACAAAATTATCACAAAAAATAAACAAATTCATTGGTTAAAACAAGTACGATCATGAATTTACAATTGCTACAATTTACAACATAAGGAAAACTAAAATAAAGCAATTTTAATCTAAGTTTTACGTGTTCTAGTTACAAACATTTTGACTCATCAATCAAAACTAAACTATACAAATACTAAAATATAGACATAACAAAACTTATACTATTACATTAAATTACACTCTTATTTTACAATATTTACAAATTAGTTTTCGATTTTTAGCATTTGGAATTACCTATACTACCATTAAAATTTAAAATCTATGGTATTCATATGATTTCTTCTTGTTTGTACCCTATCTTATAGTAAAGTAAAACATACATACGTAAATTAGTTAATACTCCTGTATGTAGCTTAAAACAACTTTTATACTTTGATTAAATATATAAAAATAAAAAATAGTAAGAATAAAATCCTAATATTAGTTAGAGAGGGAGATAATTAAAATGATTATTCCTAAATTTACCCTAATACCCTTGATATGAATATTTACAGTGCATATTATTTTACAATTATCTCCTTTTACCAGTTTACAATTTTATTAACACTTCTTTTTTTTTTTTTTCTCTAGATAATGTCTTTTTTATAACTAGGGGGAGCAAAAGTTTACATCCTTGAACTTTCTTTACTGCACGTTGTTTCCTCTATACCTTCAGAAGTCGTGCTTAGACGAACCAGTAATCTCTATACAGTTATATATTATTGAGTGCCCAACTTTTAGAACTAACATGACTTGCTTATTAGATTTCTAAGTTAAAATTCAAAAAAGGGAATTTCGCATAACCTTTAGTGTCGACAGATTATCTAGTTAAAATTTTTCTCTACACAACCAAACCAAAGAAGAAGAAAGACAAAAAAAACTAAAAGAGGAAAGAAAAAGTTAGTCTTTATTTTTGGTAGGAAGTCATTTCAATCCCTTAAACTGAAAAACGGCTTAAGAAGAGATCCGTGGAAGGTACCCCTTATGTACCTTTTTAATTCTTCTTCTGTTCTCTCCTTCCAGTCTGGGTCGTGTTCTACCTTAGCTAACCGGTAGGTGGTGTTACCATATTTTTTTAACTATTGTGTAAGGGCCCTCGAATAGTTTCAGGAGCTTCGCGGACTGTTTAGTCGGGTCCGTCACCGTAGGCAAGGTCCGTATCAGGACTTTATCTCCAATATTAAATTCGTAAACCTTATGAGTTTGGTTGAACCTCGCCCGGGTGCGCTCTCCACCTTCATTAATTTTCTTTTTTACCTTTCCTCGGAGATAATTGCTCTCTTTCTCTGTGAGCTTTTGATTTAAATTAGGTAGGTGTTGTCGGATGATCTCATCCCAGGGGGTGGTTCTTCTACTTGCGAAGTGAACTTCTATGGGAACTGCGCCGATTGCGGTGTGGTATGTATTATTAATAGCAGTGTTGATGACTTCAGTATATTTTGCCCAATTTTTGTGATTATCACCCACTAATGTCCTATAATAATTTCCTAAGTCTCTATTCACTCTTTCACTGGCATTTGCCTGGGCATGTCTTACCGAGCAGAATACATTCTTGACCCCCCAAGTTTCTAGCGTTTCCATCCACTTTTTACTAGTGAATATGCTGCCTCTGTCCGTCAATATCCTTTCTGGGGTATCTATGCCTACACGCATGGGAGGCCTGGGTAAGTGGATAGTGGCCATCATCTGTTCAACCTTAGCTTCAACAGCTTGAACCTTCTCCGTCAACCGGGTTTCTTGTTGAATTTTTACTTGTTCTATCTTATCTCCGAGCTCCTTTATTTCATGGGTCATCCGCTCTTCTATTTGATCACCTCGGTCACTACATGCCGCATGATGCTCTTGGCAGCTCTGTTCTAATGTATTTACCCTTTTGTTAATATCTGATGTCAACTTATCCATTTGGTTTTTGCTTTGATTCATTAACTCTATTAATGCCTGGTGATCTTTCTTCCTTTGTTCATCCATCCTTTGTAGTAGCAGCATCAATCCTTCTAGACTGGGACTTGAGTCTATTGTAGGACGCTCCTCTTTATTTGCCCTTTCTGGCTGAGGCAATGCGGAAGCCAAATTCTGTGGTTTTTCTATTTCCGGATGAGGTCGTAATACAGATTCATGTTCCGTCTGTCCTGATCCGGTAAGTATCTTTTTTTCTTCTCCTTTTCCCCTCGTTTCAGAACGTGTGCGTCTATGTTCCATTTTTGGTTTTAATAAAATTTCGGCCGTCAATAACCCTTATTTCCAGAGATGTCTACACCAACAAACTAATCGAGCAAAACAACGGATTACCTAAAAGATCTTTACCTATCAATTCAACTCCCTACAATCGTTAGGTAAGGTTGATAACGCATTGATTCCACCATCATATATCTTAAGCATTAATATAAATAATAATTTAATGAAAAAATGGTCATACCACTTGAACCTCTAATTAAATAGTAAATTGATAACCCCTCCTTCAAATTAGAATAACCCGAATGCCACATATAGCAATTATATTAAAGAAAATTAGGAATCTTAATCTTATTCATGTTGACTATAGTAAATTGGTAAGTACGTCCCCACAAGGGATGCCATTTTTATTGCTATGTTTCTGGTCTACCGCTTTTCTAAGGCGGGTAGGGATTACCAGAAACGGCATATATTAAGCTTATGAAATTAATATATTTACTTATGTATTTATGTACATTGGATACTTTTCTAAAGGTGACGTGTTTACCAATTTATTCTATTTTAAGAAATCTGTGGCATGGGGTTAATAAAAATAAAGAAAGAATAAACTGAATCTGGCTATACTATTTAAGTTTATTAATAAGAACATACATCATAAATACCCCTTTTTGTAAAGATTATAAATGTATATAAGTAATATAAAAACGACACCTAAAGACTGGTTGCTGCCTGGTAGTGGGAATAATGTTAACCTAATCTACTGGATGGTTGACCACTCAATATTATTACAAGTACTGAACTGCATAGACATTATCTCTAACACTTAGCTGATGTATGGGTAGTCCACCTCCTTCCGCTCTCAGTTCCTCGCTCCAGTCTTCGGCACTCCTCTTCCTGACTCGGGCAACTCTGCTTTAGGGCTTCCTTCCAACCTCACACTTTTCACTCTTCCCCGGGACTCTGTACTCCTCACACTTCCTACTCTCCTCGCACTCCACACTCGACTACCGAACCTCCTCCCAAAACCTCTCTTCCATCTTCCATACCAATATTCTTCCCCCACTCCATTAAGACTTCTTTCCATTGGCTGGTCATCCTGAAATTTCCACCCCACTCTATTCCGACTTGTTTTCATTGCCAACCGACCACCCTAAAATTCCCATTCCTTGCTATACTTCTACATTTCTTCGGCGGTGTCTTTGCCGGGGTAAAACCCGGGTTTATGGTCCAAAGTTTCTCCAACCACCTTCTTAGGAATTTCCCTGAGTTAGTATCGGCAGCCTTGTCGGTCCTTGGCTTTACTTATTTTAAATTTCCAACAATACGTTTATGGCCCGGATACTTTCAAGGCGGTATTCCCCGGACCTTGCCGCCTGCTGCCTTCAGGTAAAACCAACTACTCGGTTCGAGCATATTCAGTACTTTGAAACGATGAACATATTATATTAAATTATTAATGCAATTAATTGCCCTCTCCAGGCAGCATCCACGATACATAGCAATATGTTTACTTGATTTTTATCATATCTCATATTTAGCCATTTCTTATTTTTAGGCGAAACGAGAGACAGATAACTTCTCCATATAAACAAATACAAAGGTACTTTATATGAAAAAAAAAAAGACACCTTCCTCATTTAAGCCCCCTCAGAACATTTTAATAATAATAAAGCTTACCTGATATTAAAGAACACCTAATTGTCATTAAACACGACGAATTTGATGAAAATCGTTAAAGCTGTTTTTGAGATAATCAAAAAAAAGGTAAAGAGTTGTAAAAGAGTTATGAAATAAAGTGCCCCCTTCGTTTGACCAATTTTGATGAAATGTTGGGCATCACATCTTTGGCATATAAATACATCAAATACACGTGAAAATGATACAACATTTATTAAGTAAAGCGCACCCTGCGGTTGATAATTTAGATGAAATTTTTACACTCATATCTCGGGCATATACATACATCAAATACCCAGTTTGATCAAATTCTTTAATGCCGTTTTTGAGTAAATAAAAAAAACACGTGAAAATTATATAAAATTTTAAAGTAAAGTCCCCCCTCCGGTTGATCAATTTTGATGAAATTTTTACAGTCATATATCGAGCATATACACACATCAAATACTCAGTTTGATCAAAATCTTTAATGCCGTTTTTGAGTAAATAAAAAAAAAACACGTGAAAATTATATAAAATTTATTAAGTAAAGTCCACCCTCCGGTTGATCAATTTTTATGAAATCTTCACAGTCGTATCTCGGGCATATACATACATCAAATACCCAGTTTGATCAAAATCTTTAATGCCGTTTTTGAGTAAATAAAAAAAACACGTGAAAATTATATAAAATTTATTAAGTAAAGTCCCCCCTCCGGTTGATCAATTTTGATGAATTTTTTACAGTCGTATCTCGGGCATATACATACATCATATACCCAGTTTGATCAAAATCGTTAAAGCTGTTTTTGAGTAAATAAAAAAAACACGTGAAAATGATACAAAATTTATTAAGTTAAGTCCCCCCTCCGGTTAATCAATTTTGATGAAATTTTTAGTCATATCTCGGGCATATAAATAGATCAAATACTCAGTTTAATCAAAATTCTCAGAAAATAACAGAAATAATCATGTTTTTGTTTCACGTCATAGTATTATTAAAATGATATTATTTTAATTTTTAAATTTTTGTTTGTACACATTATAACCACTTTGTTAAATATCTGAGTTATTATATATTCGTATATTACTACGTATTAAACATTTTATACATGTACTTGAAAATCGATGAATAAAGCGATAAATCACAGATAGCTGCTGGAGTTACTAACTTCTTAATAATATACAGCAGTCTTAAATGATCCCAATATACATAACTCACGTGGAATACTTTCTAATTCACCTAGTTATACCCTGTGTCCATATAGTTAGGAGTTTACATCAAAAAGTTATTTTTCATTTAAATAGAGTACGTTTCGACCGAAGCATACGGTCGGATTTTCCGGCAATAATTTGGTGTATGATTTGAGTCACCTTTTTTGCCGCGATTCATCGAGTCCTGCGTGTTTTGTTAAATGCCATTTCTCAAAGTCACACATTTTTCCACATTAATTTACTTATTACTTTCACTTACCTATATATGAAATATGTAGTAAGGCAAAGTATTGCGATCGTGAAAAACTCCGACTTCCGGTTTTCAAAGGAAGTACACGTTTTGGTGTCCTCTGGGTCCACCTATCGATTCACCTTCACGATATATTTACAAAAAGCAACTCGTAGTAAAAAACTCGACGGTTGATGAAATTAGTCCATTAAAAAAATAAATTAGCAATAATCGATCGAAATGTGCTGACAACTTCCGAATTTTGCTATAGATACTCTGTAACTTATGCTGATATACTAATATATCAGTATATAAATGTGGAAAAATGTGTGAATGGCGTTTACATATTATCGAAACACGTCGATTTCTAATCTAAGTAAGTTCGTAAGTGAAAGTTGTGTGTTGCGCTCATCGTACCAGATTTTTTTTGTTTGTTTGTTTGTTTAACGTCACTTTATGCCAATAACGCTAATCGGACGATGCTACAGTGGGAGTCCTAAATTTTGCCTATCCAGGTATAATTAGGATTGGGATCTATAATAAGTACCTGACATCGTACAGGCTCGGGACCTCCATTTTACGTCCTATCCGAGGGACGGCATGGTTAAGGATTTTTTACTCCCTTTAAAAAATCCTAGGGCCACCGCTGGGCGCGAACCTGCGATCTTAGTATTGTAGTTTGCCATGCTAACCACTATACCATAAGTGACCCCTTTTTTTTGTTTGTCGTTGCTCTTTAGAGTACACTATTTTTTTTATTATCTAATAAAAATTTTTACTTGTGATAATTCGGCAATGCAAGCATAATACTCCAAGTCGTCTATGTAGTTGTTGAAAACTCATATAAGTAGTTCCCATGAAACGAATAATTTCCATTCAACGAACAGAACATTTTTAATTATAAGGTCTGTCAGTAAAGGCATACTGCGCATGCGTGAGCTCAACGTGTTTTACGAGTTGACGGAATATTTTTCGTTTTTTCTCCTTTTTATGGTTATTGATTTTTTTCATATTTCATATTAAGCCACTTCTTATCTTTAGGCGAATCAAGAGACAGATAATTTTTCCATATAAAAAAAAACAAAGGTACTTTATAGGAAAACAAAGCCCCTTCCTCATTTATAACCCCTCAGCATCGGGGGCATCTTTTGGGGTCTCAGATACCCAGCCACATTAACAATTAACAAAGGAGTGATTCTGGGTATTCGGAGATATGCGTTCCCGGCACGGAATCAGCATCTCTCGCCCCATCAGAAGAAAAAGTTTGCGATGATTCAGCGGATGGCTCTGCTTCGAGTCACTTGGGCGTATAGAACAGTGCCTCATGAGGCGGTGCATGTCTTTGCGGGAATCATTCCTGTCGATCTCCTTTTGCGAGAAGATTACCTCCGGTACAAGATGAATAGAGAAGGCCTGATAGATCAGTCGGTAAATCTCCGAGAGAGGATCAGTGAAGAACCAAGGGGGTGGAAGACAATAATATGGCAGAACACATCAGCCGATTTGAATCGGCGATGGGTTAATACTTTAAAGGGGGCAACCTTAAGAAAGTATTTTCCTAACGTCACCTCAAGGCTAGATGCCACTTGGGTCATACCGGACTAATGGGTTTCTCAATTCCTCGCGGGGCATGGGGGTTTCCGTGCGAAACAGGTAGAATATGGTAAGAACATTGATCCCCTATGCCCAAGTTGTAGGGTACCGGAGACAGCAGAACACATTTTACTGGCTTGCACCGCTTATGAGGCACTGAGAGAAAAATTGTTGAGGGAGACAGCGCTCTAACTTCTGACGGAGAGCGATCTTCCTGTGCTGATGACTGAGGAGAACTACCTGTACTTCAAAGCTTTTGTGTACGGGTGAAAGGAAATCATCGTTCGTTCCCACTTTTTCTTGGGAAGAAGAACTGAAGCAGTCCCAGGAAGACCACCAGACTAAGTAAGACGAGTGGAACAAAAAAGTGAGAAGTCGAAGCAGAATAGAACAGAAAACTACTTGGCACAGAAAAACAGTCAAATTTGTATATTATTGTTAACATGCAGCAGTGAGTTGTTTTACGTATGCGAAACATCTCATTGCTGCAAAATCCGTGTTGCCTCAAAGGCAAGGGTGGATGTGTAATAATAAAAAAATAAATAATAAAGGTAAGTGAAAGTAAAAAGGAAACCACAGCATTTCCTTATTTTTGAAAAAAATAAAAAAACGTTTGAAAAACGTCATAATGGTACAAAAAAGGAAACCTAACTATCTAAGGGCATTATTTGGCATCGAAGGCATTTTTATGAAGAACTAAAGTTCTATATTTATAGAACTTGATGGATAAAAGTTTGTTCCTATAACACTTTTTGTTGAACGCTCACGCATTTGTTGAGTTTGATGATCAAACTGTAAAAAGAGGAATAATTTTGAGGTTTTCTTAAATATCTCAGAAAAAAATCAAGGGTTTGGTTTATTTGAGATTAATGTTCAACAGCATCCTCGAAGACATGTAAATAAAGTGAGGAAAAACTTATTTACAAAGGGTATTACAAAAGTTTTTCTATACAGCTTTATTTATTTAATTTTCTCAAAGTAATTTAATACACTTCTCCATACGTCGATACCAGTCATTAAACCAGCTCTGCCAAGTTTCATCTGGGATTAAGGCACATTCGTTGTCCCAAGCCCTCAGAAGGTCCTCGGCGCTTGAAAAACGTTTTTCTTTCAGCTTCATTTTCACAAGTGGGAACAGGGCAAAGTCACAGGGAGCAAGGTCTGGACTGTAAGGAGGATGCTCAAGAAGTTTCAGCCCAGTATTGGCCAAATACCCAGTGCAGGCTCTGGCATGGTGAGCTGGTGCGTTGTCATGGTGGAGGTACCAACCAGGTGTCCATTCTTGACTTTGGTCTCAGGTTTTTCATAGACTCTATGACTTTAGCCAGACACTGTTCAGTGTACCACTGAGCAGTGGCTGTCTTTTGTGTCTCCAAAACAACATGCTCTACAATTCCGCTTGATCTGAAAAATATAGCGATCACTTTTTTTTTTTTTTTTCAGATCGAGATTTTCTGTCAGTTACAGGTGTATCCTCATCGTCAAATACCCAAACTTTGTTTTGAGTCTTGGTCAGCACATCATAATAGTATAGCCAAGTTTCGTCACCAGTCCCGATGCTGTTCACATATGTAGAATGTCCCTTATCAAATAGTTTCAGCATCTTTTGGCACCAAGTCACACGATGAATCATTTGGTCTTCCGTTAGACTATGGGGCACCCAAAGACAACAAAGTTTTTTTACCTTTCAATGGTCTCTCAGAATTGAATGAATTGCTGGTGCATGAAGGCATAATGTCTCCTCTATCAGTTGATATGTCACTCGACGGTCCTCATCAAGCATTTTCCTCACAGCAGAAATGTTTTCCTCTGTTACAGACGGTCGCGGCCTTCCTTCTCTCTCAGCGTGCTCCAGAGTGAAATTACCCCTTTCGAATTCTCTGTACCATCTAAATATAGTCGTAAGATGTGGACAATCATTATTCAATGGAATCTTCATTTCTTCCAAGCATTGATCTATGCTTAAACCACGCACAAAATTATATCGCAAAACTGCCCTTACTTCACTACGTGACCAAGATGCCATAATATGCACTTTAATCTGTCACTGCTAATGAACAACTGAGCCCAGAGATATGATACTGGCGGCTAGTATGCAGGCATGGATAGGTCTGAACACGCAGTAACTTGCAGCCTCCTGGGTCTTTCTGTTAAGATACATTGGAAAACTTTTGTCGTACCCTTTGTACCTATAACTCAAAGCACATGGGGACGGAAATGTCACAGAACAATTCATCTTTTTAGTCAAATCTAGAACATGGTTTGCTAAATATTAATTAATGATCTTATGTATGAAACAAGCGGGGTTGCACATTATATGAAGCAAAGAAAAAATTTTGAACTAGGCAACCAACCAAGATTTATCAGTGAAATAAGCCAGGCTCCCAAGATAACTTTATCTCAACAACGTTTTGACTAAAAAAATCTATCTCCTATAGCAGTGAGGACCAAAATCACATAAATGGTACTGGATTAATTGTCACCAAGAAGTGAGTTATTAATTGGCTTCAAAATCTGTCACTTGAAGAATATGCCTTCTCCGCTTGAATGGAAATAATTTTTCAATATTTAGTTTGCATGCAACAGAGACTTTGGGCAACCAATGATAGGTTCACTGTAAATCAGATAGACAACGTGCTCGTAAGAAGAAGGGATAAGGTACTAACTTGAAGAACTTTGTATGTATACCGAGAAGCCAACATTGGCTCAGATCACTCACTATCTTCTGGTTTGCTGTGAGCGAAAATATCATTGGTGAACAGACAGAAATTAAATAAATACTTTACTCATAACCCTGTACCTTTATCTTAAATTATTCCCGTGGTGATTTATGTCTGTTTAGCGGTTTTTCATAAATATTCGAATTGTAACACCAATTAGAGTTTAAAATAACTTTATGGTCGTAGTATTATAATTTACAACGTCAAACAAACAATAAAGACTCAAATAAGTAACAAACTTTCAAAAGTAACTACAAGTGACACAAAAATGAATTAAAATTACCATATTATATGATGTATAGAGCAACACTAACAACTTAGTCCATCGCTACTTACATTTAGTCCGAAATCGAACATTCCAGAATGGCCCAGTAATTTCTCGTTACAACCAGAAAAATCTGGTGCGTGCGCGCAACACACAACTTTCACTTACCAACTTACAATTATATAATTATATACAATTTCACTTTATAACTTTACAACAAACATACCATGAAACAAATAATTTCCATTAAATGAACAAATTGGCTTTAATTATGAACAATGGTCTATCATTAAAGGCGTACTCGGCATGTGTGGGCCCAACGTGTTTTATGAGTTGACTAATATTTTTCTTTTTTTCTCCTCTATATGTTTACTTGATTTTTATCATATCTCATATTTAGCCATTTCTTATTTTTAGGCGAAACGAGAGACAGATAACTTCTCCATATAAACAAATACAAAGGTACTTTATATGAAAAAAAAAAAGACACCTTCCTCATTTAAGCCCCCTCAGAACATTTTAATAATAATAAAGCTTACCTGATATTAAAGAACACCTAATTGTCATTAAACACGACGAATTTGATGAAAATCGTTAAAGCTGTTTTTGAGATAATCAAAAAAAAGGTAAAGAGTTGTAAAAGAGTTATGAAATAAAGTGCCCCCTTCGTTTGACCAATTTTGATGAAATGTTGGGCATCACATCTTTGGCATATAAATACATCAAATACACGTGAAAATGATACAACATTTATTAAGTAAAGCGCACCCTGCGGTTGATAATTTAGATGAAATTTTTACACTCATATCTCGGGCATATACATACATCAAATACCCAGTTTGATCAAATTCTTTAATGCCGTTTTTGAGTAAATAAAAAAAACACGTGAAAATTATATAAAATTTTAAAGTAAAGTCCCCCCTCCGGTTGATCAATTTTGATGAAATTTTTACAGTCATATATCGAGCATATACACACATCAAATACTCAGTTTGATCAAAATCTTTAATGCCGTTTTTGAGTAAATAAAAAAAAAACACGTGAAAATTATATAAAATTTATTAAGTAAAGTCCACCCTCCGGTTGATCAATTTTTATGAAATCTTCACAGTCGTATCTCGGGCATATACATACATCAAATACCCAGTTTGATCAAAATCTTTAATGCCGTTTTTGAGTAAATAAAAAAAACACGTGAAAATTATATAAAATTTATTAAGTAAAGTCCCCCCTCCGGTTGATCAATTTTGATGAATTTTTTACAGTCGTATCTCGGGCATATACATACATCATATACCCAGTTTGATCAAAATCGTTAAAGCTGTTTTTGAGTAAATAAAAAAAACACGTGAAAATGATACAAAATTTATTAAGTTAAGTCCCCCCTCCGGTTAATCAATTTTGATGAAATTTTTAGTCATATCTCGGGCATATAAATAGATCAAATACTCAGTTTAATCAAAATTCTCTTTAAATAAATAAAAATGTTCTCACACACACACACACACATACAAGCACGCAGGCACGCAGGCACGCACGCACGCACGCACGCACGCACGCACGCACGCACACACGCACACACACACACACACACACACACACACACACACACACACACACACACATACACACACACAGACCATTTCGCGGGACTTGGTTATTTCGACTCAGAGGGTCCCAAAACGTGTATTTCCGTTGAAAACCGGAAGTCGAAATTTTTCACGATCGCAATACTTCCACTTACTATATATTTCATATATAGGTAAGTGAAAGTAAAAAGTTATTACGTACTAATACGGCCATGTAACTGTTCCAACAAAAATGAACTCTTAGTTGTGACAGAAATAATCATGTTTTTGTTTCACGTCATAGTATTATTAAAATGATATTATTTTAATTTTTAAATTTTTGTTTGTACACATTATAACCACTTTGTTAAATATCTGAGTTATTATATATTCGTATATTACTACGTATTAAACATTTTATACATGTACTTGAAAATCGATGAATAAAGCGATAAATCACAGATAGCTGCTGGAGTTACTAACTTCTTAATAATATACAGCAGTCTTAAATGATCCCAATATACATAACTCACGTGGAATACTTTCTAATTCACCTAGTTATACCCTGTGTCCATATAGTTAGGAGTTTACATCAAAAAGTTATTTTTCATTTAAATAGAGTACGTTTCGACCGAAGCATACGGTCGGATTTTCCGGCAATAATTTGGTGTATGATTTGAGTCACCTTTTTTGCCGCGATTCATCGAGTCCTGCGTTCGTATCCTCACTATTTTAACTATTAATCATCTCTTTGTTTTTGTTTGTTTATTCTTTTTTTTCTTTTGTTGCTTATTAATGATCTTTCCCCCCTTTAATTTAATTTTTAAAAGTTTAAATTTGTTTATATTTATTTCACTTTTGACTTAACACAAAATTTCGCATTTTCTTTTTCTCCATGTTATTTTGTATAGTATTTTTATATAGCGTGACATCCGAATAAAATGGATTTTTAGAATTAATTATTACTTTTTTTACTTTCACTTACCTTAAGGGGAAGTATTGCGATCGTGAAAAATGTTGACTTCCGGATTTCAACATGAATACACGTTTTGGGGTCCCCTGAGTCAAATTAGTTCCGTAATAGATTATTTTGTTTGTATTATATTATTTATAATATAATATTTTATTTTATAACTAGTTTAATAGCTCAGTTATCATTACATTTAAATCATGTGAAATATAAAGGTGTTATCGTTCGTTGTGGAGTGGTATAACAAGATCATTCCCCGCGGAGGCAAAACAAAACCTCTTTATCTTTACCCCTCTCGGTTACGGACCTTTATTGATATTGATGGTCTTGTCAGTGTAGAACGGCTTGGCGTACAGTGAAGGTGACGGTAGAGAAGTGTTTTTAGTGGAACCACTGCAAGGTTTATACCTTGGACAGTTTTTTATTTTAACTTATTAATATTTTAGTTATTGTGCTTTAGTACATTTTTTCATCCATTGGAGCAATTTGTAATACAGTGTCGGTAGCAAAATTTTAGAAAATACCTTATGTTAGCTGGGATTTTTTTAGGCTTTGATTGCCTTACCCGATTTTATTTTCTTGTCTCCTTTAGGCCCGATGCACACGGACGACACTTTTCTGCGATGCGGACTATAAGCCGGGTCAGGGGTACCTGGAGTACAATGGTAAATCCGATCGGTCCATTGTACTCCAGGTACCCCTGACCTGGCTTTTAGTCCGCATCGCAGAAAAGTGTCGTCCGTGTGCACCGGGCCTTAAAGTGTCTTAGGTAGAAGTCTATGTTAAGTAAGAGGCTGTTTAGAATTATATTAAGCTGTTGTAAACGCCCTTTCAGAATCAGTTATGTCCTAAAATATTAGATTTTTAAATATTTTCTACATCTACATATTGACTTGGGATAATTAGTAATGTCCTTTTCATTTTAGTTAATTGCTTAGGTCATATCATTGTAAAAAGGTGGGCGGGGAAAGCATACCGTCACCTTGGGGTAAGTCGTTATAATTACTGGAATTGTTACTGATGCAGTATCTCTGGAAATATAGAGGCATTGTTCCGGAGAGACGATTGCTGAGCCGCTCGAATTAGCAACGCTTTCTATGATCTTGTAACAATCGCCTGGGTTCAGAGTTTTGCTTCCACTGCCTGGCTCCAAATAAAAAATCTTGTTTATTCCTTGACGGAAAGATGAAAAAACATTTGAGAAACTAAAGCAAGTCAGTCGTTACCTTGTTGATTATTGGTATTGCACATTGTTAATACCAAATATTATAATACCAAATATCAACAAGTATGAAAGTGAGAGTAAAAAATCTGGTGCGATGTGTGCAACACACAACTTTCAGTTACCAACTTACTTAGATTAAAAATTGACGTGTTTTGATAAATATTTAAATTCAGAAAAAAGTTTAGTTCGGAATTTCATGATGAATGGGGGTCTAACATTGTTACAAATATTACGATTTAAGGGGCAGGTGCGAATTTGATAAAAAAAAGCTTCAGATATGCCTATCTATTAATTTTTCAATAAATAAATATGGTTATAGAATAATCACCAATTTTAAATTAATATTGTTACTCCCGGGTATTATAAATAGGGATCGGATTCGCATATATTTACATATTTTTCTAGTCAATTTATAGACGTTTTTCAACTAGAAGTGTTCATACTGCCACTTTTTAAGCCGTTTGAGCCAACTTTTATTTCACATATTTGGATTTTATTCCATATTTCTACATGTTTGATCAAAATAAATACATATTTAATCATAATAAGTACATATTTTTCATTTTGGCCATATTTTCATAATTTGGAGGTGGTTGACAGGAACTGTGAACGACATACTGTAGGCCTATGAATCACAGTGGTTACAGAGGTGATTGTACGAGTACTTTACAGAGAAAGAGAATGCTTCTAAATAGTGACTGGCGAGAAGTGACGAGAATTACGATAAAATCAAGAATGTCCTTTCACTCATCTCGAAGAAGAAGCAGTAGCGATAAATAGAGCTAAGTCTTTATTCGAAACACCTAATTTCTTACCTTCATATCTAACAATTGCATATTTCTCACACAAGCCATTACCCAACTTGAGTCCCAAAATGTTCCACTGACAGAAAACGTGGCTAAGGTTAAAAAGGTCATCAAAAAGGTGGATGAAATACCTGGGAGTAAGGGAGATCTGATCAGAACAAAACTGGCAGACGTACTGAGCAGAACAAAGGGTGGGAGACCATCTGCCAGATTTCTGTAAGCGAAATAATTATGAAAAGTTTTAAAAATCAGCGGAACTGAGCTCACCTCTGAACATCGTGTACCTTTTACCACCAACAAGACAACTTCTTCTAGCAAGGCACTTATAACATCTGTAGATGTTTAACGATCTTTTAGCTGTTACAATTCCATCCTACGCCCAGATCGTCGTCACTTTAAGTTCCAACATTTGAAATTCCATGTGGTTACAATCAATTTGGAAGAGTGAAGTTTTCGAAATTGAAAATTTAATACTTACATCTTTTATTATTATAAGTTGTAAAAATGTTCTTTTGTTCCTAATAATTATTATAAATGGGGTCAACTTTGGTGTAGTGGTTAGCATAGCAACCCAAAATACTAAAGTCGTGGTAGCATTACATCGTACAGGCTCGGGACCTCCATTTTACGTCATATCCGAGGGACGGCCTTACCAAGGATTTTTTACTCCCATTAAAAATCCTAGGGCCACCGTGACCTTTAGTATTGTGGGTTGCTTTGATAACCACTACACCCCATTTATAATAATTATTAGGAACAAAAGAACATTTTTACAACTTATAATAATAAAAGATGTATTAAATTTTCAATTTTGAAAACTTCACTCTTCGAAATGGTTTGCAACCACATGGAATTTCAAATGTTGGAACTTAAAGTGACGACGCACAATGGTCCCGGTGCAAAAAATCCCCAAAACCAACTTTTTTTTTCTGGGTCTAATAACTTTTCTTGTTTTTTATAAGAATGCTGGACCTTGAAAATATAGTTGGAACAAAAATAGAATAAACTTTGTGGAATATACAACATTTCAATGTTGTATGTTTCTGGCATTTCCATCCGCGCCCTTTTTGCAGCCCGTTAACCAATGTTTGTATCATTCGCTAGTTAATTTCAATCAATTTTTAGTTATGTCACCTTGAATGTGCATTTCATAAATTATACACAGCCGTCCAAATGATTTCTGTATCCAGTGATTTAAGCGAATGAACTATTTTTTAAAGTAAACAATATTGGTCACATATTGTTCATATTGGGAAATGTCTAAAAAATTTAGTCCACGATTGTCTGCAATGTTTGTGGCATCAGAAACTATCGAGATATTACAGAAACTATCTGAGTTTCAATTGTATAAGTTTCACGTCCATCACGATCCATCAAAATTAGGAAAAGGGTAGTTTTTAGAGATAAAGCATGAGTCACGGCCGGCCGGCTCGAAGGGTGCGCTACCTTAATTTGATATTCGTGGTCCTAATTTCTGTTGAGGTCTTTAATTTTTATTTATAATATTAAAATTCTAAACTTATGTAATTGAATTTCATTATGTGCATTTTAAAACGTGTTCTTTTTATTCCTCTGTTCTTACTTTCACTTACCTATATATATGAGTAAGGGAAAGTATTGCGATCTTGAAAACTTTCGACTTCCAGCTTGCAACGGAAATACACGCTTTGTGGTCCCCCCAGTCCAAATAACCAAGTCGCGCGAAATGGTCTGTGTGTCTGTGTGTGGTCAAACGAAGGGGGGACTTCATTTAAAGAATTTTGACTAAGTTTTAAGTTTTTTTTCGATTTTCTCAAAAACGGCTCAAACGATTTTGATTGAACTCGGTATTTGATGTATGTATATGCCAGCGATGTGACAGTTAATTTCATCAAAATTGATCAAACGGAGGGGGTACTTTATTTAAAGAATTTTGAATAAGTTTTACGTTTTTCTCAAAAACGGCTCTAACGATTTTGATTAAACACGGTATTTGATGTATGTGTATGCCAGCGATGTGATAGTTAAAATTTCATCAAAATTGATCAAACGGAGGGGGTACTTTATTTAAAGAATTTTGACTAAATTTTACGTTTTTTTCGTTTTTCTCAAAAACAGCTCTAACGATTTTGATCTAACTGGGTATTTGATGTATGTGTATGCCTGCGATGTGACAGTATAAATTTCATCAAAATTTATCAATTAGTGGGGGCATTTTACTCAATAAATTTTGTTTCATTTTTGTGTGTTTTTTTTATTTACTCAAAAACGGCTGTAACGATTTTGATCTAACTGGGTATTTGATCTATGTATATGCCCGTGATGTGACAGCAAAAATTTCATCAAAATTGAACAATTAGAGGGGCACTTGATTCATAAATTTTGCCTCATTTTCACATGCGTTTTTAATTTATTCAAAAACGGCTTTAACGATTTTAATCAAACTCGGTATTTGATGTATGTATATGCCTGCGATGTGACAGCCAAAATTTCAAATCCCGTATTTAACTTTTATTTAGCAATAAAAAAAATTCTAGAGAGTGAATACGTGATGCTCAAATTATTTAAAGCATTTAAGGTGTGAAAAAATATGGTATAAGATAATGCTTAATTAATTATATTTTAGTTTAGAAACTTTAGTTCCATAATAAATTTCTGAAGACAATATAAAGTGATTTTAGAGGATCACTAATCGTTCTCCAGGCACGATGGTTTCCTTTTCAAGCTGAAAACCCATCTACCCCAAACTTCATACCTTGTCCTTCGATCCTATCTCTGAAATCGTTCCTTTCAAGTCCGCTGCGGTACACAACTCTCGGATTATTATCGATTCAGGCCGGCGTCCCTCAAGGCAGCGTCCTGGGTCCCGTTCTCTACATCTTTTATACCGCCGATATCCCTACAAACCCCAACCTTTGCCCCGACCTTTTTCTTGCAACCTTTGCAACAAAATCCTTGCAACATGATACCGCCATCCTTTCATTCCTTCCCATCCGAATCCTGAAACAGCATCCTTGAACCTCCAAAGTCACTTCTCCCTGATTGAGCACTGGTGCATCAAAAAAAACGAATCAAAATAAAAATATATCACCTTCACCCTTCGACGTAGATCCTGTCCTCCAATCCTTTTCAACTCAATACCACTCCCTGTCTCAGACACATTCCGGTATCTGGGATTCCTTTTAGACAAAAAACTAACATGGAACCCACATACAAGACTCAAAAGACAAGAACTGAACCGACGATTTGTATTCATGAATAAAAACATATGGTCAAAGTTAATCATAAAACATTTGAAGGGGTCGGGGCAAACAAAACCTTACATTCCATTTGCCCTGGACATTGTCCCATCCAAATTCTCTAAATTTCATCAGAACCTTTCTCATCATCCTAATCCTTCTGCCCAATCCCTATCATGCCCCAACCATCCCTACAATCCTCCCAAAAGGCTGAAACGGCAGTGGCCAAGAGACCTCTTGTAACTTGCTTTTGGAGTCCTGGCAATGGCCAGCTTCTCCACTCAAGTCCTGCCTGCTTGTAGCTGAGTGCTCTCACCTAGTCACCACTGGTTTTAATCACAGTGACGAGGCTGGGAGAGAAGAACAGGGATCTCCCAGAGTCTTGCTTTGCCTTCCTTAGTGGGAGGCAAAGCGGGACTCGGAGCTTCCCTGGCTGAATGTATACATTGTAAATAGGTATGAATGTAGACTGTAGTTTCATTTCATTTTTGTGACTGTTATTTATTATTATTTTCTTATTTATTTATTTTTCTTATCTTCTTCTTCTTTCGAGGCTTACATTTTATTTATTAATATTACGTTTTACAGTAGGACTTCCATTATCCGGGCCTCGATTAACCGGGGTCCCGAGGAGGCAATTTTTTTTGTTTTTAATAAGGTTTTTTTAATTTGTATGCCATATATTTTGTATTTATAATATGTATTTAAAAAAATGTATACGCAAATATTTAAGGATTACAAAATGGTTAAATATCTATTATGAAATAAAACAATAAATGGAAAAACACAGAAAGCGAGTATTGTATTATGAGATGTTTCCGGTATCTAATACTCCAATTCATAATCTAGGAACGGTATTGCTTTCAAGTCTTTCCAGGAAACTCCTACTCTGGCCTGTTTGGCTACAAAACAAAATATTGTCAGTTGTGATTTAGTCTCGATTTAAATACATACGAAGTAGCAAAATGTCCGAAAAAAGAAAACGTGTCGTTTTAACGCTTAAAGAGAAATTAACTGTTATAAACAGATTAGAAAAGGGTGAAAGTGTTAAAAAATTGTCCGCTGAACTAGGAATCGGCGAACAAACTGTACGGGATATTTTGAAGAAGAAAAAAGACATTCGTATCGTCGTCGGCCCATAACATATAAAAACATGGATTTACTTTTTTGTTATTTTTGTATATTATTATTTAATGTATATAAAACGTTCGTTTGTTAATAAAAGTGATTAGCTATACCTTACAAGTGATTTTTTAACCTTTTTACTTTCACTTACCTATATATGAAATATATAGTAAGTGGAAGTATTGCGATCGTGAAAAAATTCGACTTCCGGTTTTCAACGGAAATACACGTTTTGGGGTCCCCTGAGTCGAAATGACCAAGTCCCGCGAAATGGTCTGTGTGTGTGTGTGTGTGTGTGTGTGTGTCTGTGTGTGTGTGTGTGTGTGAACAGACTAGCGCAAAAACTATAAACCGTGCGATCCTGAAATTGGGTATTTAGTGTAGGTATATGCCCGCGATGTGACAGCATAAATTTCATCGAAATTACTTAAAGGGAGGGGGTACTTTACTTAATAACTTTTTAGGTTTTTTTCGATTTTCTCAAAAACGGCTCTAACGATTTTGATTAAAATGAGTATTTCATCTATTTATATGCCCGAGATATGACTGTAAAAATTTCATCAAAATTGATTAATCGGAGGGGGGACTTTACTTAATAAATTTTGTAACATTTTCACGTGTTTTTTTTATTTACTCTAAATCGGCTTTAACGATTTTGATCAAACTGGGTATTTGATGTATTTATATGCCCGAGATATGACTATAAAAATTTCATCAAAATCGATTAACCGGAGGGGGGACTTTACTTAATAAATTTTGTAACATTTTCACGTGTTTTTTTGATTTTCTCAAAAACATCTCTAACGATTTTGATTAAACTTAGTATTTGATCTATTTATATGCCCGAGATATGTCTGTAAAAATTTCATCAAAATTGATCAACCGCAGGGGGCACTTTACTTAATAAATTTTGTATCATTTTTACGTGCTTTTTTTATTTACTCAAAAACGGCTTTCACGATTGTGACCAAACTGGGTATTTGATGTATGTATATGCCAAATATGTGATAGCCAACATTTCATCAAAATTGATCAACAGGAGGGGGGACTTTACTTAATAAATTTTGTATCATTTTCACGGGGCTTTTTATTTACTCAAAAACGGCTTTAACGATTGTGACCAAACTGGGTATTTGATGTATGTATATGCCAAATATGTGATAGCCAACATTTCATCAAAATTGATCAACCGAAGGGGGGACTTTACTTAATAAATTTTGTATCATTTTCACGGGGTTTTTTATTTACTCAAAAACGGCTTTAACGATTAATAAAAATAAGATGTAGAAAAATGTGTGACTTTGAGAAATGATATTTAACAAAACACGTCAATTTCTTATCTAAGTAAGTTGGTAAGTGAAAGTTGTGTGTTGCGCGCACGCACCAGATTTTTTTTCTATCACATTAAGTCAATACAATGTTTTAATTCGATTATCTGGGGTTTTCGATTATCCGTGGACCCCCATACCCATCATTACCCCGGATAATGGAGGTTCTAGTGTATTTTTATTTTTTTATGTACATTTGAATATAGTTATTGTATGATTTACCTTATCAATATCAATGCCCTTGACTTTGGCAGAATGTATTACTTCTTTCAATAATAAAAAAAAAGTCGTTCTCCATTTCCAGAAACTTATAAGAGACAAACTTTACTACGAGTCGTAAATACGCTACCTATCGATTCATCTTCACGATATATTTACAGAAAGCAAATCGCTGTAAAAAAACAAACATTCAGTAAAAAAAACTCGACTTCTGATAAAATTTGGTCACTTAAAAAAATAAGTAAGCAATAATGAATCGAAAAGTACTGAGAATTCTCAAGTTTTTCATTACTGATACATTATAACTTATGGAGATATATAGATGTGGAAAAGTGTGGCGTTTACATATTATCGAAACCCGTCGATTTCTAATCTCTGTAATTTCCTTAGGTGAAAGTTGTGTGTTGCGCGCATCCCAGCAGATTTTATACACTTCAAATTTTTCCCAGTAAACATTCTTATTATATACTTATGTAAATGTGCACATGTGTTTTTTTTTCGTGTTTTAAAACGTTGTGTTTATCAAATTATAAAAAAATACTACTTACAATATAATGTACCTAATACAAATGCTCTAGTGATGATTTATTAAATGATTACGTAGTATGAGTAATTCTGAAGAGTATTAAAAGAGTTCTTTTTTGTTACAAATTAAACATTTTACATGATAAGTTAATATAAAATGAACTATGAATCTAAATAAAACAACTGTACAATCCACTAATAAACACAAATTCTCCCACCCCTCATCTTACCCCCACCCCCACCATTACCTATTTTCATGAAACCTTTATAAAACAACTCTAGAATAGTCGAAGTTTGAACAAGTTCTGTCAACTGTATTTTTTGCACCTTAATGGGCTGATCGGGACCACTGTGCGACGCACAGTGGAGTATTGGCCACGAAATCCTGGCCAAAACTATTTACCTTTTTTTTTTGTAACTGTGGAATACTTAAAACTTTTTATTAACAATCTAAAAATATATCAAGCTAATAAAATATAAAATATTGCAAGTTTAGACAAACATAAGGATAATTTCTGGAAAAATCAGGAAAAAAACCGATAATGCTTCATTGATTGATTTTACAACATGTAAGTAAATTTTTATATTTTCAGTAAAGTTGGTTGGTTTGGAAGGCATGGAAAAACATTTGACTCCGATTCTGTTCACATAGCACCAAACTCCATTGAAAAACCTAACTTTTCGACTAACCAGTTTCTTGTTTGATTGTTCTCCCCTGTCCTGGCAATCATCTTTCATATGATCTCTCCTGTGGGGTTAGTTGGCTCTCTTTAACTTTTGTTTTGGCGCAGTAGCAATTCACAAAAGCAAGGTAAACATAATCAAATTTTACTTTCACTTACCTATATATGAAATATATAGTAAGTGGAAGTATTGCGATCGTGAAAATTTTCGACTTCCGGTTTTCAACGGAAATACACGTTTTGGGGTCCCCTGAGTCAAAATAACCAAGTCCCGCGAAATGGTCTGTGTGTGTGTGTGTGTGAACAGACTAGCTCAAAAACTATAAACCGTGCGAACCTGAAATTGGGTATTTAGAGTATGTATAAGCCCGCGATGTGACAGCAAAAATTTCATGAAATTTGCTCAAAGGGAGGGGGTACTTTATTTAATAACTTTTTAAGTTTTTTTCGATTTTCTCAAAAACGGCTCAAACGAGATACGACTGTAAAAATTTCATCAACATTGATCAACCGGAGGGTGGACTTTACTTAATAAATTTTGTATAATTTTCACGTGTTTTTTTTATTTACTCAAAAACGGTTTAAACGAGTTTGATCAAACTTGGTATTTGATGTATTTATATGCCAAAGATGTGATAAACAACATTTCATCACAATTGATCAACCGGAGGGGGGACTTTACTTAATAAATTTTGTATCATTTTCACGTGTTTTTTTTATTTACTCAAAAACGGTTTTAACGAGTTTGATCAAACTTGGTATTTGATGTATTTATATGCCCGAGATATGACTGTAAAAATTTCATCAAAATTGATCTACGGGAGGAGGGACTTTACTTAATAAATTTTTTTATCATTTTCACGGGGTTTTTTTATTTACTCAAAAAACGGCTTTAACGATTAACAAAAATAAGATATGAATGTAGAAAAATGTGTGACTTTGGGAAATGATATTTAGCAAAACACGTCAATTTCTAATCTAAGTAAGTTGGTAAGTGAAGGTTGTGTGTTGCGCGCACGCACCAGATTTTTCTTATGCAAAAAGTGATGACGGTCTAAACTTCTATCTTCTTCTATTGTCATTCTATTTTCCCTTAAAAGCTGTTAAAAACCGATTCAAAATTATTGTACCATTATAGTGCAGCTTTTAATAACAATAATATGTGTCAAGCAGTACTTGAATGAGATGGCTAAATAACCCCACCTTCTAGGCCAACCTGCCCCACACAGGGGGTTAATTGGCATACTCTGGATTGACGAATTCTTCAATTTTCTATGATCTTAGTATTAAATATTATGTTGTGAAAAAAATACTTGAAGTACTCCAATACTTGGAGTTTACAGTGGTATCAGCTCCATTGGGATTATATTAACAGGGACGACTCAACAATCAAAAAAGTGAAAACTGTTGCCAACCAACCCCGCTCTCCCCTACTTTATATGTATTTAATTTTCACGAATGTTTTCTGATTATTATGATAAATATTTTTCATATTTAGATAAAGACTTTTAAAAATATACTTACAAACAAACGTGCCCATATATCCCTTATACAAACTTATCCAATAAAAACATCCATACAAACTTATCCAAATTGAAAATACAATATTTCCACTTATTGTACTATATTTGTACTCAATCATATTTTAGCTATGACATCTTACTTCCAAAAAATAGGTTTTTTTTCAACTATAATCTACGAGAACTAAAATATCAAACCACATTTTGTTTGCGTGGTTCTTTAAAATAGCGGAGCAGATATTATTACGAATTAAGGTCTGGCCACACATGTCCGCACCGGATCCGCACCGCAGCAATAATATAGGTTATGTTCACAATATTTTTAATTTAACTTACATATTACCTTTAGTTATGCCTAAAGTGGCCTGTGTCTGACATGTGTGGCCGTAACTTTAGGCATAACTAAAGGTAATATGTAAGTTAAATTAAAAATATTCTGAACATAACCTATATTATTGCTACGGTGCGGATCCGGTACGGACATGTGTGGCCAGACCCTAATACGTTTTATAATTGCAGAGCTCATTTAACGCTTAATAATTTTTTACATGCGTTAGAACATGAAATTAATTTCCCAATTCGAATATTTGTTAAAAAACTGAATTTTCGGCTTGCGTGGTTATATCTAAAACTTTCACTTTGCAAGTTACCACTTTATTTATGTAAATTGCTCCTGTTGTATAAGGGGGTATGAAAACAATATAAAATATAATGAACTATTTCAGCAGGTTGATGCTAAATACAAACTAATAAAGAAAATGGATGGTTTGTAAACCATTTAAAAAAAACAAAAAACACTTAGCTATATGCAAATAGTAAACGCTACGAATAAATTCACATTTTTTTTCATATGTCTAGACAGTAGTGAACTAAAGACCGTTTTATACAGAATTCTGTGCACTAAAACTTTTATTTGTAATATTTTTCGAGTACCAGTTTTCGAGATGGAGGCGTTGAACTATTAGTGTAATTCATGCTCCCGCCAAAATAGTAAAAACTGAACCGATTTTAACTTCAAGTATGTAATCGCACATTTTATCAAGAAGCGCAATTTAATGTTCCTTAAATTTAATGAAAATATAATTTTCTGTGCGAAGGATAGTTTTCGAATTGAAAAAAGTGGAAGGTTTTCCCCATCCCCAAAAATCCTGGAAGATTTTTTTTTTGTAAAATTGACAGTAGCTTCTTTGGGTGCCCGTACATGATATCCCCAAGTTTCATTAAACGGGGAATAATTGCAAAGTACTCTACCTTCTTTTTGAGTGTAAATTGACTAGACTAAAATTCAGGTTAGTTACACCATTCATAACCCAAGAACAGCTAACCGATTTTTAATTTTGATTTGTTGGATTTTTCTTCGTCCCAAATACCACATTAGAAGTATTAACATCGAAATTTTTTTATAAAAATACAATGATTTACGTTGGTGATCGGACCACGTGAGAACGGCTAGACTGATTGGACTATATTTTTTTTTATTCATTCGGAAAGAAAAATTGGAAAAGGTGTTGAAACTGCCTTGTGACAGCGTATGTCCCATCCTCACAAGAGCATTATTTGGGCGTATCTCAATAACTATCCTTTTGTAAATTATGCAGATGCAGAATTGATTATTTTTTCTTAATCCCCTCCAAGATTCATGGAAATCGGACCTTTTTTTATTATTATTATTATTTTTTTTTTTTTTAAGAGCTCCCTTAAACGAGATACATAAAACAAACAGTAAACAATTAGTTTTTTCACACCATTAATAACTCAACAAAGGCTTGACCGATTTTAGTTATCTTTGATTTGCTGGATTTGTCTTCCCCCCTCTTCCTCGAATACGAGAATTAGTAATAATAAATAAAACATCGATTGAAATAAACAGTTTTTCGCAATAAAAACCTTAATTTAACTTAACTAAATAAGTTAACATATCATTTATTAATTTTGCAGCAGTAAGAAGTTGTCAGCTACAATTGCAATATTATTATGACATAAGAGATAACTTTAAAACTAACTATATGAACGGTATATGAAATAACGAATTGTACATCCTTACTTGCGAGTAGTTCTCCAATTCCGAATAATATTTTCAAAATAGAAATATTCAAATAAATCAATATACATTATTGTTAGGAAGAAACAAAATATCAGTCCGGTGAGTTCTCATCCCAGAAGACCCATCCCAGGATCACGTAGGTGTCACTTTCACGGCAGTCAAGAATAATTTCCGAAAAACAGGTAACGAGAAATGTTTCGTAATGAGAAAAACACCTAGAAGGTATTACAATAGTCTTTAAAAACCATCAAGAAAATTAAAATAAGAACATTAGAATTAGTTTGTTTCTAATGCTCTTATTCCGAATTTTAAGAATAAGACGAATTACTGATCAGAATCAGTCTGATTCTATTATAATTATAAGTTAGAGCTAATTTCTGTAAATCAACAATTAACTACCGATTTCGAATTCTACTGCCTTCATTCAAAAAGGAAAATTAAAGCAAAGGAGATACATTCCTTCAGTAAATGAGGCATCTTAATCACCGATCCAATCAACATAAGTGTAAGTTATTTCGTTAAAAATACTAGACCTCCATTGGACAATGTTCTCTACCTGTGATCCTCCTCATGATGTTAGTTCAGCCACTGGTCAGATGAGCTATCGAAAATTCGATCTGGCATTCCTTGGGGGTGCTACAACACCGGGTGATGCAGATGAAAAAGCACAACATGCGAGCACACAGCAAATTGACTAACAACACAAAAACAATAGTGAACCACAAGACACGCACAATTCCGTTAAGCTCAGAGGCTGCTGATGTACTGAGGGGAGGGGGCAGCTCCAGAGCCCTCTGGTGGCAGTATGTTCAACTCAAGGCGGTTGCTAATGGTATCGGCATGGAATAGCTTACACAGCAAAATCGAAATTTATCCATTTTATTTATTCAACTAATTTTAACTTCTCTAATGCTTACAAAAAATATCTAATATAAAAAAATTTAAACAATTTCGAAAACTAGAAACCATAAAAAAAAAATGTATTAAAAAGTATGAAAAGTTTTGTTGTAGTAATTATGGCATTTAATATTCTATATTCAGAAATTAACAGTTTGTATGTATTCGTTCAAATCAAAAGAAAATTATAAATTTCATAATATTTATGCATGTTTTTTTTTGTTTTTTTTAGTGGTTACTAATTTTCGAAGTCGGTTCAATTTTTTACTTTCACTTGCCAATACATATATAAAATAAATAGTAAGGGAAAGTATTGCGATCGTGAAAAATTTTGACTTCCGGTTTTCAACGGAAATACACCTTTTCCGGTACCCTGAGTCCAAATAACCAAGTCCCGCGAAATGGTGTGTACGTGTTAAGCCGCGTTTACACCGAAGTTTTAAACAAAAAGTTGCAAACAGGAGTTGCAAACAGTAGTTTCAAATTCAAAGTTTGCAATTTTTATTTCATGGTTTTATTTCCATGTTTCATGAAAATGTTTGAAACATTTTCGACCTTGATTATGACTCGCCTATGTTCTGGTTCCCCGGATCAGTCCTTCCCAGGATGTCAAGTGTCGAAGATGTCATTTTAGCCGCGGCGGCGTGTGTCGTGTTGTCAAAGCAACGTAAGCCGAGACGATACTGGGTGAGGCCGTCTCTGCATTCCACAGCTACGTACAGTGGAAACGACCTGTTGGGCGATTTAAATAGAGATGATGTTGACCCTCTATCAGCTGAACTGAGAACGGACGGAAGTTTTAAAAACTTTGTAAGAATGACCAGTGAGGATTTTGAATATCTAACTTTAATGATTGGTCACAAAATTTCGAAAATGGATACGAATTACCGAAAGGCTATTTCTGTAACGGAAAAACTAGCCGTAACTTTGCGCTTTTTAGCTACCGGAGATTCATACACAAGCTTGAGTTACCTGTTCAAGATATCAAAATCAACCATATCTTTGTTTGTACCTGAGGTGTGCGAGGCTTTGATAGATCTTCTGAAGGATAATAAAAAGGTAAGACGTTATAAGTAGACTACACATAGCCTATATTTGTTATTTTGACAGCAGAAATGACACTTGAGTCGAGACAGGGTGGTGCGAGTGATCACGTGAGTGAGAGTGGAGGTGGCAGCGTAGGGGATGGCGGGGAAATGTTTCTGTTTTGTGTTTCAACGGCACATAGTGACCGAAACCAGTGTTGCAAAATAAAGTTTGCAACTCCCTTTGGTCTTTACCGACTTCAGGTGGAAACAAAAATTTCTGTTGCAAACACTGAGAAACTGTTTGGAACAGCTAAATGTTTCGCCTAAAAATGTGCGTTTTTAGAGATGTTTGCAATTTCTGTTTGCAACTCGTGTTTCAAACTCCGGTGTAAACGCGGCTTTAGTGAGTGTGTGTGTGTGTGAACAGAATAGCTCAAAAACTGTAAACCGTACGAACCTGAAATTGGGTATTTGGTATATGTATATACCCGCGATGTGACAGCAAAAATTTCATTATCAAAATTGATATAACGGATGGGGTACTTTATTTTATAACTTTTTTCCCATTTTTTCCCATTTTTACGTTTTTTTTTCGATTTTCTCAAAAAAGGCTCAAACGATTTTGATAAAACTGGGTAGTTATTTGATGTAGGTATGTGTATGCTCACGATATGGCAGTAAAAATTTCATCAAAATCCCATATTTACGTTATATTCGATTTTCTCAAAAATAGCTTTAACGATTTTGATTAAACTCGTCATGTTCTTTATATTTTGATTATGAAAAAAATTATTATGTGCCAACAACGTATTATAACAAAATTTATGTGGAATTATTGTAGACCCTCATAACGAATTATCCAGAAGTTAAAAAAATCTGGTGCGATGCGTAGCAAAAAGTGTGACAGCAAAAATTTTTATCAAAATTGGTCAAACGGAGGGGTACTTTATTGCATAACTTTTTACGTTTTTTGCGATTTTCTCAAATACAGCTCTAACGATTTTGATAAAACTGGGTATTTGAAGTGATATATGGGGGATATGCCCGCGATATGACAGCAAAAATTACATCAAAATTAATCAAACGGAGGGGGCACTTTATTTCATAACTTTATTTCCAATTTTATGTTTATGAATGATTATCTGTTTGTTTTGAAACAGCGTGGATATTATTTATTTCCATGGTAACTATTAATGGTAACGTTATGAAATTTTCAACAACTAAATAGAGAATTATAAGATTAGACGCGGAGTACTATGCTTGTATTACCGTATTATCACAAATAAAACTGTTATTTAGCAAAAATTTAGTTTGCCTTAGGGAGTAAATACGTGATGCTCAAATTACTTAAAGTATTTAAGGTGTGAAAAAAATATTGAATAAGATAATCTTTAATTAATCATATTTTAGTTTAAAAACTTTAGTTCTGTATCCAATTTAAAGTTATTTTAAAGTTCTCTTTGTTTTTCATTGTAAAACAACATTAAAAAGGTTGTTTGTAATACTTTTTCATTACTTGTTTGTTTATACGAAAGTACTTACTCAATGAATTGGTATCTCCGAATTTGAACTTTTGTGCAAACATTCTCACCCTATTATCGAAGTTTCGGTTTTCCGATAGGTAAGTTTTAATAAAAAACTATTCCTGATTTTAATATAAACCATATCAATATCAAGATAATAATAACAATATATATGAAATGGTTAGCCCACTACCGTTTAATAAACTAGAAAGTTTGATAAAAAAAAATGCTTACGGCTGGCAACAGAAACTCAATAAACATTTTGTTAAAATCTTCTTAGAGGACAATACTTAAGCCGAGCGCACATTGAACTGTGCCACACAGGCGACGCAGAGCAGAAAAGGGTAAATAGACACAGATTAGGGAAGGACAGCACATAGACCGCGATTTCCCTTTCTAAGATAAGGCGCACATTGAACTGTGTCTCGCAGGCGACGCAGAGCAGAGCAGAGCAGGCGGCAGGAAAAAAAAACTGCGCCGCACAGTACACCGCGCACATTGGAGAGCAGTTTCTGTGACGCAGTTTCGGGAAGACAGAGGCTAGATTTCTTGGATTTAAGCACAAAATCTGATTCGGATATAGAGTTGAACACAAAAAAATTTGCAATATCAAAAGTCAAGTTAAAAACGATTGTGATAAAATTAGTAAATTGAGAAAAGACCAGCTCATGAAAGAATTTGCAAACAGAATATCCCTAACAATCTATTAACTATTTTCGTCTGAGTCTGGTGAAGTTCATAATTTCATTGAAGTTACTATTTAGTCTGAGGGACCCAATGCTTAAAACAAATACTTATCGTGATGTTATCGAATCAGGTAATTAAAGATCTGGTTAAGCTCTAAGTTTGTAGAAGCTTGTTATATTAGGCACAAATCTCTTAAAATCCTCGTATACGATGTTAATAGATGTCATTAAACTCGTATAAAGAATATACGGGTTAAGAGTACTTTTAATGAAAGTTACTTAGTTAGGTTTATTATCATGCCCAAAATCAGCTTTGATGTACATTATACCCAAAACTTACCCTCAAATATAATCATTTTTTCTTTTTTATCATCTCGTATAATAATTTTTTTCATTAATTTCTTCTTTTTTTCCTTGGAAATTTATTTTAGTTTTTTACCGTTATTATGTATTTTATTAATGAATATATTATTTACTATTTTGTATACTTTTAATTTTGTATTACTATTTACTACGTTTTTTTAATGTAAATATTATCTTTAATTATTCACCATTACTTTTGGTTTATTTTTGGTTCCAGTCTGTTAATCTTAAGGGACCTTTCCCAGAAAAAGTTTATTTTCTCTTCTTTTCTATTGTGTATGAGGATATAATTAAATTAAGTAGATAATATAACTGAGAAGAGTTATATTTACATCAAATTTCTTATTTAAAAAGTTCCTATCGAGAGATGGTGCGTTCCCCACACTTTTCGATTAATTGCAGTTTTTTATTTTTTAAATTGCAGTTTTTTCTTTTATTCAAATATATTTAAAAAAGAAATATACATTACTTATTTGTTTTTTTCAATAAATGTTTCCATAAACTAAATTTCCTCAAAGCCTATGTTTTTTTCTGTGAAATAATGTCAGTCAAATTTTCCTGAGATCATAATTTGTTGAATCGCTTAATGAACTTCTCGTATCTATTAGAGGAAAACTTGTTTTTCTATTTTTTTGACGTCACGGTAAGACGAATAAAAACTAGCAAGAACCGGAATAAGGTATTACAAATAAAATAATAATATCAAAACTATTAAGGCAGAAGTATCTACTTTTAGAAATTCAGAAAGGCCCTCGTCTAAATTTTAATATATGTATATATTTTTTAAAAAAAGTAATGTTACAACTACATTTTTCATCCTGAAATTGTTTAGTTTTATAAATTCAAAACACTTGTATCATGCACATTTGGAATAGCGAGAAATTTAAAAATTATATTTCGATTTTGAATTCTAAAATAACAGAATATATATTTTTTTAATTTTTCTTTTTCTTCTTCTTCTTTCTTCTTCTTATTTCTTTGGATGTTCTATATTTTTTCTATTATGTGTATTTTTCCAGGAAAATTTTTATACATCCAACACATTTTCATTCTAATTGTCGTCTTTATTTTTCTTACATTTGTACAACGTTTCGGACTTCTTTGTCCATTCACTAGTACATATCTTAAATTCCTACTCTATTAACACTTTGAAATGTCTCGTCATTATTTTTAAAAACTGCAAGTATCTCCTCACTATTCACCCGCTCATCTCTTTGAGATGTCAGGAGACCCCAAAACGTTTATTTCCGTTAAAAATCGGAAGTCGAAATTTTTCATGATCGCAATACTTTCCCTCACTATATATTTCATGTATAGGTAAGCGAAAGTAAAAAAGTATAGTGAAGTAATAAAAGTTTATAAACATAAATTTACCTGGCTACACTGCGTATAACCAGATATGTAAACTCCCTCAGCGTATTACTATAAGTTGAGTGGGAGCACATGGTGATTGTTAGTGGACTGCTTTATTAAGACTTTTTTTATCAGATTTACAATTGTTTTATCTATCAGAAGTTTATTTATTTTATTATCATCGTTTCAATGCAGTGAATTTTTATTTTTTATTATTCTAACGCCGTTCTTAAAATAATTAAATTAAAACAGATTTTATTCAGAAAGTAACCCATTATGCTCAACATGTAATTAAAAAGAAAACGAGAAATTGGCAACCATTGATTAATTATTGTTGAATAGCCTGGCCATTTAGACGTAGAAAATTATGATTTAAGGTTATTTTATTTTCTTAAATATTTTTATATCCACTTGAAGGCAAATAGTTCACGACTCCATAAGCTTAAGAAATTTTAATTTTCAATTTTTTTTCCGTTAATTTGAATGCTGGTGTCATCGGAGACTAAACGTGAATGCAAAAAATATCATATATATTAAATGATAAATGTAACCAGAAACGTAAAAACTATGAATATAGTAATGCACAATACTTATTGTGTCTCTAATATGAAAGAGTTTTGCATAAACGATAATATTCGATTTGACTTAAAGAGTTAAAAAAGTTTCAACTTTTATGATTTTCACTACAAGTCTTTTCGTCTAAATTAATGAATGTCTAATTTTGATCTCTTTTGTCCTCTCTAATTTAAGTCTGATATTGAAGCTGAGATATTACTGAGCATGTTTTAAGTCAATTCACTTGTTCTTTTAATTAAATCTCATTTAGCTACATGTTTTTGATATCATCTCACTTAACTATTTCATTAATCCCTGAATAATATGTCCTGAAACTATTGATATTAGTTATTCACATCCAGGAATCGAAGCTGAAGCAGGAATCGAAGCCGAGCGCACATTGAGACACTCGCGACGCAGAGCAGAGCAGAGCTGTTTTTGTGGAAAGTGAATTAGATAGGAACTGCGCTCATTGGGACGCAGAGCAGAGCAGGCCGATGTGGCACTCGTGGATCTGCCACAGAAAACTATGCCGATGCGACGCAGTTTTCGATATTTGAATATTTGAATTTCTATTATTATCATTTAAATTATTGTTTGTGAAGTTCTACTATTCTCTTAAGCAGGTTAATGAAACTAAGTAGGTCTGCTGTACATATAGGGTTCTAGATAAGTACAAGAAAAAAAAAGGCTTTAAAGATAAATAATTTAAAAAAATATTTTTTCTATTATGTGTATTTTTCCAGGAAAATTTTTATACATCCAACACATTTTCATTCTAATTGTCGTCTTTATTTTTCTTACATTTGTACAACGTTTCGGACTTCTTTGTCCATTCACTAGTACATATCTTAAATTCCTACTCTATTAACACTTTGAAATGTCTCGTCATTATTTTTAAAAACTGCAAGTATCTCCTCACTATTCACCCGCTCATCTCAAAGAGATGATTAGTGTTTTTTCTTGGTCAAACGGAGTGAGTAGCTTATTTAATAACTTACATTTACATTTTTTTCGATTTTCACAAAAACGGCTGTAACGATTTTGATTAAACTATGTATTTGATGTATTTATAAACCCAAGATATCAATACAAAATTTCATCAAAATTGATTAACCGGAGGGGACACTTTACTTAATAAATTTGTATCATTTTCACGTGTTGTTTTTTTTTTTTTACTCAAAAAAGACTTTAACAATTTTGATTAGACTGGGTATTTGATGTATGTATATGCCAAAGATGTGACAGCCAACATTTCATCAAAATTGGTCAAACGTAGGGGGCACTTTATTTCATAACTTTTTTTCGATTATCTCAAAAACGGCTTTAATTATTTTGATCAAATTCGTCATTTTTAATGAAAATCAGGTCTTCTTTAATATCAGGTAAGCTTTATCGCTATTAAAATGTTATAAAGGGGGCTTAAATAGGGAAGGGGCCTTTTTTCTTTTCCTATAAAGTACCTTTTTGTTTTTGTTTATATGGATAAATTAACTGTCTCTCGTTACGCCTAAAAATAAGAAGTGGCTAAATATGAAATATAAAAAAAAAATCAAGTAAATAAATAGAGAAGAAAAAAAGAAAAATATTTCGTCAGCTCATAAAACACGTTAAGTCCACGCATGCGGAGTACGCTTTTAATAAAAAAAAAAAAAAAAAAAAAAAACCTGTACCAGTACAACCCATAAAGGGTCTTGGGTTCAGTACTATGTAAGGAAGAGTACTGTTTCTTGGTCAGCGGTCGTGCAAGGAGGTGATTTGACCGTGATCACGCTCAACCGCCAGGTTCTTTCCCCTTAATTTTTCAATTAAGGGTACCCACTTTATAGAGGCTGGGTTTGCCCCAGGAGGGTCTCTCAGCCCACGAGGCGGACTATGGCGAATAATAAAGATATCATAAGCCATGTCAGATTCGAACTCGGGACCTTAAGCACAGCAGTCCACTGCCTTACCAGTGGGCTACCCCGCTCCGTACGCCTTTAATAACAGACCATAAACAAAGGTAAAAACATAACAATTAAATCCGTTCTGTTCATTTAATGGAAATTATTTGTTTCATGGTAACTAAATGAAGTTTTCAACAAATACATAGAGAATTATAAAATCAGAAGACTTGGAGTATTATGTTTGCATTGCCGAATTATAACAAGTAAAAACTTTGATTTAATAATAAAAAAATCTGGTGCGTGCGCGCAACACACAACTTTCACTTACCAACTTACTTAGATTAGAACTTAAAGCGTTTTGTTAATTGCCACTTCTCAAATGAACAGAACATCTTTAATAATAACGCATTGGTTTGTCATTAAAGGCGTACGGTGCATGTGTGAGCTCAAGGTGCTTTATGAGTTGACGGATTATTTTTCTTTTTTTCTCCTGTATATGTTAACTTGATTTTCTTCATATATCATTTTTAGCCATTTCTTATTTTTAGGCGTGATGACAGACAGTTCATTTCTCAATATAAACTAAAACAAAGGTACTTTATAGGAAAACAAAAAAGGCCCCTTCCCCATTTAAGCCCTCTCAGAACATTTTAATAATGATAAAGCTTACCTGATATTAAATAACAACTAATTTTCATTAAACATAACGAATTTGATAAAAATCGTTAAAGCCGTTTTTGAGATAATCGATCAAAAAGGTAAAACTTGGAAAAAAAATATGAAATAAAGTCCCCCCTCCTGTAGATCAATTTTGATGAAATTGTTACAGTCATATCTCGGGCATATAAATACATCAAATACAAAGTTTGATCAAAATCGTTAAAGCCTTTTTTGAGTAAATAAAAAAAACACGTGAAAATGATACAAAATTTATTAAGTAAAGTCCCCCCTCTGGTTGATCAATTTTGATGAAATTTTTACAGTCATATCTCGGGCATATAAATAGATTAAATACTCAGTTTAATCAAAATCGTTAGAGCCGTTTTTGAGAAAATCGAAAAAAACTTAAAAAGTTATTAAATAAAGTACCCCCTCCCTTTGAGTAAATTTGATGAAATTCTTGCTGTCACATCGCGGGCATATACATACTCTAAATACCAAATTTCAAGTTCGCACGGTTTATAGTTTTTGAGCTAGTCTGTTCACACACACACAGACACACACACAGACACACACACACACAGACCATTTCGCGGGACTTGGTTATTTTGACTCAGGGGACCCCAAAACGTGTATTTCCGTTGAAAACCGGAAGTCGAAAATTTTCACGATCGCAATACTTCCACTTACTATATATTTCATATATAGGTAAGTGAAAGTAAAAATTGAGTGTACTTTAGAGAGCAAATAAAAACAAAAATAAGAAATGAATGTAGAAAAATGACTTTGAGAAATGGAAATTAACAAAACAAGTCAATTTCTAATCTAAATAAGTAGGTAAATGAAAGTTGTACGCACGCACCAGATTTTTTTTTTTTTTTTTTGGCAACACTGACTCCCTTAGTCAGGTTACAATTAGTAGGGAAGGTTACACCTGTGACAGATGTGATTATAAGTGCTGGTAAAACCCCCTCCCCCCCCCCCCCCCCCCCCAACGGCTCAGTCACGAAAACGGACGGGAAGTCGTTGAGTCGCTCCCGGCGAGTCCGAATGGGTGGTTCCACTTGAGTGGCTGCGTCGTTGCTGGAAGGCTGGTCGGATAGAGTAGTCGATGAACAGCTGGAAGGTTTCTGCGCTGGTGATCTGTTCAAGTCCGTTGAGAAGGGTCCTGGACGGTGTAGGCTGGCTTCAGGCGGTCTATTGAGACCTAAAAAATGAGGCGCTCTATTTCTTACGGCCCGGAAGGAAGCTGGGTAGTGAAAGTCTTCTATTTCCGATCCACAACTGGGTAGGGTCCAGAATAGGGGGGCTTCAGGAGTTAACGAAATGCATCATCCCTCAAGAAGACGTAGCTGCAGCTCTTTAGGTCCTCAGGAACAAAAATAGGCTTGTCACTGGAACGATGAAGTGCTGGTCGTATTTCCTCCGTGTTTCCTCTTAATCTCCGCAGGAAATCTGAGTCTTAGGGCCGTTGGTTAGTTGCAAGGAACTCGTCCGGCAAACGACGGGCTGTCCAAATACAAAATGTGCTGCACTTTTATTGTTGTCTTCTCATAAATTTGCTCTCAAACCGAGTACTGTAAGTAGCGAGTCTGTTCACTGGTTGAGCGAGGTGAGCTGTCAAGGCTGTTTTGAACATCCTGTGCCACCTTTCGATGCAAGCGTTACTCTGCGTATAGGATTTGCACCAAGTTCCGAAAGAGTTCGCTTTTGAACTGGCGTCCTTGATCGGATGTCAGTTGTAAATCGGCTAATAAAGTTAACAAGCCTAATTCGCATGGGCGTAGCGGTTTCTGGACGCTGTCGCAACATGTGAATCAGTGGCTTGTGGTCAGTGAAGATGGCGAACTTAAGTCCTTCAACAAGGAGTCGAAAGTGCCGGATCGCTCGATGAATGGCCATCAGTTCCCGGTCGTAGGTAGAGTGCCTTTCTCAGCACTTGTTAGGGCCTTGGAGAAGAATCAGAAAGGCTTCCATTCTGAGCCAAAATATTGTTGAAGGACTGCTTCGATCGCTGTATTCGATGCGTCGCGGGCCAATGTGAGTTTGGCGTTATCATACGGGTAGGACAAGATAAAGGCCTGCTTGATGTCGTGTTGACACTAACGAAACGCTTTGTCGGCTTCTTCTAGAATAAAAACACATTCTCATTAAACTAATCCCAAACACAAAATAAATGTTCGTAAAAACATGTGTTCAAATTATACGTTGCTTAGTAAATGTAGTTGCAGGTCTATAATTACAAATACAACGACCAGTGTAGTTGTAAAAGTGCGACTACTTTTTTCCAACTGGTAATTCCAAAGTAGTAGTTGCGCGCTGGCAACTACCAACTACAAGTAGTTGTCTGGGTAGTTAATTACAAATTTAGTTAACTACTGCCCAGCTCTGCACACACTCCATTTTGCGGGACTTAGTTGATTGGACTCAGGGACCCCAAAACGTTTATTTCCGTCGAAAACCGACGTTTCCGAAAAGTACCTTACTATATAATTTTTTTTATAGGTAATTGAAAGTAAAAATCTGGTGCGATGAACGTAACACACAACTTTCACTTACCAACCTACTAAGAATAGAAATAGAAGGGTTTGACAAATATTTAATCGCCATTCAGTAACTTCACACAATTTTCCTCATTGGTGTAGTTATTTTTGTTTGTCTCCATGAGTTGTAGAGTATTATAATTTGTATAGCAATACTTGAATGTCCTCAGTATTTTTCGATTTATTACTGTATTTTTTTTAGTGGTTTTAAAAATCCTAATTTCATCTATAGTCGATTTTATTTTTTACTGCTTGCTTGTTTCATCCAGCGAGTAGCTTTTTGTAAATATATAGTGAAACGGAATTGATAGAAAGGGTCAATGAAGTTTCTTTCACTTTCAGCCTAGAAAATCAAAAACTATCTTCAAGTCAGACACTTTTGTTAGCATTGAGCTCCCGGACAATTACCTTTAATAACCTCATTTACGTTGCTATCATGGTAATTGTAAAAATATATGTGAAAACGCATAATTTATTATCCACAAATGGTATCATATAAGTTAAACAAATAATCATATAACGCTTGGGATATTGAGATATAAGAGAAAGAGAGATGTACAAAATCACTAACGATGGCTGGTTAGGTTCGTGCAATGGTACGATTTGTTGCTCATGTTATTCAAAACAATTGCCAAAGGAACTTTGTTTAATTAATAATTCCTTTAAAAATCTAAGGAAAAACCCATGGGAAAATTGAGCGTCAACAGAACACAAATTGCACCCCCCTGAAACTTTGGATTAACGTCCTATTAGTAGTAAGATTCTGAATAACGATTTGCTGAGTCCGTTCAAATTAAAGGAGGTAGGGTAAAGGCACCAATTGCTGACACTAACCCAATTACTGACACTTGCTCCTTATACCTTGAATAATAAGGGTTGCAAGCTCTTCATGAATTCGAAAAATGCGCCAAATCAAAGCCACGTCGATTAGCTTCTGATTACCGCCAATTTCAAGTCATCATTGATAACCTAAATCTCGGAAAACAAGCTTTAGAGTCACTCTTTCTTCAGCTGCTGGATCCTTAAGGTTTTTGCTAAGGAGGTGAGTCGCTATTTTGTTTTTTATAACCATTTCTTCTTTGTGTTTTCTCATGAATTTTCTTTGTAGCACTCTAAATGATGTTATGTGATGATCTAAATTCTAATGATGTTAGATAATAAGAATAGTTTTTCCCAATGTGAATTTCCAATAAAACAATTTATTTTGGGGATGTCAGGATTCGGGTATCCAAAAACATACCTTTACCCAATTACTGACACTTTTGTCAGTAACTGGGTATTTCTTAGAAATTTAGTTCCAATGTCTAATTAGGTAATTTTTTAACGTAGAGCACAATGGTGCTGTCCGTTTTTTAAAAAAACGATGGGATCCAATTCCTGACAGGGGGTGTTAGTTACTGGTTCTGCGAGTGTCAGTAATTGGGATGTACGCACACCAGATACTGAAAGTGAGCATAGCCAGTTACTGACTGTCTTCTCCCACGTATTTTTACTCCTTCTTTATAACAAACAATCTCCAATTTATACTAAGGAAAATAAGAAGAAGAAAGAACCAACTTGCACGAAACATTATAGGGAGGATCAGATGCTGGCAGCACTTGATGACGTGAAACAAGAGGTTCCTGTGAAGACTGCAGCTCGGAACCACGCGGTACCTCGCATCACACTTTATTATAAGGTAACTGGCAAATATCCTATTTCTGGTACTCCCGGCCCAGCAAGTATTTTGAGTCGAGAAGAAGAAGGTGTCATTGTACAATGGATTTATGAAATGTATAGAGCAGGATTTCCTGTCTCTGGCGACCATCTAAAAAACAGTGTTCAGCATCTTCTCAAGAAGGAACTAAAAAGAAATTCACTATTTACTGACGATCGGCTTGGTAAAAAGTGGCTAAAATGTTTCATGAACCGACACCCTTCCATCAAAGGCCGAGTAGCTGAGAATAACATCTAGTAGGTCCTCAGTGAGCAAAGATGATATAGCCGGTTGGTTCAAGCGTACCGAAAAATATTTACGAGGAAAATCATTATTCGAAATATTAGAAAATCCAAAAAGGGTGAGACAGCTTTTTTCCTAAATCCTAAAGGGAAAAAAGTATTAGCTCCCAAGGGAGCCAAGAATGTTTACTTGACAGTAAATAACGACGTGAAAGTATTTTCTTCACCACAATAAAATTTAAGAAAAAAGTCTAGACTTCTAGCGACGAAGAAGACAACCATTTGCAGTGGGATCCGCAAGATGAGTCAAATGGGACCACCAAGAACATGAGCCATTTAATGATGAGCAAGTGCAATTGGATGACTCATTCAATTTCATTCTTCCTAATCACGAAATTTATGCGATAAAAGATCCAAATGTTTCTGTTCCATTTACTGATACCACATTAGGTGGTTCTGATGTTGAAGAAACACGACTGGATATTGTCCAAACCATTGAAGATATTATTGGGATAACATCGCCTTCCTTAATTAAGGAATAATCGAAAAAATTGTTCGGATTATAATCGAAAAAATGGACAACGATGGAGTTATAATAGAAAAATCTACAATAGAAAATAAAAATTCAACTAAGAAGGACGACAAACCCTTACAAGAGCTAGTAGCAGTTGAAGGTAAAGAAAAAGCAGTGAGAGATTTGGATCAGATTTTATCGAGATTCAACAAACACTTTATGGAATGCCCAAAAGTAAGAGAGGGTGACTACATTACTGCTTATATATCTACCAAGAAAAAGAATATCAGGGTTGCGTGTTGTATATTTAGTATTGTAGATGGGATTATGATTGCTAAATGTATGAAAGCTTGTAATCGTATGAAAAATGTCTTTAAATTCAAAGAAGAGGTGATAACAATAGAACCTAATAATGTTATCGCACGGTTACCGAATTCGTCAATTCATTCGAACGAGCAATTCTTGTTCGAACTTCCATTACAAATTGATTTATCTGAATTGAAGCTAGAAGAAAGTTTTTATTTCCAAACGCACAAAGCAAATGATAGTTTGTAAATTTTGAGATGGACAATCACATCTCTGTCTTAGTTACCAATAGTGTATCCCTTCTTATTTATTAAATATTTTGTATATTTTAAACATATTTACTTGAATTACTTTTACCTTGCTCTTTATTTATATTTTAAAGCTTTAAATAAAATTATTTTAAGTTGTAACAGGGTATCAGTAATTGGTTCCTTATAGTGTCAGTAATTGGTGATTGAGTGTCAGTAATAGGAGAAAAAACATGCGTCCAAATTTTTAATAAAAAAGGTAATTAATTCATTGTTAAAAAACCTTTAACTAGAAGGAATGAAAGAATAGATATTGGCCTAACAGAAAAGCTTTGAGTTGTTAGGGTGCACCAATAAATAAGAGAGATATTGATGAAAAACCAAAAAATGGTTCTTATAGTGTCAGTAATTGGTGCCTTTACCCTAGGTAACCACTCTTCGAGGAATTTGAAATTGAAAATAAGATTTAAATCTCTATATTTGAACATTCAATATATTATCGACCTCGAATAAGACTAAATCATAAAATAAACTTATAGTTGAATTATTTGACAATATATCTTTTCGTAAAATTAACAAACTAAATAGTGGGTTTTTTGGTTGGATAGTATTATTACTGATTTTAAATCTTGAACCGTAAATTGAAATCGTGAATCATTAATGAAACATTAAACAAAAGCTCTGTGAACTCCAAAACAATTCTTTGAACTAAAGCATTGACGAAAATAATAAACTATGACAGACTATAGAATACTAACGTAGTTGAGCCTTTATATCACTTTTTTCATCTAAAAATTAAAGAAGCTTAAAGTTAGACAAATCTTATAGTTAGTAGGATAATACTATAAAGTATTATCTTGGTACATCAAGCTACATTTTTTTTTTTAATGTGTGTTTCGGAAGTTGATATTTTATACGAGAATGACCAACATATCATAAGCTATTATAATCCCATTTCCGGCTCCTAGGATGTCCATATTTTGATGAGTGATAGATCGATTCATCTAGGGTATAAAAAAAAAAAAAAAATCGCTGAAATTACAAGTTTTCAAATTTTCAATTTGTTTAGATCGATTTTGGGAAGATGGGGTATAGTTCCATCGGAGGAGTTCAGCATTTAAAGAAATTGATCTAATTTGTTGAATTCTTATTTTTTCAATTGGTTTAGGAATAAATTTATAAAACTGTTTAAATAAAATTAATACTGAAGTTATTAGATAAATGCTAAGAAATTGATACTTAATAATGGCCAATACTTCACGGAACAGTTATACCCCCCCGAAAAAAACTTAACGATCAATCATTGCAAAAGTTTCAAATTTCACTTAGGACGAATAAATATCCAATCCGGCAGGTAAACATATAATTTTTCCGAAACTTAATAAAAAGGAGGATTAAAACAAATCAAAACAAGAAAAATACTCACCGACAAAAAAAAGTGTCTTAGGACTCCTTTCGAAGTTGACAAGAACAGATCCTCCATGAAAAAATAGGCTGGAGTCGCGTCGAACCACCAAGACCCGGAACTGGCGATATAGTTGTATCTGAATATCCAAGAGAGAAGAGCTGATACGGCACAAGACGGCACGAGTATAACCAACACTTGGGAGGTTGTAGTCAACGCCTGTCCGTTATCGATTATTTAGGAGGCCCTGTCCGGCGCAGATACAGCAACCACTGCCGCGCTTCCCTGAAACAATGATTTGAATCTGATTAAGGAAACCAGCCTAATACATGAGATTTGTCCCCTTAAAAAGGTGCGGAAGTTAATTTAACTTAAAACGGAGAGGTTACTCGATTCAATACTCACACTTCCTCAAAAATCCCATTAAAAAAAATCCATACAGTTAGTTTTTTATCATTATATAGATCAATCTATTACTTTTTTGATTTTTATTAATTCAGCCTTCATTTGTTCAGCCTATTTCAAATGACCATCATGCGTGTAGAGCAGTGCAATGACCAAATTGTGTGAGATTGAGAGGCCAAGGATATCTATCCGAAAAAGTGGAGATTTCTTAAAAAAATCTGGTGCGTGCGCGCAACACACAACTTTCACTTACCAACTTACTTAGATTAGAAATTGACGTGTTTTGCTAATAATCATTTCCCAAAGTCACACATTTTTCTACATTCATATCTTATTTTTTTTAATCGTTAAAGCCGTTTTTGAGTAAATAAAAAAACCTGTGAAAATGATACAAAATTTATTAAGTAAAGTCCCCCCTCCCGAAGATCAATTTTGATGAAATTTTTACAGTCATATCTCGAGCATATAAATACATCAAATACCAAGTTTGATCAAAATCGTTAAAACCGTTTTTGAGTAAATAAAAAAAACATGTGAAAATGGTACAAAATTTATTAAGTAAAGTCCCCCCTCCCGTAGATCAATTTTGATGAAATTTTTACAGTCACATCTCGGGCATATAAATACATCAAATACCAAGTTTGATCAAAATCGTTAAAATCGTTTTTGAGTAAATAAAAAAAACACGTGAAAATGATACAAAATTTATTAAGTAAAGTCCCCCCTCCGGTTAATCAATTTTGATGAAATTTTTACAGTCATATTTCGGGCATATAAATCGATCAAATACTCAGTTTAATCAAAATCGTTAGAGCCGTTTTTGAGAAAATCGAAAAAACTTAAAAAGTTATTAAATAAAGTACCCCCTCCCTTTGAGCAATTTTGATGAAATTTTTGCTGTCACATCGCGGGCATATACCTACACTAAATACCCAATTTCAGGTTCCCACGGTTTATAGTTTTTGAGCTAGTCTGTTCACATACACACACACAGACCATTTCGCGGGACTTGGTTATTTCGACTCAGGGGGTCCCAAAACGTGTATTTCCGTTGAAAGCCGGAAGTCGAAAATTTTCACGATCGCAATACTTCCACTTACTATATATTTCATATATAGGTAAGTGAAAGTAAAAATTCACTTGCAACTGTGCCTTATGTGTTGTATGTGTAACAGAGATAGCGTATTAAAAACATTAGAATATAGGACATGTTCAGGCCGCCCAACAAAATTGAACAGAGTTCATAGGAGGACTATTCTGAACCAGGTTCGTAAAAAATCTGGTGCGTGCGCGCAACACACAACTTTCACTTACCAACTTACTTAGATTAGAAATTGACGTGTTTTGCTAATAATCATTTCCCAAAGTCACACATTTTTCTACATTCATATCTTATTTTTGTTAATCGTTAAAGCCGTTTTTGAGTAAATAAAAAAACCTGTGAAAATGATACAAAATTTATTAAGTAAAGTCCCCCCTCCGGTTGATCAATTGTGATGAAATTTTTACACTCATATCTCGGGCATATAAATACATCAAATACCAAGTTTGATCAAAATCGTTAAAACAGTTTTTGAGTAAATAAAAAAAACACGTGAAAATGATACAAAATTTATTAAGTAAAGTCCCCCCTCCGGTTGATCAATTGTGATGAAATGTTGGTTATCACATCTTTGGCATATAAATACATCAAATACCAAGTTTGATCAAAATCGTTAAAACCGTTTTTGAGTAAATAAAAAAACATGTGAAAATGATACAAAATTTATTAAGTAAAGTCCCCCCTCTGGTTGATCAATTTTGATGAAATTTTTACAGTCATATTTCAGGCATATAAATAGATAAAATACTCAGTTTAATTAAAATCGTTAGAGCCGTTTTTGAGAAAATCGAAAAAAACTTAAAAAGTTATTAAATAAAGTACCCCCTCCCTTTGAGCAAATTTGATGAAATTTTTGCTGTCACATCGCGGGCTTATACATACTCTAAATACCCAATTTCAGATTCGCACGGTTTATAGTTTTTGAGCTAGTCTGTTCACACACACACACACAAACACACACACACACACACACACACAGACACACACACACAGACACACACACACACAGACCATTTCGCGGGACTTGGTTATTTTGACTCAGGGGACCCCAAAACGTGTATTTCCGTTGAAAACCGGAAGTCAAAAATTTTCACGATCGCAATACTTCCACTTACTATATATTTCATATATGGGTAAGTGAAAGTAAAAAATCCCCTAACAATCCAACATCCATAGTAAATGGGCTAGTTAGATACTACGGGATAAATATAAATCCGGAGACTGTTAGGAATGTTTTGAGAAAGGTATTCATGGAAGGATAGCGAGAAAAAAACATTCCAGAGCAAAATTAATAAGAAGAAGAGGTTGGCTTGGACGTGCTTTAGGAGTTGGCAATCTTGTTTTTATAGATATATTCTGGACCAGCATATAATCCTTAATATTCTAAGGAACAATTTGAAAATTTGGACTGAAAAACTTAGACTTAGGCCTAGGTTTTTTTTCCAGCTGGACAACGGTTCAAAGGATACTGCCATGAAAGTTAAACAATGGTCAATCCACATTATTCCACAAAAGTTGCACATTCCTCCGCAATCACCAGTGAAGAATTCTATAGAAAATTTGTGAGATGCATCAGGACAGCGCGAGAAAAATCATGGTGTTCGAACTCTAAACAGCTCTATTAAAAGAATGGGATAAAATTACCAGCGAGCTAACTAAAACATTTATCCAAATTATGGAAGATAGGCTAATTTAAGTTTTAAGGGCAAAGGATGATTGCACAAGGTGTTAAAAAGTGAGCAATATAAAGTTTGTATAATATTTTTGTCATTTATTATGATTTACTTAATAGGACATTTTTACTTTCACTTACCTATATATGATAAATGATCTGTATATGATGTGATATGATGACCTATATATGATAAATGAAAACCCAGCGAAATGATCTGTGTGTGAACAGACTAGCTCAAAAACTATAAACCGTGCGGACTTGAAATTGGGTATTTAGTGTATACATATCCCCGAGATATGACTGTAAAAATTTCATCAAAATTGATCAAGCGGAGGGGGGACTTTACTTAATAAACTAACTAATAAATAAAATAAATAAACTTCTGATAGATAAAACAATTGAAAATCTGAAGAAAAAAAAAAAAGTCTTAATAAAGCAGTCCACTAACAATCGCCATGTGCTCCCACTAAACTTATAGTAATAAGCTGAGGGAGTTTACATATCTGGTTATACGCAGTGTAGCCAGGTAAATTTATGTTTATAAATTTTTATTACTTCACTATACTATTTTACTTTCGCTTACCTATACATGAAATATATAGTGAGGGAAAGTATTGCGATCATGAAAAATTTCGACTTCCGATTTTTAACGGAAATAAACTCCTGAGTCCAAATAACCAAGTCCAGCGAAATGATCTGTGTGTGATCAGACTAGCTCAAAAACTATAAACCGTGCGGACTTGAAATTGGGTATTTAGTGTATGTTACGAGGGGTGATCAGTCTCGTGCGTTCTAATCGTCGACTAACCATTCGTGAGATGGCTGAAGAATTGAACATTTCATTTGGTTCGTGTCAACAGATTTTAACAGAAAATTTGCAGATGAGAAGGGTGGCTGCAAAGTTTGTTCCGAGACTGTTGACTGAGCAGCAGAAAGAACACAGAGTTCAAGTTTGTCAGGAACTTCTTAAAATGGCAAATGACAATGAAAACTTCTTAAAACAAGTCATTACTCGTACATTCATTTCAAAATCGCCGAACACAAAAAACTTTTTTTTACGAAAACAGCAGTAACTTTGCAATGAAGAAGGTTATCAACAAACTGAATAAACAGCTGAGCTCAGGAAGAGTCACGCTAAACAATGCTGCCAACCGCACTGCTCTATGACACGCCGCGCAATCTCAACAGTCCTGGAACTTTTTGATCACCCCTCGTATATCCCCATGTTAAAATCTCTTTGTATTCTTAATTGACATTAACAGATGTTATTATGATATATAATATGTTTTACCCTTGTTTAAAAAACGAAATCAATTTCTGTTATCTTAATATAGTTATTATGATATTTGTAACCATTGTTTTTCATTTCAATTATCAAGTTAAGACATAACAGATTGGCGACGAGGACAAACTACGTAAGTTTACCTTTTTTTTTTTTTTTTTCAAATAGTTCAATATCATCAAATTGATTCAAAATGAATAATGATCAATTTAGAGAGTTGCTTACTATTTTGGCTTCGACCCATCAATCATTAATTCAAGCAGTATCACAGCCCAAACAGGCACTTTCTAATTCATGCACTGGTATTTCAAGTTTTGAAGAATTTGATTCAATTAAGGAAACATTTTCACAATACAGACTCCGATTTCAAAATTACTTGGAAATCAAAAATGTGGAAATTAATACCGAGTTCAATACTCGGCTGTTTTTAAATAGCATTGGACCTAAGACATACTCATTGTTAACTTCGTTATCCGCACCACATGCTTCAACTGATCTCAACTATGACAAGATAGTTTCATTACTAACTGAGCATCTGTGCCCTAAGAAAAACCCATTAGTTGAACGCCACAAATTTCTGTCGTATTTCCAATCAGAGACTGATAACATATCACAATATGTTACCTCCCTCAAATCGTTTATCTCTGACTGTAATTTGTACTGTGAGTCTAAGAAATCTATTTCTGATATTTTCTTATGCTCCCAATTCATTAGGGGCATTCGAAATTCGTACATACGAGAACAACTTCTTATGAGCCCGGAGATGCCTTTTGATGAAATTCTTAAGAAAGCCCTCGCATTAGAAGCTTCAAGAACTGATAGCTGTCATATTTCAAGTCAACAGGAGAATTCATCTCTTGTAAGCAAAGTCCATACAAGAAGGCAATCACTTCAAAATAATAGAAAACGCTCATCTAAGATGCTATACCGAAGGGACTACGAAGAACTTGTGATTGATAAATTATGCCTTCGCTGTGGTAAAGATAATCACCTTGCAGCTGATTGTCGCGTTAACAGGGATAAGTTGCGTTGTCAAGCGTGTTTAAAGCAAGGCCATGTCCAGAAAGTATGCATCAAAACACTCCTCCGGAAACGACAGGGAATAAAACAGATTTCGCGAAGTTCTGATTCCGAATCTAATTTCACAGAGGAAGAAGAGATAGAAGTATATTAGCATTTCAATAAAATAGTAAATGTGCATAAAAAAGATAATACCCATGAAACAGCAAAATATTTCATCCAAGTATTAATAGAAGGAAAGCCTCAAACCTTTGAGGTAGATTCTGGAGCAGGGCTCACACTCCTTCCGATATCCGACTTCAAAAAACTCCAAATTCAGGTAGACATGCAGCCCACAAAGATCCGATTCCGATCGTATACAGCAGGTGTGTTCAAGCCACTAGGAGTAGTCAACGTTGCTGTTTGTTGTAACGGTATTGTGTCCAATGAGTCCATCTTCATTGTTCCAGAAAATTTTACGCCCCTATTGGGAAGAACGTGGATCAGGAGGTTCGGTATCGAATTAAAGCATCTCGATTTTCCTTCCCCTAGAAATATCAACTTAATCAAAGAGGTCAGTCCTCCAGATGCCGTCAAAGAAATCGATCTACAGTATGCTGATCTCTTCAAACCGAAGGTTGGTTGTGTGCCAGATTGTGTCATATCTCTTATCTTGAGGAAAAAAGCAAAACCTGTATTTATCAAAGAGAGGGAAGTGCCTTTCGCCTTACGCGATAAGGTAGAAAAAGAACTTGATGCCCTTGAAAGAGACGGGATCATTGTGAAGGTGGACCACAGTGACTGGGGTTCACCACTAGTTGTCATTCCTAAACCCGATGGTAATGTACGATTGTGCGTGGATTACAAAACATCCGTCAACCCTCAGCTTCAAACCTCCCATTACCCTATTCCAAAGATCGAAGAGACCCTCCACCAGCTGCGAAATGCTGCATACTTTTGCATCATCGATCTTTACAAGGCATACCTACACGTAAATGTCGATGAAGATACGAGTATAATACAAACCATATCGACCCATAGAGGCACGTATAAAGTCAATCGACTTAACTTTGGTATCAAGAATGCACCTAGTGAGTTCCATAAGATCTTGAATAAGGTCTGTTTTATGACCCACGGTTTGGGATGCAAAGAACGTGGGTCATGGTGGGTATTTTAATTTAGGGCTGGTGATTAATATAAATGAACTGTGGTGAAATGGACTGTATTTAATATGGTTATTATAAATCTGGTTTGTTTGCCAAAAGGAGTACAATATTATTAGTGTGTTAATTATAATTTGGTAGGTTTACAGTAATAATATGATTTTGTATTGATGTGTGGATGGTACCTGTTGACTTTCTTTCACCTTCAATCTGTATCATGGTGATATTTCCTGGTGCTGTATTTGTTCTCCCATCATTGGTGGTCCTCCTCCTGTCCTCCCCCGGTGGCCAGCAATCCCTTAGGTGATTACTCCATTATTAAGGTTAATGGACACTACTTATATGAACTTCTAGTGCACCTATGCCTAGGAATTTTCTCTATCTCTCTCTTGCTTAGAACTTGCACTTTTCCTATCCTTTCCTGCAAGGCTTTCCAAGGGGTTCAGCCCTTCATCAAGAGATGGCGCCACTGCAGCGCCTGTGTTCAGAGGAGTTCTTTGAACAAACCGCCCACCTAAATTGAGCTTGGTTGAGCCAATTTATGACAGCTTGACAGATTATGACGATGATGATTTATGACGATGCTCAATGTTCAAACAGGTACTTTTGCATAGGAAGGTACAAAATGACATTTATGGTGATGTTACATTAGTGCCTGTTTAGTTTAGCGTTGTCATAAGCGATGGGAGTTACTAAACCAAGCTTATGGTGTATGGAAGTGCTTGTCTGCAAGGCGATGTTGAGAAAACTTGCTGCATAAGTCGCTAGGCAGTGCAACGCTGGGTATAGCGGGAGCTATTTTTTCCACCACGAGGGCTTCGGTTGATAGCTCATCTTCAGTGTAGGTAGGCTTGATGGTACATTCTATGTAGCCTGATGGACTCGATACTGGTGAGGCTCCTAATCCTTTAATACGTCCGTTAAAACTATGAAGTTTGGCACCAGATTTAACTGCTAATGAGGAAGTCACAAAAGTGTGTTGACTGCCGGAATCTAAAACTGCCCTGAATGGTATAAGGCGACCTTGCTCGCCGACGATATGACCTTGAACGGTTCCCAAAAGTATTGTGCTAGGAGATGCAAAAGGTGTGCATCCAAATCCAATAAAGGTGTCTGCATCTTCTTTTTCGGAAGAATTGATGCTGGTACGTGCGCAGCCTTGTTGGGAAGGTAGTTCGTCGTGAATGAGACTGTGGTGCTTTCCCTTGCAGAATCTGCATCTCCATTTCGACCTACAACCTCTTGTAAAATGACTATCATGTAAACTGTTGCGGCAACAATTGATGCTTTGGACGAATGCTTGTCTTTCGTTCAAGGGTAAGTTGCTGAACTTAAAGCAATACGGGAGGAGATGAACATCCTGGCAGAACGGGCATGCTGGTGGTTTGTGATTGTCAGCTGTCTGACGGTTACCGATTGCCTGTGAACCGGTGAATACGTTTGTGCGTGGTGGCGGAGATCCTCGGCCATTAAATTTCTTTGTTGCACTGCTTGATGAATGGAGGGTAACTGAGTTGTATTTGTAACCGGTTCTGGCCGGAAATCGAGATTTTTGACTTATACGGGGTAATTCTTCAGTAGAATTTGAAGACGAGAGTAAGTCCCTAGACATGGTTATAGCCGTCTTGCGCTGCCTAACGAAAGTGATAACCTCATCCGCTGTTGGAAAGATGCTGCTGGATGTTCTGCTTATCTCAAAGTTTCTTCGGGTGCTTGCGTCAAGCGCTCTCAGAGCGAGGGAGGCGAGGATAAATTCTTCTGCATCTTGCAAGGCTAGCGACTTGAACCCTTCAATGCTATCGGCTACTTCAACCAAGAACCTGTCGTATCGCTGCATTTCATTCTTTGTTCCTTTCAGATCGCAATCGATAATTTTTTGGATGAAGAGAGACGTCAGCACTCGTGGGTTGTCGTAATTCTCCAACAGTTTCCTCCACGCATGGTGGTAGCTTTTATCTTCTACCGGAAATCTTGAAATGAGCGTTGCAGCTTCACCACGGAAGGCTCCGAGAAGATAATGAAATTTTTCAACGTTTGATAACGTTGGTTCATCATGCACCATTGAGATGAATGTATCTTTGAAGTGCATCCACTTTAACATATCCCCAGAAAATTGCGGTAGAGGGATCTTTGGCAAATGTGCCCTGGCAGAAGCGACGAAGCTCGTGTTAAAGGACTGATGGCCGTATGCTTGGGCAGGGTGCGCTGCTAATTGGGATTTGGAACGCTCAATTGTTATGCGGTGAGATTTCGCCTTGATTATTTCTTTTCTCACGGCGTCGTACATTTCCTGCAAATTTCTTGAAGGAAAATCCATGCTCGCTTGATCGTAGACGTTCTCAAGCTCGTCCCAAGCGCGCTGAAAATGCTCCCATTCACCAATGGCCGCATCTAACTCAGCCTCAAATAAGGAGACTTGATTTGGATCGCTTACTGCTTCTTCACCGGTAGCAGCAGTTCCTATAATGTTGCGTTTCAAGGTACGCAGTTTTCGCTCCAACGTATTGATTTGTGAAGAAAATTCAGGGATAGATTGAGGCATTGTGACAATTTGAATGCAGGGCTACACTGACCCCAGGGGCTAAACGAGAAGAAGAAGAAACCAACTAATAAACAACGATGATTGAGACATGGGAGATCCAATGAAGACAAGAAATGAAAGAAGAGAGAACCAACAAGAGAGAAATATGGAGATGAGGAGACCTATATAAAATCAGAATCACAGGCATTGATAAAGTTGATGAAAATGCTTTCCTAGAGCAAAGGTGGAAAGTACAAGATTCCAAAATAATACTATGTGCTATTGGCTAAATGATTTAATTATTAACAACAATAATTTAATTACCACATTGAAGGCAATAAAGATTGATATGTGGTTTTATAAACTAAATTCACGCATTGAGGTGAATAAAATTTTTTTTGTTTTAAAATTGTGAGAACATAAAACAAAAAAACAATGTTGTAAAAGTATGTGCTATGTTTTACGAAAGTTAGCTAACATACTAAGAGGTGAATGTGGTACGACCTCTTTGGTAGTGAACGATCGTTCATGATCGCTACAATGTTCAATCAGCTGATTGTGCACATGGCCTAAGTGGATTCAAATGATAGGTTAATTTTGTTGTTAAAGCCAAATAAATAATAGCACAATTTAATGAATCATTGCGTAAAACATGGTTAAATGAAGAAAGTACTAGTGATTTATATAAATACTAATGATTTACAACGTTAAATAAGTGAATAAATGTTAATGATTAAACAAAACCTGTTCTGATTCAATGCCTGGTTATTCCTCAATTAAAGAATTGATTTAAATGTGTTAAATAGCTAGAATAATTTAATATACATACATAGATAGATAAAAAAAATAATAGATAATTAAATAGATAGATACAGCATGCACTATAAATATGTGTGATTTGTGATAATCATAGTACTGAACTGCATAGCTCAGTATTTAATTTCTTACACAGGTGATTTATTATTACAACTAATTTAATGAATTTAAATTATTGGTCTGAGATGACAAATTAATCATAAATTTAAACATTAAAATTTAATTTTAGTTTAATTGCTCTATTGCTCTGAATTGCATCCAAGCTTGGCTCGAAACTTTGCTTTATTGAATGAATGCTTTATTTAATGTTTTTGTCTGAGTGTTTTATGTGATTATGGTATGTATCCAAGCCCGGTGGACCACTTGTTTTATGACCCACGGTTTGGGATGCAAAGAACGTGGGTCATGGTGGGTATTTTAATTTAGGGCTGGTGATTAATATAAATGAACTGTGGTGAAATGGACTGTATTTAATATGGTTATTATAAATCTGGTTTGTTTGCCAAAAGGAGTACAATATTATTAGTGTGTTAATTATAATTTGGTAGGTTTACAGTAATAATATGATTTTGTATTGATGTGTGGATGGTACCTGTTGACTTTCTTTCACCTTCAATCTGTATCATGGTGATATTTCCTGGTGCTGTATTTGTTCTCCCATCATTGGTGGTCCTCCTCCTGTCATCCAGCAATCCCTTAGGTGATTACTCCATTATTAAAGTGTAATGGACACTACTTATATGAACTTCTAGTGCACCTATGCCTAGGACTTTTCTCTATCTCTCTCTTGCTTAGAACTTGCACTTTTCCTATCCTTTCCTGCAAGGCTTTCCAAGGGGTTCAGCCCTTCATCAAGAGATGGCGCCACTGGAGCGCCTGTGTTCAGAGGAGTTCTTTGAACAAGGTCCTATCTGGGTTAAATGGCGTTACAACTTATTTCGACGACATTGCAATCTATGGAAAGACATTTCGTTTACTCCACATCGTTTACTCGATCGATTAAAAGAAAATAATATTCACGTTAACCGTCGGAAGTGCCAGTTTTTCAAGGAAGAAGTATCTTTTTTAGGTCATGTCATTGGTCACAACACCATCAAGAAATGTCCCAAGAAAATTGAAGCTATATGCAAACTAAAGCCTCCAATTAATCAACAAGAAGTCCGAAGATTTTTAGGTATGGTAACGCATTATTCAAAATTCATCCCGCATCTTTCCTCAATAACGTACCCTCTACGCTGCTTATTGAAAGAAAATCGACGCTTCCAATGGACACAAGACTGTCAATCAGCGTTCATACAGCTGAAACGTGAAATCTCAAGTGACAAAGTTCTAACACCATTTGATCCGGGATTGCCTGTGAGACTGACTTGCGACGCTAGTCCTACAGGTGTTGCTGGAGTATTGGCACATGTAATTGATGGAGTCGAGAGGCCGATTACCTTTGCATCCAGAGCGTTAACGGATGCTGAGCGTAACTATAGCCAACTAGATCGAGAAGCTGTTGCGATCGTTTTTTCTGTTGACAGATTTTTCACTTATCTTTACGGAAGACACTTCACACTCATAACAGGCAATCGACCACTTTCTAGAATCTTACATCAAGATGCGAAGATTCCGGCTATGACAAGCGCCAGGCTATTTCGCTATGGAGCGTTCCTCCAAAGCTTTAACTACACACTTGAACACAAGGAAAGTGAGAATATTAATCATGTTGATTATCTCTCCAGATCTTCAATAGAACCAGATTCTAAAAGTGCTGATATGTTAATTGAACTAGAACTCCGAGATCTTAATGACCAAGTAATTAACCATATCTCGACCACAGCTGTTACATTCGAATCTTTAGCAGCAGCTACCAATGAGGACCCAGATCTAAAAAAAATCAAGGAAGAACTACGGTCAGGTCAACTCAATGACCCAGATTATCAAATTCAAGACAACGTCATCTTTAAAGGAAGCCGAGTCGTGATCCCCCCTCGACTACGGGAGGATGTTCTACACGAATTACATCAGACTCACCCAGGGATTGTCAAGATGAAGCAGCTCGCTCGAAAATTCTGTTATTGGAAGAATATGGATAAAGACATCGAGCGCCTGGTCAGATCTTGCCAAAACTGTGCCATTGTTCGTAACAATCCTCCAAAAGCTCCTATACATCATTGGGAAGAGCCTGAAGTAAATTTTGATAGAGTGCACGTTGATTACGCCGGACCCATCAATAACTACCACATCCTACTACTCATCGATGCCAAGTCGAAATGGCCAGAAGTGCGCCTTTCGAAAGACCCGCCGTCATCCCAAACCACGATCAAGCTTCTAAAAGACATTTTCAGCTTGCATGGATTCCCGAGAATACTTGTATCTGACAATGCGACGGTTTTCACTAGCGCATTGTTCAAGGATTTTTGTCGGAGTTGTGGGATAATTCAAAAATTTATAGCTCCTGGTCACCCCGCTACAAATGGACTTGCAGAGCGGCATGTTCAAATTCTAAAAAAAGAAACTAAAATCTAATACTTCCAGCAACAATGCGCTTCATGAAAATTTACAAGAGATTGTTTTTAGATACCGCGCCACCCCTTTAGAAACCGGACATTCTCCATCACAGGTATACTTAGGGAGACAAATAAGAATTCAATTAGATGCTCTTTTTCCACCCAAGCAAGCCACTGCAATACTACAGTATCCTCATTGCCGTCAATTAAGTGTGGGAGAAAGAGTACAAGTTAGATGGTATGCGGCAAATAAGGAAGAATGGAAATTCGGAACGATTGCAGAAAAGCTGGGGCGAGTGCACTACATGGTGAATCTCGATGATGGTTATCGTCTGAAAAGACACATAGACCAAATTCGAGCTTGCCAGGTCCCAAAATTACCATTAGTCCCGACACCAGAGGAGCAGACTTACAATAGCTCATCCTCAGCCAGGACGGGGCGATCCGGAGTCCAACGTGAAGACACCTTCCAACCACCAGCTGCACCCATTCCAGCTCCTCGACCACCAAATCCAGTCTCTCCAGCTCCAGCGCCTCAGGATCCAGCTGATGCTCCGGCAGCATCAGATCCAGCCTCCCTTTATCTTCGCAGGTCGCAACGTCAACGGAGACCACCCTCCTATCTTCAAGATTATGTTTAGGAACAGAAGCTACCTCCTTCATATTTAAGTGTGGGAGACTGTTATATCCCTATGTTAAAATCTCTTTGTATTCTTAATTGACATTAACAGATGTTATTGTGATATATAATATGTTTTACCCTTGTTTAAAAAACGAAATCAATTTCTGTTATCTTAATATAGTTATTATGATATTTCTAACCATTGTTTTTCATTTCAATTATCAAGTTGAGACATAACAGTGTATATATTCCCGCGATGTGACAGAAATTTTTATCATAATCGGTCAAACTGAGAGGGTAGCTTATTTAATAACTTTTTACTTTTTTTTTACTTTCTCAAAAACGGCTGTAACGATTTTTATTAAACTAGGTATTTGATGTATTAATATGCCCGAGATATGACTGTACAAAATTGATCAACCGGAGAGAACTTTACTTAATAAATTTTGGATCATTTTCATGTGTTTTTTTTATTTACTCAAAAACGGCTTTAAAGATTTTGATCAAACTGGGTATTTGACGTATGTATATGTCAAAGATGTGACAGTCAACATTTCATCAAAATTGGTCAAACGGAGGGGGCACTTTATTTCATAATTTTGTAGTGGTGCATTGTTACAATTAAACCTTTGGACGAGAAGCTGAAGATTATTCAAGATTTCCCGATTCCAAAAACAGTCTCGCAATTAAGAAGATTTCTGGGAATGGTAAATTTTTACCGAAGATTCATACCAAATGCAGCTCGTATCCAGGCCCCATTGAACGCCATTACAGGACCGAGACATTCCACCATAAACTGGACGCCTAACCTGGAAGAGGCATTCCACGAAACTAAGAATGCTCTGCGTCAAATTGTGACCCTCTCTCATCCGAATCCAAACTTCATTTATATACCGATGCCTCTGATACGGCCATCGGCGGTGTCCTTCATCAAATATCCAAAAGGGGTACCCAACCCCTAGGATTTTTTTCTAGAAAGCTCTCTCCTGCCGAAACCATTTATTCTGCATACGACAAAGAGCTTTTGGCCATTTACAGCTCCATAAAGCATTTTAAACACATACTGGAGGGACAAAACTTCACATGCTTCACGGACCATAAACCCCTTATTTACGACCTACGTCAACGGTCCGACAAACCTAGCCCAAGACAAGTCCGTCAACTCTCTTTTATCTCCGAATTTACAAACGATATCCGACATTTTTCGGGCACCCTGAATATTGTTGCCGATTCACTGTCAAGAGCTGACTCCGTTTCGCTCACTATCCCCACCCCCATTGAACTGGCAATAGCTCAACAACAGGACGAACAATTATCACACCACGTAGCGAGCCAGAAGTCTCCGAGCCTAACGGCAATCGCCCTTACCCCAGGTGTTCGACTCTATTGCTTTACTGAAAATGATATTGACAGGACGTATGTCCCCCAGCAGTTTCGTGACCGGATATGTGAGCACATACACAATTTCTCACACCCAGGAAGGTCCGCCTCTATTAAGCTCATCAAAGACCGTTACTTTTGGCCACACATGACCAAATACATAACCAACTTTGTTCGAAACTGCCTTTACTGCCAGCGTTCTAAAACAATTAAACATGAATCATCACCTTTGATGAAACTTAAGACTCCGGATCAACGTTTTGCTTGTGTCCACCTTGACATAGTCGGTCCCTTACCCCCCGCTGGGGATAAACGATTCCTACTCACCTGCATTGATCGGTACACCAGATGGCTCACACCGTAGCAAATGCTTTTTGGGAAAATTGGATAGCTCGATTCGGGTCTCCAGTACAAATTATTACCGACCAAGGAAGAAATTTTGAATCTAATCTCTTTCAATCCCTGTCGAAGCTGATTGGCTCCAAAGTAAAACACACTACAGCATATCACCCGCAAAGTAACGGGCTTCTGGAAAGTTGGCACAGATCACTAAAAACAGCGCTCAATTGTCGTCTACAGGCTGCCGACGGACCATGGACTGCCCACCTAACCGCTGTGCTCTTAGGCCTTAGAAGCTCCGTCAAAGAGGATTTCAATGCTAGCCCTGCCGAACTCGTTTATGGGACGAAGCAGCGTTTACCGGGTGATTTCTTTAGGCCCACAAACTTTGAGGTGCCACAATCAACTTACGCAGAGCAACTATCAAGCATCATGCGACAATGCCGACCAACAAACCCTGTGTGGCATGGAGAAAACAAGGTGTTCAGCCATACCGACCTGCAACACACACCTTACGTTTTCCTCCGAGACGATTCCTCCCACCCACCTCTACAGCCGGCCAATACAGGCCCACACAAAGTTATCTCCCGCTCACCCAAGACATTCAAGATACTCCTCATCGGGAACGCTGTCACAGTATCTAGAGACCGCCTGAAACCCGCTCATTTTAGTGGAGCCGATACCTCACATCCTGCTCCCCAGAAGAAGAAGACAGTACGGTTCGCAGACCCTCTGGTTTCACGATACATCCCACCGCCCCCAGATTTGAACACAACGACGTTTTCAGGAAGAATCATCAGGCCTTCCTATCCTATTGCTTATCGTTGTCACTTGGGGGGGAGTGATGTAGTGGTGCATTGTTACAATTCAAAATACTATTAATATGTTATCGATTATTGTTGTTATCATATGTTATCGATTGTTCTCTCTTTATGAATTATCTGCGTTCAGAATAAAGAATTTAATCTCTTGTGTCACACGTATATCAATTTAACCGTACGGCTAAATTGGTGACCCCGACGTGATGGAAGAATTGAAGGAAAAAATCGTACAACTCGAAGCGGCTTTGGGAAATATTCAGCAACCCAGGGAAGAATCCAAAACACAGGTGAGCCATATCTCTGTTAAGATTCCCCCATTCTGGAGATCCGATGCAGATCTATGGTCCCGGCAAATGGTTCGCATACAAATCGCAATTCGCATTAGCTTTTTTTACCAATTTTTACCTTTTTTTCGATTATCTCAAAAACGGCTTTAATGATTTTGATCAAATTCGTCATGTTTAATATCAGGTAAGTTTTATTAGTATTAAAATTTTCGGAGGGGGCTTAAATGGGGAAGGGGCCTTTTTTGTTTTCCTATAAAGTACCTTTGTTTTAGTTTATATTGAGAAATTAACTGTCTCTCATAATAAGAACCTCTAAAAATAAGAAATGGCTAAATATGATATATGAAAAAAATCAAGTAAACAAATACAGGGGAAAAAAAGAAAAATATTCCGTCAACTCATAAAACACCTTGAGCTCACGCATGCGCCGTACGCCTTTAATGACAAACCAATGCGTTATAATTAAAGATGTTCTGTTCATTTAATGAGAATTATTTGTTTCATGGGAAATAAATGAAATATTCAACAAGTACATAGAGAATTATAAAATCAGACGACTTGGAGTATTATGCTTGCATTGCCGAATTATCACAAGTAAAAACTTTTATTTAATAATAAAAGAAATTAGTGTTTTATTTTTTGTTTTGTTTTTTGAGCAAATGAAAACAAAAATAAGAAATGAATGTGGAAAAATGTATAACTTTGAGAGGTGGCAATTAACAAAACACATTAATTTCTAATCTAAGTAAGTTGGTAAGTGAAAGTTGTGTGTTGCGTGCACGCACCAAATTTTTTTTTACTTAATAGTTATTTACTTAATATTGTATTACGGTATTGTTTTATGAAAATTGAGAGCAAGTTAATGTAGTTTTTTGTAATTCATTGTCAAATAAAATTTTAATAAATTATTTTTTTTTTTAATACGTTTCTGAAAAGAAAAATGGAATTCTCTGACTTGGTCGGGAGATATAGATATTTGGCCATTGATTGTTTTCACTGTGCGTCGACAACATCTAACGACAACAAATAACATTAAAAAAAAAATAATAAAAAAAATGTTTTAATAGTGTTAAATGAAACCCAGGGTGCCAAAAATATAATTTATAAATGGATCTACATTATCATAAACCTTACCTATAAAAATCAAACCTTCAACTTTTAATTTTTTGTGCTTAATATCTATTATAATGATGAGAAAATCTTTATCTTTAGTGAAAAGAGGACTGAGAAAGTAGAAGTTCCTCGACAAAGTCCTTGGAGCCATTTCCTGAAAAGACCATCATCTGTTGACTATAGTGGTATGCATTGAGTAATCAATATCCTTATATATATAAAAATCTCGTGTCCGTATGTTTGTCTCTCTATTTCTCAGAAACTACTCAACCTATTTTAATGAAATTTGGCTCAATTTATATAGTTTTGGCCAACTTACCGGACCGGATAGTTTTTAAATTGATTAGTGATCAAAATAATTCTTATATAGCGAATTACTGCAAATACAGTAGGTCGTGTTATGATTTATTAACATGGCTACACATGTCGATTTAATAACCTTTTTGTTTACAAGCATGCTATTATAATTACGGTTATAATAGTTTTGTATTGCGTTATTAGTAAGTGCAGTTATTTGGTCTTATTGTTCCATCTTTATATTCTGCAGGCAAATAGTAATAAAAATCTTTATATTTATTCTTAATTTTGAATTATGGATAAATCAAGAAAAGGTTACACCAAAGTCTCAAAAGTGTATGTATTTTTCCTTCCTTTTCCTTTTTATTTGTAATCTTTCCAATTCCTAACTAAGTGCTCAAACACTTTGCTGAGGTCCACCCCGATATCAACTTTTAGAAAAGTAAATACATTTTAGGCTTTAATTAGAATAGTCCTTATATATATGTAAAATTTAAAAAATGTCAGCGAAGATTTTGTATTGTACTATGTAAGTGCAGTTATTTGTTCATAGAGTTCCATCCTTATATTCCACTGGCAAATAGTTGTAAAATCTTTGTATTCTTTCTTAATTTTAATTAAAGAATATAAATCAAGAAAACGTTACAACAAATTCTCAAAAGTGTAGATATTTTTCCTTCCTTTTCCTTTTTTATTTGTATTCTTTCCAATTCCTAGCTAAATGCTCTAACACTGTGCTGTGGTCGACCCTGATATCAACTTTTAGAAAAGTAAATACATTTTAATAACTTAAAATAGGCTATAATTGGAATCGTCCTTTTATATATGTGAAATTTAAAAAATGTCAGCGTAGATTTTGTATTGTATTATGTAAGTGCTGTTATTTGTTCATAGTGTTCCATTATTATATTCCACTGGCAAATAGTTGTAAAATCTTTGTATTCATTCTTAATTTTAGTTAAAGAATAAACCATGAAAAGGTTACTACAAATTCTCAAAAGTATAGGTATTTTTCCTTCCCTTTCCTTTTTTATTTGTATTCTTTCCAATTCCTAGCTAAATGCTCTAACACTGTGCTGTGGTCGACCCTGATATCAACTTTTAGAAAAGTAAATACATTTTAATAACTTAAAATAGTCTATTCTTATATGTATATGTGTAAAATTTAAAAAATGTTAGTGAAGAATTGTAATTCTTTCTTAATCAACAATTATTTGAAGTAGAAAAAATTAAATCTCAATGGAATACACATAGTTCCTTTCTGTTCAGCAGAGGTATATTTTTCTTTATATGTAGAATTTAAAACATGTTAGCGAAAATTTCTAATCCCTTCTTAATCAATGATAATTTAAAGTAGACAAAATTTAATCCCAATAGAATACAGATCGTTCCTTCCTTTTTAGCAGAGTTGTAATTATCTTTATAAGTAAAATTTATAAAATGCCAGCGATGATTTATAATTTCTTCAAATTTATAGTATTTTGAAATTATTAGATTAGAAATAGGTTTTTAGAATATTTTATACATTACTTAATTAAAAATAATCAATATTCAAATTAAAATATGTCCGTCTGAATTTAAAACAATTAGTCTAAATAATAAAAACATGTGTTTCTTTAAATATCAAACATCCTTTAAACATCATTACATATGTAAAATTTATAGAAAGCCAAAGAAAATTTTAATCCTTTCTTAATCAACTTTATTTTAAAGTTGAAAAAATAAATTGAATCCCAATGGAATACAGATTATTCCTTCCTGATCAGTGTAATTATCTTTATATGTAAAATTTAAAAATTGTCGTCATATGTCGATTTCATAATGTTTTTGTTTATAAGCATGCTATTGTAATACAGGTTATCATTATTATAATTTTGTATTGCGTTATGTGAGTGCAGTTATTTGTTCCTATATTATTATTTTCCACAGACAAATGGTAATACAAATCTTTGTATTTATTGTTGATTTTCATTAAAGAATAAATAAATCAAGAAAAGGTTACAATAAATTCTCAAAAGTGTAGGTACTTTTTCCTTTTCCTTTTTTATTTGTATTTAAATTAAATTACAAGCTAACCGCTGAAACACTTTTCTGTGGCCCACCCTGATATCAACTTTTAGTAAAGTAAATACATTTTAATAATTTAAATTAGGCTATTATTTGAAATAATACTCTATAAATGTTGTAACAGCACCTACTGTCATAGGTGTAACCTAATAGAAACCTTACTTGGGGAGTCAGTGTTGCCAAAAATTAGTGAGACAATAGTGGCTACACTGCGGGTAACAGTCATAAAAACTCACTGGGTGTGTTTTGATTAGGTGTTGTGGGTTACTTTGTGATTTGCATGATTAAAGAACTGCATAATAAAGACTTTGATATTATATTTTCAGTTGATTTATTTAACAGAAGTTTCTTTATTTTCATTATTCGTTTTGTTATTATTATTTAAATACAGTGTTTTTTTTATTTTACCAAACCTTTTTATCATTTTTATCCCGAGATCTAAAATGTAAAATTTAAAAAATGTCAGTGAAGATTTGTAATTTCTCCTTTATCAACAATAATTTAAAGTTGAGAAAATTTAATCCCAATCGAATAGAGGATGTTACTTCCTGTTCAGCAGAGTTGTAATTATCTTTAAATGTAAAATTTAAGAAATGTTAGCGAAGATTTTAATCCTTTCTTTAATTTAAAGTAGGCTATTATTGGGAATGATATTTCGTTGTTATTTTACCAGAATACAATTTTTTACTTATCTTTAAATGATTGTTGATTAAGAAAGGATTACAAATTGCGGCATTTTTTAAATTTTACATTTAATGATTATTACACCTCTACTGAACAGGAATAATTGCTATTTGGGTAACTTCAAGTTTCAGATTTATCCGCCATAAATATGAGAGTACTACTGCAAAATAATCCATCGGCAGATATATTTTTTAAACAATTGCTCTATATTGGAAACGGTGAAATAGAGCTGCATCGAAATTCAAAATTTATCAAATTACCAGAAAATTTCTGAACTGTTGTAGAGACGAAAAATGAACAGTATACGAAATATAAAGTGTCTTTCCTGATATTTTGAACAATTATTTGGACTATAATTGGCTGGGTAGTCGTGCTATTTTGGCAGCAAAAAATGTTGATTTCGATGAAATAAACTTCCAAAATCAATTGACAATGTTCTAGATGTAAACAAAGCCGTAAATTTCCAAACTGAATTTTTTAATTCCCTGGATATACACCCAAACAATCTCCAGTTGAAGATTGGCTCACCGATCATTCTTCTTCGTAACTTAAATCGACCTCAATTGTGCAACGGTACACGTTTGGTCATTAAAAGGATCACAGGAAATGTTATTGAAGGAAAAATGTTGCCTGGAAGGTTTACAGGAGATATCGTCCTGTTGCTACCTATTCCTTTGGAACCGACAGAATTTTTAATAAAATTTAAAAGGCTTCAATATCCTATTCGTTTGGCTTTTGCCATGACCATAAACAAATCCCAAGGGCAAACAATGTCCACTTGGACTTTGAAAATCCGTGTTTTTCCCTTGGGCAATGGCATAACTCACTTAGGAAATGGGTATCGCCTGCTCACGTGTGTGGAAACCATCAAATCTTTGGTTTGTGTTAAAAAAAAAAAAACAGGTTAACCCAAAACATTTGAACAAATTAGTACTTGAATAAATAAAAATTCTTAATTGTATTTTGTAAAAACTTCTTTAAGAAGAGATTTCTTATCACTCAAATATATTGCTAAATTAAAAGCTTCAACACACCACCCTCCTACCGAACACTTATTAGCCGAAGGGTTGGGAAATCGAGGTCTCAAAGAAATTGAGAAAAACGCCTATCAAAAGGACATATATGACGCGTTAACCAAGATTGGCTTGACCCTGAGCAAAATTAAACCCGTTGTTAAAATAACAATACCAAGTTGAAGTAGTGTTAGGCCAATAATCAATAGATCAATGGCTGAGGTTACCAAACCTTACTTCAGTCATCCTTTTTAAAATTAGTGGAAAAATATAGTCATTTCGAGTTAGTTTATACCGATCCATAAAAAAAGGGCGATAGAGTTGGCAGCTCTGTGAGTCGTAAACACAATCAGCTCCTTTTTAATCAAACTACATTGAAATATGAGATGTAAAAAATAAAAACTTTAACTTTCCTATATTCTTTATCAAATACTTTTAAATGGTGTAATGAATGCTCTATTCTCAATCATGTTGGATTTTGATTAGCTGAAAGGTTTTCATCTTTATCAATGAATATTGGTATCACTGTATTTGTTTATAAATATTAGGATATAACTACTGAGCCACAGCAACGCGTGGCCGGGTCTGCTAGTATATTATAAAGCAAAGTGTACAATGTGCGTGCCGATAAGGCTCAAAAACGGCTCAACGTACGTTTAAGAAAGTTATGTCAGCGTGTTGCTATAGAACCTCTAACGGAGAAGAAGGTTTCCGTTTTTCTCTTAAGGGTGTAAAATTGAAGAGAAAAGGACTGGAATTTTAAGCCTCTCGCACCATGTAATTAGCCTACCTGAGAATGACATGCGAGTTAATGAATGAAAAATTTAGTTCGAGCTTCAGACTACCAGGAAGCGCTAGGGTGTGTTTTACTCAATGTTTATTGTTCATTCATTCCGTTCAGTTTGTAAAGGTTAGGTATATATTTTGTCAGCTGTTCTTTTTAGATTACTAAAAAATCAAGCGAAAATAATTAGTTTCACCTTTTCTTTCAAAACAAAATAATGATTTTACATATCTGCAATCAATTAGAAAACCGACTGGATACCTTACAAAATTAATTTTCTCATATGAAGGTTAATTGATTAACAAATTACATTTAATCAATATATAACATACACTTAAGTAAATTTAATGCAATATGAGTGAACATTATTTAGTAGTACAGGGAGCGAATAAAAACAGCAATAAAAAAAAAAATCTGGTGCGTGCGCGCAACACACAACTTTCACTTACCAACTTACTTAGATTAGAAATTAATGCGTTGTTGTGGTCCCCTTCGTTAGACCAATTTTGATAAAATGTTGGCTATCACATCTTTGGCATATACATACATCAAATACCCAGTTTGATCAAAATCTTTAAAGCCGTTTTTGAGTAAATAAAAAAAACACGTGAAAATGATACAAAATTTAATAAGTAAAGTCCCCCCTCCGGTTGGTCAATTTTGGTGAAATGTTGGCTATCACATCTTTGGCTTATGCATACATCAAATACCCAGTTTGATCAAAATCGTTAAAGCCTTTTTTGAGTAAATAAAAAAAAACACGTGAAAATGTTACAAAATTTATTAAGTAAAGTCCCCCCTCCGGTTAATCAATTTTGATGAAATTTTTACAGTCATATCTCGGGCATATACATAGATCAAATACTCAGTTTAATCAAAATCGTTAGAGCCGTTTTTGAGAAAATCGAAAAAAACCTAAAAGTTATTAAGTAAATTACCCCCTCCCTTTAAGTAATTTTGATGAAATTTATACTGTCACATCGCGGGCATATACTTACACTAAATACCTAATTTCAGGATCGCACGGTTTATAGTTTTTGAGCTAGTCTGTTCACACACACACACACACACACACACACACACACACACACACACACACACACACACACACACACACACACACACACACACACACACACACACACACACACACACACACACACACAGAGACACACAGACCATTTCGCGGGACTTGGTCATTTCGACTCAGGGGACCCCAAAACGTGTTGATTTCTAAAACAAATTCTGTATGCTTTTTTTTATACAGATTTTAAGTGCATTTTGAACTGATTTCGGGTCGTGAACGGGTTTTCGAAGTCCTTTTTGTATTTATTTATTTTTTTTTGCCTCTTTAGATACTACAAGTGAGTTTGGTTCATTTGTTGGTTGTTCTATCCATGGTGGGAAGGACGAGATCTATTCCATGGGTCCCTCGCGAAATGTTCCATCGGGGAGACACATAACTTTTTTTCCACAAAGACAATCTTTTTACTTTGCGGAATATATTCTTCGGTACTTGTTTAATACACACATACATCTGTGTTCCTAGAGGAGGTGTTCAGTTTTGCTCGGCTGTAACATGAATCCGGCAACTTCAAGATGTCGTAGGTATAGGAACAGTTGGCATTTTGGCCGTTTTTCGACCAGTTTTATTGGTAAATATAATAAACAACATATAGGTTTGTTATTTCGGTATCTGAGAATATGACTGCCTCGAAATGGAAACAATTCTTGACAAATGACTATCTTTAAGAGTTTCGTCTCTAGACTCTCTTATCGAGTGCCACCCTAGGGACGTTATCGTAGCTTTAAGAAAGAAAATTAGACAATTCACCATCATAGATGGAATTGGAGATGGAAGAAAATAATATTAAAATTTTTTAGCGGGACGTCTTTATTTCGTGACTGGAATAATAATAAGTCCATATTATGCTAATATCCTTAATATTTTTCTTAATTTTCAAACCAAATTTAAGCTTAGTTAATAGTTATTTGTTATCTCAAAATCAATAATTTGGCACGTACAGCAATTTTCATCTAAACACCTCAATAGTTGCAGAAACATAATTAAAAGCGATAATATTAATTAATGCTCGGCCTTTCTTTAAATTCTAAGAATTTTGTGGCTTTATGATTAGGCTGTCCATCCGTCGTTTAGACATTCATTTAGGATTTTTTACTGTTATCGGTGTTTAATGTGCTTTAATCTTCTTAAATCTATGAACAAAATCTTTTAAGCAACCCAAAAAAATGTTCTTGAGTTTTATTTCATGGCAAAATTTTCCAGGAACAGGTTCGAAACAACAATAACTTTGCCGGAACCATAAGAAGCGTTTTTCAGAAAACGACAGCGATATTCCACTGATAATATATATCTTTATTAAAATCTATTGTTGAAAATTTATTTAAGGTTATGTATAAGGTTTGTTCCAACAAGCACATAAACCAGGTCAATAACTAACAAACTTAACATGTTCTCCCCCACTCTTTTAATTCTGAATTTGATTGGTTTGTTTTCCCAACCGATTCATCGACCATTAAAACATTATTGAGCATTGCTTGAAATCAACCAAACAAATTTAGAATAAAAAAAGCGAAGATAGTACATGATCAGTTTGTTATTTACCAATGTGTTTTAATAGTTTGTTGGAGCATACCTTATGATATATATGCCATATGTTTTCAAATAAGTAAATATTTTGAGCGATAATTAAATAATTATTTGTTTTTCCCAATAACTTCTTTAATAAATTAAGAACCCAAAAAAGGTTTCAATGGGACCAACTTGGGAAAATACTCTACAAGATGCAAAAGGTTTCGTTCCAATTGGTCCACCCATCTCGGAGTAATCGGTGGACATACATAGAAAAAAAAAAAAAAAAAAAAAAAAGTCACATACGTATCGAATTGAGTAACCTCCTCTTTCGAAGTCGGTTAATAAAATAAATTTAAACTTCTGAAGAAATAATTTAAAACTCCTAACATTAATTAAAATAAAGTAAACTCTTATAAATTGTCTGAAAAAAAAATATAACAAAAAATTGCAAAAAGGTTATTATCACTTATATTGCGATTGCAAAGGTTATTATCACTTATTTTACCTGTTTTTGAATAAACAATTAAATAACGTATTTCGAATGATAAATTTTTCTACAAATACTTCGTAACAATCTTCAGTTACTGAATAAATTACTTTATATTACAAGTTAGGTTTGTGGAATTGTTCCAGTACCAATGATATTAAATGTTCATATTCACATATTCGTGAGATATGTTGCCTGATGAATGACCCAAATGAGGGCATACATTGCGATCTCTTCACGTGAACAAAGCGACCACACTCCACCACTGTAAATGCCGTAATACTGTGGCATTAGATAACGATGCGTGCTTAATTCCTACTTTAAAAACACGGCATCTAACTATAAATATATTTAGGCAACGTACAGTCGTAAATATACATGCAGAATTTAAATTGAAATATAATTAAAACTTGTTTTAAATAAATAAAAATATAATGTAAAAGTCTAAATTTAACATGTTGGCCACAACATTCCGACCACCAAAATTTTAAAAATTTTCATGGCTCAATAGTTAAATAGGGTGATTAATGGGATGCAAAGGTACAATTTTCGCGACAGGACGCTTGTGAATTCCAGAAGCTGTCTTGATTGACACAACTCTAACAATTCCAGTCCAGGATGCAAGGCTACTATTCTGGCTAATGGCCATGTACGCTGAGGGCAATTGGGATCCATTGAAATTACTAGGTCTCCCTCCTTAAGGTTTCTCTTCTGCTTGTTCCACTTCTTCTGGTTGTTATTAATGATTTAGATATTCGCTTCTCCGCCTGATCCAAAAGTGCTGTGACTTTTGCTTAATCATGCTCCATCGTTCCAGAGGACTAACATTTTCACCCCTAAGTCTTCTTCAGGAGCTGCTGTAAGAGGTCTTCCGATTAAGAAGTGCCCAGGCGTTAGGGCTTCGAGGCAATCAGGGTCAGCATTGGTAGGTACCAAAGGGCGAGAGTTCAGTACTGCCTCAATTCTGCTAAACAGGGTACTCAACTCTTCGAAGGTAAGAGGAGTCTCGCCAATGATCCTATACTTCAATGTCTTTGCAGACTTGATTCCTGCTTCCCAAATGCCACCAAAATGGGGCGCTGAAGGTGGTATGAAGGACCAATCGATGGATCTCCGCAAGGTGGTCTGTGATGCTGTCTTGTACAGATTGGGCTCTATACCAATGTTGAATTCCCTTTAATTTTCTAGAAGCCCCCACGAAATTTTGAGTCTGAGTAAAGGCGTATAGGTTTTCCTCTGCGGGCGATGAACCGGTCAAGTGCTGCGAGGAACGTTTCTGTTTCTAATGATGACACTAATTCCAGGTGTACAGCCTTAGTGGACATACAAACGAAGAGGCTGAGGCATGCCTTGCCCATCGCTGCTTTACGACGTTTGGATTCCCTTATGATGAAAGGGCCACCAAAGTCGACACCAATGTGTTGGAATATCAGTTCCTTTTGGAGTCTGAATGCAGATAGGTTACCCATCAATGGAGGATTAGGTACTTTATTGGCCTTCTAACAACGAAGACAATTGAAGACCCGTTTGCGTATCAGTGCCTTGGCTGAAACAATCCCATATTGGTACGACGGTAATACTGACTGCAATGCTATAGGTCCCAAATGAAGATGAACTCGATGGAAGTATTCAACTAGGAGCTTGGCGAAATGGCTTCTCCCTGGAATGATGATTGGATGCTTGACATCGTAGTCCAGGTTCGAATTGTGCAAACGGCCTCCACCCTGAGCAACCCGTCCTAATCTATGAACGGGCGACGACTTTCCAAGTGGTTGGCATCAATCTTGCAGTGGGTTTGCACCAATTTAATGCAGCCTTTAGTGACTCCTTCAGGCCTATTCTCCCAGTTGGTACATCTGGGTACCTTCTGCATTTACCAATAAATCGCCAAATGTAGCAAGCGCTGCGGAGTAATCTGGTATAAGACGAGAACAGCTCCATCCACTCTAAAGCATTTGTTATTTCGGCCTTCACTACACTTAATTCAGGTAGCTCTGCTGCTCGCAAATCTGATCTAGGCCATGCTTTTAATGATGACGTCATCCAACTAGGCCCCGCCCACCATAGCGGATGATTTTTTAAATCTGAAGAAAGAATTTCACGTGAGCTACAATTTGCTGGGTTTTCTTAAGACTTCACATGATGCCAATCATTCTTGTTAGTCATCTCAAGTATTTGAGAAACCCTATCAGCTACAAAGGCATTTAAACGCTGTGTGGGTGTTGAAAGCCATCCGAGGACGATCGTGGAGTCCGTAAAGTGACTGGCGCAATGAATAGGCAACTTATCTTGTAGGCTGGAACATGACTGATAAAGTCGGCTCAGCAGTGGAGCACCTAAGAATTCAAGTCGAGAGATAGTTATAAGTTTAATAGGAGCCAACTTAGTTTTGGCCCGAATCTTGAAGTCGTGTTCTCAACCAGATATATTGCGACTGCATAACCTCGTTCAGATGCGTCGCAAAATCCTACAAGGATTGATGACATACTATTCTTATCGACAATGCGACGAGGAATCTTCAAGTCTGCAATTAAATTAAGTAGCGATAAGAATTGATGCCATTTCACACGTTTCAGGTGGGCCATTATCATACCATCCACACATGGAGATCCACAGATCCTGTAATATTGTCTTGGGTAAAATACCACAGGAGACAAAAATCCCAATGGGTCATAAATTCTAGCTATTGCAGACAAAATGGCTCGTTTAGGCCCGGTGCACACGGACGACACTTTTCTGCGATGCGGACTATAAGCCAGGTCTGGGGTACCTGGAGTACAATGGACCGACCGGATTTACCATTGTACTCCAGGTACCCCTGACCCGGCTTATAGTCCGCATCGCAGAAAAGTGTCGTCCGTGTGCATCGGGCCTTAGAAGGATGCCAAGAAGGATTGGTAATTTCGTAAGAAAAGTAGTCTTAATGTGGAACTTAATGTGGAACCCAATGCATGCCGAGAAGTTTAATCTTAGGCTCGTCATCAGAGGAGAGGCGAAATGCTTGATGTGCTCCCTCGGACCCTTTTACAAACTTCAGGAGCTCCGGACTGTTGCTCGCCCATTCTCCTAACTCGAAACAACCCTTACTTAATAATGAAATGAGCTCTGACGCCAGCTTCTTGGCTTCATCTTCGGTGGCAACACCTGTAGCGATGTCATCCACATATGTGTCTTCGAGCACTACTCTCGATCCCAGTGGATAGGCTTCTCCTTCACCCCGTACCAATTAGATTATTGTCCTTTGAGGTGCCGAACTTCAGTTCAAACTGCCGGACTGCCTCCTTAGAATGTGCTGATATTTTTTATCTGGTGGATGCATCAAAATCTGCCGATACATCTTCCAAATATCAGCTATGAAAACAATTTGGTGAACTCGAAAGTTTATAAGAATGTCCCGGATGTCGAGTTCCAGCTTCGGTCCGGTTAACACGTGATCGTTGAGGGATCCATTCTGAGTTCTACACGAAGCATCAAACACCGTCCTGAGTTTCATTGAATTCTCATGTATTTTCACGACAGCGTGGTGTGGCCGAGTATACGCAGCAATGGAATTTGAATCTACCATCTTCATATGGCCAAGTTCCTTGTAATCCCGCATAAATCGATGATACTCCTCCTTTAGCTGATTATTTCTTTCCAGTTTCGTTTCCAGGTTGACAAGACGTTTTAAGGTTTGCCCTTTTGGGTTTTGGCGATAGCTAATTGTGTCTTTTATTGGTAATGTGACAACATAACATCCTGATCCAAGACAATTATGGGTCTCCTGGAAAAGTTGTTCACATAATCTATCTTCTTCCGACGCCGTATCTACTGGTCGAACCTCTTCCGTTTCCCAAAACGTTTCCAAAGTGTTCTTCAACTTGGTATGAAGAAAAAATGTTGAACCCCTTTGAAAATTGCGTTCGGACCCTATAGGACCTGAAATAATGAAGCCAAAAATTATACAGTAAACCCCCATTATTACGAACTCGGATATAACGAACACCTCGATATAGCGAACCAAAATACTATCCCCCCAAAATTACCATTATATTTCTGCTGAACCACTCGTTATAGCGAAACCCCTCGGTTAGTGCGAACTACGAACTAAATTTGATGCCTGAGAATTATTATATTCTGTTATAACGAACTGCTAGAATTTTTATTATATATTTTTTTTTTTTTTTACTGTATTAAGTAGAATGGGCACGGGAAGACGAAGTAGCTCCAGTTTCTAGAATTGAGGTGTTTTTTTACTGTTAACTAATTCGATTTCCTTTTGCTCTCTCTCTGATTCCATTGACTTGTTTCTCAAAACTAGCTCAGTTCTGTTTCGACCTCAGTATTATTCGAATCAGTGTTCTGTAGTCGTTTATACTGTTTTTTTTTTAATACACAATGAGTTCGTTGGTAAACGTGCGTCACAAACGTAAATCCTTATCAATCGAAGAAAAATTGAAAATTCTCCAGGATATTGAATCGGGAATTCTGAGTAAGAAAACCATCGCAGAAAAATATGGAATTCCAAAATCATTATCCAAAACATTGTCAACCATTATAAAAAACAAAGATAAAATAGATTCAACCGCAGCCCAAGGATTAACATCAAATAAACGCCTGCGCTCTGCGGCTCATGAATATTTGGAAAAAATTGATAAATTGTTTTAAACAAATGACATCTCAAATACCAATCTCAGACCCTCTTATTAAAGCTAAGGCTAAAGAACTCTCAAGTGAACTTGGCAGGTAAATTAATGGATCTCATTGTTTAATTAGTATATAGTTTATCTAATAAAAATAAATTACATACATGCGATTTAATTTAACTAGTTGTAATGAGTGAATTTCCTTCTAAATATGATCAAATTAGTGCGGCCATTGACTAAAAAAAATATAATAAAAACGAATCCTCGGTTATAACGAATCTCGTTATAGCGAACTACGAATATCGAACTCCCTACCAGTTCGCTATATCGAGGGTTTACTGTAGGAGGCAATCTGGGGACATTAGAACCAACGTTGACTGGCTGTCCAGTGAGGATATCCATAAAAAGATTTCCACCAAGCAGAAATTCTACAGGGCCAGGTTTTCAATATTCCGGGTCCGCTAACAAATAACCTTTGTAAATCTTATGAATTTCAGGAGGAAGGGGAGCTTGTGGAAGGTGAATTGTGATCATGGGAACAACAACTGCCTCAGTAACCAATATCTTTGAACCAAAAGATGATAATGATGATCTTAGAGAACAATTAATCTTCTCCACGGTACTAGTCACGTTCACCTGTCCGATACCTGAAATATTTTGCTTAAATGGATCGATCACCAGACCTAATTTCCTAGCACAGTCTGAAGTCATAAAAGAGAATTGACTTCCATTGCCTGTAACTATTCTCCCTGTCCTGATACACTTCCCAATGAGAGACCGTTACCTTCCTGAGTCGAAGGGCTAGGTTCCTGAGTTGGATGTAGCCACGAGTGATGACCTCCATTACAAATAGAACATCGTCGTAAAATTTCACCTCAGAAAATTTGTTTTCAAACGAGATCCTGGTTGGAGAATCTAAACAACGAAGAACCAAATAAGAGAGAAGGAATAGAATAAATTTTTATTGTATAAAGCAATACACGCTTTTTACATTTTCTTGGAGTTGGCCTATAAGGCATTACAATGAATAATATTTTTGACAGTAAAACATTATATAAATCAATGTAACAGACCCAAGCAAACACATAAACATAGCATTTTGGTTTTAATAAATATTTATAACTAACAATTCAATAATAATAAACATTCAATAATGTGTATCTTCTGGATTATAATCAATGCGAGATATCTATATAGAAATATATATACATAAAATTGAATAAATTTTATAAATAATATTAAAATGATAAATATAAGATGTAGGTTAATTGGGTTCATAAGCAAGGTTTATCTTGTCTAAATATAAACATTACATTAAGGCCTCATCAAGAAGTGTCTAGTCGGCTAACATGTGGTAGATTGCAGATTATTGAAGACAGATGTGAGAAACAGGAATATGTGTCTAATTTTGTTTGTACTATTGTAGTAAGATGTTTTCAAGTGAAGAAAGTTCATCATTTTCATTTATTTAAACCTTTAGGAAATGTCCCCTGTATGGGTTACAAAAAGAACAGCGCAAGTGAAAGTGCATTAGAACGTCTTCAATATGTTCCTGGCAGAGTTTACAAGGGTCACTAAGCTTGAAGACTAGGCGTTTATTTTGGAAAGGAATCTGCAGGTATGCAGCGCTTGAGATCTCAAGTGACTTATGGCTCTATGTTTTTCGATTTTTAAGCTGAATGACAGATATTCTTCTGGTTGAGGATATGTGAAATTGCAGATGCTTCTATAGACGTTGGTTGTGGATGGAGGTCATTGCCCAGTTTGTCTGTAGACAAGGCGTTGTTTTTTACCTTTTCCATAATTATACTTTTGTTTGATAACAATAGGTTTCCGTTTGATAGGTCTGTAAAAAACTCCAGTGCATTGTTCATGGAAGCTATTCTCTTAACTTGTGATATCCAGTTATATCTATGGTCTTGTTTTCTGGTGTCCATAGTTAAAATTCTATTAAAGCATTGGCGTGGTAATCGATGCTCCGGTAACCAAAGGATATTTAAGCAAAAGTTTAGAAGTTACTTAAAAACTTTTACAGAAAGCGGGAGAAGACCTGTTTCTAGGCGGGCTATGTAGTTGGGTGTAGTTTTAGGCCAGAGATATAAGGTTCGTTCCAAGTTCATTTTTCTAGCTGTTTCTGTTCTGGTAATTCGCTGATAGGTTAGTGCGCATGTCTGGTAAGATAACCATCAGAAATTTTAAGCTCACTTGGAACGCTTTTCTTACGACTTTCTGATAGATAGGTTCTTCTCCATCGGGCAAGGTTATCTCTCCTGCCTAGTCGCTTTACTATAGTCTTTTTCAAGTATTTAAGTATTATTCCGAAATATTTGATTCATCAATGTAAATTTAGATTGGGCGGGGGTTGTTCTAAGTTTATTAAATTAACTAGTAAATTAGAATCATTTACTATCTTCATTGGGTTCATGATTTTTGACATTTCTTTTCATTTTATTGATTGACACATCATTTACTGCATCCGATATCTTAATTTTTAATCAAATAAATTTTTTTGATTTAGGGTTAGCCATTGTATCATGCAGTGATCCCACATATATTATTTCACAAAGCTTAAAAATCGGTTTTTCATCAATTATAAGGTCCTACCGTGCTCAAATGCCACGAATGTGGTATCGTTGGATTCAGAATTTCACGGAGCTTTTGCGAATTGCATTCTCAGTGTTCATTTCTTGGTCCAAAATAAAATATCGACCTAAACGTACTGACTCAACGGATCGAAACGAATAAAATTGGGTTTTACGGATTGCGATACGAGCATTAAGACCCAGTTTAGTTCTTTAGATAACGCCTGGGTTAGGCTCCTCCACCGCATATGGTCAACTACTTATTGTATTACGTTACAGCAAATGCTAGGACCTGTCGTGTTTAGGTTCTAAAAATGTTGTTTCGTCTGATTTAGACTTAATTGTTGCGTTGGAAAATTGCACTCTCACATTTAGCAATTACAGTATACTCCCACTTTACCGGTTCCCGTTTAACCGACTCTTCGGATAAACCGATGGACGCTGTAAAAGATAAAAATTCATTTTAAAATCCTTAAAAACATTTATAATTTTGTCATATTCTCAATAAAAAATTTTGTTAAAATTTGTATTATGTTGCGGTTCGATAGATCTTAAATAAATTTAAATGTAGGCAAAAAGTCTTTTGTTTTATACTTTCACTTACCTACATATGAAATATATAGTAAGGGGAAGTATTGCGATCGTGAAAAATTTCCACTTCCGGATTTCAACGGAAATACACGTTTTGGGGTCCCCTGAGTCCAAATAACCAAGTCCCGCGAAATGGACTGTGTGTGTGTGTGTGTGTGTGCGTGCGCGTCCGCTTGCGTGTGCGTGTGTGTGTGTGTGTGTGTGTGTGTGTGTGTGAATAGACTAGCTCAAAAACTATAAACCGTGCGAACCTGAAATTAGGTATTCATTATATGTATATGCCCGCGATGTGACAGCAAAAATTTCATCAAAATTGCCCAGAGGGGTACTTTATTTAATAACTTTTTACATTTTTTTGTTTTTCTCAAAAACGGCTCCAACAATTTTGATTAAACTGAGTATTTGATGTATTGATATGCCCGAGATATGGCTAAAAATTTCATCAAAATTGATCAACCGGAGGAGGGACTTTACTTAATAAATTTTGTATCATTTTCACCTGTTATTTTTATTTACTCAAAAACGGCTTCAACGATTTTAATCAAACTGGGTATTTGATGTATATATGTGCCAGAGATGTGATAGCCAACATTTTAGAGGAGAAAAAAAGAAAAATATTCAGTCAACTCATAAAACACGTTGAGCCCATGCATGCGTAGTACGCCTTTAATGACAGATCATTGTTCATAATCAAAGCCGTTCTGTTCATTTCATGGAAATTATTTGTTTCATGGTAACTAAATGAAATTTTCATCAAGTACATAGAGAATTATAAAATCAGACGACTTGGAGTATCATGCTTGGCATTGCCGAATTATCACAAGTATTAACTTTTATTTATTAATAAAATAAATTAGTGTTTTTTATGGAGCAAATGAAAACAAAAATAAGAAATGAAGGTGGACAAATGTGTAACTTTGAGAAGTGGCATTAAAAAAACGCATTCATTTCTATTCTAAGTAAGTTGGTAAGTGAAAGTTGTGTGTTGCGCGCACGCACCAAATTTTTTTATTTTTTACCGAACTCCAGTAAAACAAATCTCTTCGAAGTAAAATTGATCTTGAAACAAAATCCGTATCCTCCATTCATTTCATTAAAAAAGAAATAGCTTCCTATATTTTGACAAGAAATTTCGTCAGTTGACATTAAGGTGCGTATAAACGAAAAAAAATAAAAGATTTGTGAAAACTGAATAGATTGATAGTGTAAATTTTCTTAAATTGTTAAATAAAATTGGCCCAAAAAAGGTTTCTTTAATTAATAACTATATAGCCTTTGTACAATAGGTTGTGTGTTGCATTTGGGTTTTATCGAAAAATAGAAGTTATAATAATATATTTTGCTGGTTTTTTATACACTTTTCCGGATTGACCGGCTCATTCACTTAAACGGCAATGTATCCGTTCCGACGAGGAGGGATAAGCAGGAGTCTACTTTAGTCATTCGCGGATCTGAGGGGAGGGGGGTGCTATGGGGGCTGGAGCCCCTCCATTTGGAAAATTTTTCGTAATTTAAAGATAGAAATTGATTTTCCTTAAAGTAAGGAAGCAACTTAAAGAACAAAAATGCGCAGAACAGGTAGAATTTCAGTTGTGAGAAGGTGAAAAAGCTGATCGGCAGATCCAAATGAAGGGCTGTGGGGCTGCAGCCTCCCCCCATTAGGATGCAGTCCCCCCCTTTACAATCGGCTGGATCCGCCCATGACTGTAATCCAAAATATATATAAAATAAATAAAATCTATTTATGGTGATTCATAGTAACATAGTGATTCATTAGAACTTTGGTTTTATCAACTTATCTTTTTTATAACGGGAATTTCAGAAAACTAAAGTATCGAAATAAGAAAAATGAATTTCAATGGTTTCTACGCGGGCTTTATGACACATACACGTTCCACGTTTTTGGGCCAGGCGTCTTACACCTCTAAAACTTTGGTTTTGGTGGGTTAGGCCCCTCAGCTTCACGAGGCTACTTATTGTTTTGTTGCCTTTCCATGGATAGAAACCTATTTGATGTCGTTCTTACCACTTAGAAGACTATCTTCCTCTCCATTGTCAGAAAAATAAGCTTTAAAAGCATCTTATGAACTGTTTTTGAAAAAACAAAATCAGTAGGGAAGTTAAAATCAGAATGTAGAAAGATTAATTTCCAAGACTATGCAACATTCTTAGTGATTTCATATATTCCAGGAAGATTACAGTAAACTTTTGTAGAGAAAAACGTCTGAAAAAGAAGTTCTTCCTTAACTATTAAACAGAAAAATAATTTATTCTTCCTTGCTGTAGAAAAAAAGTTTCACCTTAAGGCCCGAATGGTTGGGGGAGGGGGGGGGGGTACGAACAAGCAAACAAAAAAAGTTCATTTCATAGTTATGTTAAACCTAGAAGTAAAATGTGATACAAATCTTCGTGCGAAGTGCTTCGCACGGGTCCACCTAGTATTCAATAAACACAAAACTCTGGTAGTTGATTTTAGACACAATTCCCAACAAAAAGTTAATTTGATGCCTAATCCTGTTGTGATTGAAAAATATATAAAATAAAATTCTTAAGAGGGTTTAAGTAGGTTCTTATTGAATATTTAAGGGCTGCTTAAATTTTTGAAAGATTATTGAAGTTTTAGTCTAATATCATAAAATAGACATAAAACAGATATGAATTGTACTCATTGTTAAAAGGGAAATCTGAAGATATAATTAAGTTGAGATGTGATACTCAATATCTTAAAAGGTTTATAATTCCTCAGTACTCAGATGGAATACAGATTCCATACTCTTAGTGAGACTTATTCAGCATTAAATCTCTGCAAAAAAAGTTGATGTTTATTGAAGAATTTATTATATGATTGAATATTTGGCAAAAAATGTGAAATGAAGTTTTGTTACTCTATTTTTTTACATTATTTGGGATTCAGTTCATAATGTCCCAACTCTGTGAATAAATTGCATTTTTCAAATAAATAACTATTTATACCTAATTAACTAATTTATTCATAAAGATTATCCACCTTTTGATACAATTCCTGGTACCATTAATTTTATTTCATATAGCTTATACTTAGGTGCATTAACTTTTAATTAGTAATGTGGATTGATTCTAGTCATGGAAGCTCTGCTAATCTTAGGTCTCCATTTTGATAATGGAAACTAGGAACCTATTGAATGGCAAGATATATACCTATCACTACGGCAGAAGAAGAGTGCCACAATTCTCACAACTGAAATTTTATAGAAGCACATGTTATGATCATTATTACTATCTCACAACTCCATGGAAGACTGCTAACCATTAAATATTGGATTTAAAAATCTATTTTTTCCCAGATACTATTATTTTATAGTTCTTAAGCAAAGACAAAATTTTTTGTACAGTGGCAGTCTTCATCCAAAGGAGTGATACATTCGTAATATGAAGGGAGACCTTCTTTAATGAATAGAAAACACCTTTCATTTAACAAGGCTTTAATAAGCATTAAATTACTATATAGAATTGAATACAAAATACATGATTACAACATAAAATTAATAATTACTAAGCATATGATAACAAAAAGATATATGGGTGATTCTAAAATTATGATGGTATTTGTGTCGCAACGTGATCAGTTGACAACCGCATGAAGGAGTTTTAAATTTTGTTTTCTATTTATTACCTCATTGGTTACGAACACTGCTATCTAATTTTCAAGTGCCTAAAGACAGGATGACATTCACTAAAATCAACAAAGCTCTTTTTTTCTGTCACAAAGTAGCGGTCATGTACTTTGAAAAATAATTAAACTCTTTTCCGTCACAATAATTCTAAAAACTCAGGCACCAATCTTATCAGCGAACTTTCAGGATGCAAAAGGAAATTGGCAGGGGTATAGGCTAAGTACAACAGCTTTTCTCTTTGTCACATAGTTGTGAGGTCACTCACTAGCTAGTTTTTTAAAAACCCACCAATCCCTCATAAAAGGGAATTTAGTGATGGGAACATTTGGTTATGAACCTGACTATAAGTCAAGTCACATCATTTTTCCTAAATTTACTTCAGTTGCTATCCAACGTGGAGGAAGGTGTAATGCTAAACAATATTTTTATAGTGAGTCACTCCCTATACCTTATCAACATGATTAAAGTTAACTAAATATATACTTAACTATTATCATGTTGATATATACAAACTATATATATACTTTATTTATTACAGTTTTATAGACCTTTCAAATCTCTTTGCAGCCATAACCTCCTTTTAGTAAATTTTGTACCAGTTTTGCCAAAATTTATGATAAATGGCCAATTTGTCACTCCCTAGCCTGATAGTGATTTTGTTTTAGCTAGGGAGTGACAATGTTGGTCAGGGAGAGACTTGCGATTAAATTTATAACTTTGTTATGATGATTAATAATCATTGTCAGTTCAGAGTTGTTTTTCGATTAAGTATGCATATCTTATAGCTCCCCCACCCCCCTCAAACCGCCAAATAAACTTTTGTTTCAATAGTTATACTATATTTCAGTTCTTTAACTATTTTGATGGTAGGGATCGAACTCATTATATCTCTATAAGAACGAGATTGACTTTAGACAAGACTTTGAAATTTAGATAATTCTTTTTGAGAAGATTTAAATTAATATAATAATGTCATATGTTACATTTTGTCACTCCCTAGAACATTACTTTTTCTGAAAATCATAATCTTGAAAACTATGAATGTAAGTGTGTGCACACTTCACATCATTGGTAAGGAGAAAGTGACCAAGCCATCTGTAACCAGAAACATAAGAAAAGATGACTTTGAAATTCCAAAAAAATTAAGAGCCAAACACCACCAAAATTTTAGAATCACCCATATTACACCATAAAAAATTCAATTATCTGTTCTGAATTTCATTGAGAAAAATATAATGCATGAAGTATTGGCATCGATAAGGATACCATTTCAATATTTTAAAAAAATGTCTTTAATTTGTGAAAAGCAAGGAAATTGCTGTGAAAATAAATTAGTGAAGGTGTGCAGTGAAGAACAAGATCTCAAAATAAAACAAGCCTTTAGGGAAAAAATTATCTTTTATTAACAAACAAACAATTTAATGTTTACATAACTATACAGGTAACGTGTAAACGGAAAAAAAACATTTATGACATCAGTTTGCTGCATTAAATGGAAATTGGTCAAAATACTTCCTAGAGATGACTCCTGTTAATAAATTAGTAGTATAGCCATGTTACTTTTGGGTGTACCTTATATGGATCTCAACTCAAAAGGATCCCTTTGGGGTTTATTTATCATTGAAAAGCAAGTGGGGGTCGAAAGCTGGGATCAAAGTACTGAAATGAAATACAAAATCCTGGTGTTTTTCTTGGTAGTCTGTGTAATCTATCTGTCGAGCTTTCCACAGCAGATATATATAAAATATTAAAAAAAAAAATTACATATCCTTTTATACGTATATATAAAAATCTCGTGTCCCGATGTTTGTCTCTCTATTTCTCAGAAACTACTCAACCGATTTTAATGAAATTTGGCTCAATGTATATAGTTTTGGCCAACTTAACGGACCGGATAGTTTTTAACTTGATTAGTGATCAAAATAATTCTTATATAGCGAATTATTGCAAATACAGTAGGTCGTGTTTCGATTTATTAACATGGCGTCATATGTCGATTTCATAATGTTTTTGTTTATAAGCATGCTATTGTAATACAGGTTATCATTATTATAATTTTGTATTGCGTTATGTGAGTGCAGTTATTTTTCCTATATTATTATTTTCCACAGACAAATAGTAATACAAATTTGTATTTATTGTTAATTTTCATTAAAGAATAAATAAATCAAGAAAAGGTTACAATAAATTCTCAAATGTGTAGGTACTTTTTCTTCCTTTTCCTTTTTTATTTGTACTTAAATTAAATTACTAGCTAAGCGCTGAAACGCTTTGCTGGGCCCACCCTGATATCAACTTTTAGTATAGTAAATGCATTATAATAATTTAGATTAGGCTATTATTTGAAATAATACTCTATAAACGTTGTAACAGCACCTACTGTCATAGGTGTAACCTAATAGAAGTCTGACTTGGGGATTCAGTGTTGCCAAAAATTAGTGAAAATTAGTCAATTGGCTAAACTGCGGGTAACCAGTCGTAAAAACTCCCTCACATAAAGGGTGTGTTTTGATTAGGTGTTGTGGGATACTTTGTGATTTGCTAAAGAACTGCATAATTAAGACTTTAATATTATATTTTCAGTTAATTTATTTAACAGAAGTTTCTTTATTTTCATTATTCGTTTTGTTATTATTATTTAAATACAGTGTTTTTTATTTTACCAAACCTTTTTATCATTTTTATCCCGAGATCTAAAATGTAAAATTTAAAAAATGTCAGTGAAGATTTGTAATTCCTCCTTTATCAACAATAATTTAAAGTTGAGAAAATTTAATCCCAATCGAATAGAGGCTGTTACTTCCTAAGTTGTAATTATCTTTAAATGTAAAATTTAAGAAATGTTAGCGAAGATTTTAATCCTTCCTTTAATTTAAAGTAGGCTATTATTGGAAATGATATTTACTTATCTTTAAATGATTGTTGATGAAGAAAGGATTACAAATCGCGGCATTTTTTAAATTTTACATTTAATGATTATTACACCTCTACTGAACAGGAATAATTGTTATTTGGGTAACCTCAAGTTTCAGATTTATCCGCCATAAATATGAGAGTATTACTGCAAAATAATCCATCGGCAGATATATTTTTTAAACAATTGCTCTATATTGGAAACGGTGAAATAGAGCTAGCTGTATCGAAATTCAAAATTTATCAAATTACCAGAAAATTTCTGAACTGTTGTGAGACGAAAAATGAACTGTCTACGAAATATAAAGTGTCTTTCCTGATATTTTGAACAATTATTTGGACTATAAGTGGCTGGGTAGTCGTGCTATTTTGGCAGCAAAAAATGTTGATTTCGATTAAATAAACTTCCAAAATCAATTGACAATGTTCTAGATGTAAACGAAGCCGTAAATTTCCCATCTGAATTTTTTAATTCCCTGGATATACACCCAAACAATCTCCAGTTGAATATTGGCTCACCGATCATTCTTCTTCGTAACTTAAATCCACCTCAATTGTGCAACTCTTTACCAAATACTTTTAAATGGTGTAATGCTCTATTCTCAATCACGTTGGATTTTGATTAGCTGAAAGGTTTTCATCTTTATCAATGAATATTGGTATTACTGTATTTGTTTAAAAATATTAGGATATAACTACTGAGCCACAGCAACGCGTGGCCGGGTCTGCTAGTAGGAGAGAGAAACACTTTATTTATGATAAAAGAGGTGCTGCCCAACTTCATTGGGTTGCTAAGACACAGCATACTGTAGGTCCATATGAGGCTATTTGTAATATCTTATTGTAACAATATAATAATAATAATAATAACATCCATATTTATATATGTATACCAACAGGATTATATATTTTTTTTTAATATATTTTTTTTTTTTTTTTTTTATTAATTTTCATTTTTTTTTTCTCTCTTTTACACAATCCCTTTAGCGCTAAATTTTGAATAAAATACATCTATCATGCAACAACAACAACAACAATAATAAAACCTAATCAGTACTCAATTCCGGCATATAAGGTTAGAAATAAGGATATATTAGAATTTAACAAACAATTAAGTATGAACTCAGTACTACAATAAAAACAAAAACAATTAAGTAACTCATTCATGCATAAAATAAATATATATAAATAGATAAATAAATCTATAAATAAATGGATAGATAAATAAATAAATATGGATAATTTTTAGGGTTAAGGAATTTTGCCTACAGTATAATTCTAATATTTTAAGTTTTTTATGTGCGCTGTGCCAAGATTCGCTAAGTAGGACGATATCGACGGCAAGTAAGAGCATCGAGACTTCGCGTTCGCTGTTTACCGGGACACCAGTTGCTCCTCTGTTCCAAAAAAAGTTGACTATATCCGAGATAAATAGGACAAAAGGGCTAAGGCTTTCACCTTGTAGAAGTCCCATTGCGATATCTATATCCTCAGAATATTTGCCATTGATATTAATTTGCTCTGTAGCTTCGCCATACAATTTTTGTCACAATTCTAATTATTTTTCCTCTGATGCCCATTGAAAATAATTTATGCCACAATAGGTTCTGGTTTATAGAGTCGAATGCCTTTATAAGAGAGAAGGAAATCTCCTAAATCTGGGAGACCTAAATGTTTGAATGAATCAATGGCTTCAATCACAGATGTTAGCAGGGCTTTTAGTGAAGAAGAGGAAGGCTTTCCTGTAAGAGGTTTGAATTCCATTACTTGCTTCAAGTATGAATAAGCAAGCTTTCTTTGGTTGTCATAATGATCTGTTAATAACTTCCAGGCCTGAGCATAATTATTTTCTGTCAAAGTGACATTAGAAATTAATGATCGGACAGGTCCATGTAAACATGATAAGAGGAAAAGAAATTTTTTCATATTAGAGAGAGTAGGCTCCTCATGAATGAGAGATAGGAGTCTCTAAATAAGGGCCATTCTTGAGAATTTCCTCCAAACTGTAGGTTAATTTGTGGAAGTCGAGCTCTTACCAGGCGGCTTTCATTTATTTCTGTTGAACTAGCGCTGGCGGGTACGGTCATGCTTTGTGCAGTAGAGGGAGTGGGGTTCATATGATCTTCGTAGGTGGCACATGCTTCGTTATAATATCGCTCAATTCTGGACATGAGAGCTTTATCGTTATTTGTGGGAAAAACTGCAGATGCAGATGCACCTTTATCACATACTAATGCCAGAATGCTATCCAATGTTTCTGTAAAACTGTCATAATGTGCATCTAACTTTCTAAACATTCCCTTGAACAAAAATAATTGAGAAGGGTCGGTTGAAATGTCCCTACCTTGCTCCAAAATAGCCTTTATTTTGTTTCCGGAAGACTTGAGTTTTTCCTAAAGACTTTGACTGCTGGGTCAAGAGATTCCATGGTGAGGAAATATTCAAAATAAAATTAAAAAGACAAGTAGGAAACAGACCAACTAAAACCCTTATCAAAGTTAAGGAATGAAAGCTGTGGACAACTGTTTACAAAAAAAAATAAAATATCTGTTACAATATATCCGGGTACTGTAACTGTGAAAAGTACTCATAACATCAGATACAGATAGTATCTGTATCCGTCCAAGATTATTCCTACGGATACAAGTAGTAATCGTATACGTCAGCTAAGGATACAAGTAGTACTCATATCGGTAATCCGTGAGTACTTTCGGTACTTAGTTACATTTCGGATACTTCTACTTCTGGGGCTATGAATATTAAAAATTGTATTATTAAACTTTTTTAGGATGATTCATAATCAGGATTTTCAGTAAAATATTGTTTTATTCCGAAAAACCAACGTTTGTGGATCTTCATCAGAGCTGAAAGACGAAAAATGTCTAACTTTCTTTTTTTTTTTTTTTTTTTTTTTTTTTATTTAAAGCATTAATACATTCTGCCACAATCAAGGGCATTAATATTAGAGCTGTAAGGACACATTCACTCACTAAATATATACAAATGTACATAAAAAGAAAAAAGAAATAAACATAAATAAAACATGAACCTAGAAATGGAAAATAAAAAAAATAAAATAACAATCGGAAAAATTAAAGAACACACATTCATACCTATTTACAATATATACATTCAGCCTGGGAAACTCCGACTCGTGCTTTGCAGCCCACTTATGGAAGGCAAAGCAGGACTCTAGGAGATCCCAGTGCTTCTCTCCCAGCCGCGTCACTAGTTAAAAACCAGTGGAGGCTAGGTGAGAGCACTCTGCTTCAATCATGCCGGACATGAGTGGAGAAGCTGGCCATTGCCAGGACTCCAATAGTATTTTACAAGAGGTCTCTTGGCCACTGCCGTTTAACCTCCTGGGAGGATTGTAGGGATGGTCGGGACATGATAGGGATTGAGCTGAAGGATTAGGATGATAGGAAAGGTTCTGGTGAAATTTTGAGAATCTGGATGGGATAATGTCTAGGACAAATGGAATGTTGAGGTCGTGATGTAAGGTTTTGTTTGTGACATAATATGGGGCATTGACAATGGTTCGAAGGACTTTGGACTGGAAGGACTGGATACGTCTGATGTTCGAAGGTTTTGCCGTTCCCCACAGTTCGATGCCTAAGTTCCAGATGGGTTTTAATATGGTCTTGTAAATTAATAATTTGTTGTCAGTTGAAAGTTGAGATGTTTTGTTTAGTAGTCTATATAATTGTCCAAATCTTCGATTGAGTTCTTGTCTTTTAAGTCTAGTATGAGGGTTCCATGTTAGTCTTTTGTCTAAAATGAATCCCAGGTACCGGACTGTGTCTGAGACAGGAAGCTGTATTGAGTTGAAAAGGATTGGTGGACAGGATCTGCGTCAAAGGGTGAAGGTAATATGTTTACATTTTGATTCATTTATTTTGATGCGCCAGTTGCTGCACCAGTGCTCAATCAAGGAGAGGTGACTTTGGAGGTTCAGGGATGCTGTTTCAGGATTCGGATGGGATGAAAGGATGGCGGTATCATCGGCAAAGGTTGCAAGACAGGTGTTAGGGTTCGTAGGGATATCGGCGGTATAGAGGATGTAAAGAACTGGACCCAGGACGCTGCCTTGAGGGACACCGGCCTGGATTGGATGGTGATCGGAGAGTTCTGTACCGCAGCGGACTTGAAAGGAACGATTAGAGAGGTAGGATCGAAGGACTAGGTATAGGGTTTGGGGTAGATGGGTTTTGAGCTTGAAAAGCAAACCATCGTGCCACACCCGGTCGAAAGCTTGCGCTACGTCCAGAAAGGCACCAGTGCAATATTGTTTGCTTTCAAGTGCAAAGGATATATGATCGACGACACGAAGACCTTGTTGAACTGTGGAATGGCCAGAACGGAATCTAAACTGATGTGAGGGGATTTTCTGGGAATCTAGGATAGGTAGGATTCTTTTAAGAAGGATTTTCTCAAAAATTTTTGAAAGGATCGGGAGTAGGCTTATTGGTCTGTAAGACGAGGTGTTATTGATAGGTTTTCCAGTCTTGGGGAAGAGGATGATTATGGAATGTTTCCAGAGCAAAGGAAAGTGGGTTGTACGAAGAATACAGTTGAATAAGTATTTAAGGAATATAATGGCTTTTCTGGGTAGTTGACGAAGGATCTTGGAAGAAAGATCATGTCCTGGGGTTTTAGTGGATTTTAGTTTATTAATTAGGAATTTGACCTCAGAGGGAATAACGGCTTTAGAGGGTAGGGAGAGAGGTATGGGCGAAGTTAGGAATTCCTCAGTTTCAGCGGTGTGGGTAGGATTTTGTTCAGGAAGGGGAGTAAACGTGTTACAAAGGTGCTTGGCGAATTCTTCTGCTCTATCCTCATCTGACAAAGCCCAGGAACCATCCTCACGTCGTAGGGGATGTGTTATGGAACGGTATTTTAGAATCTTTTTGGTAACATTCCAGAGGGAGTAGTCGGAGGTAGATAGAGAGGAGAGGTAGGAACTATAGGTTTGTGATCTGAAGGCAGTTAATTTCTTTTTTACAAGTTTGGTGAGGTGGTTGTATGATTTCCGATCGTCAGGATGCCTAGTGCTTTGCCAGTGAGTCCTCGAACGTCGCTTGGCTCGGATAAGGTTAATAAGATCCTGGGGTATGGAAAACTTTTTGCGGTATTTCGGTTGTGAAGGAGGTGAGGATGCTGACCAGATTGCTTTTTGGATTAGGGTGGTAAAGGAATTTACGGCATCGTCTAGGTCTTGAGGAGTTTTTAGGGACACTCTGAGGTCTATTTTGTCATTTAAGATTTCTCTGAAGAGGTTCCAGTTCGCTGGACCCCTAAGGAATGAGGGTGGGGATAGCTTTGGAATTGGTGATGTTGAAAGGGTTAGTAATAGGGGACTGTGGTCTGAGGAAAGGTCGTCGAGCCTTAAAATTGAATAATTTAGTGGCCCTAGACCTTTGTGGATGAAGAAATCAAGGAGATCGGGACTACGGTTGGGATCGGTTGGCCAATATGTGGGGGTGTCTGGGGAGAGGATGTTGCTATGATGGGAGTTAATAGCTGATAGTAAGGTTCGCCCTCGGGAATTGGTCGTTCTGGCTCCCCATTGCTGGTGCTTGGCGAGCAGGTCTCCTCCTAAAAGGAAATGGTTTCCTAAGGAATTTAGGAAGGAAGTGAGTTGGGATTCGGAAATGGATAATTTAGGCGGGGAATATGCTGCGGCAACAGTTAAAGGGAAGGATAAGGTTTTGATTAAGACTGCAGAAGTCTGTAGGAAATCGTGGATTGGTAGGGGGACAACATGGTGGGATAGGGATTGATGGATTAAGACAGCAGTGCCGGCATGTCCTGTTCGATCAGGGTGGTCAGTGCGGTAGATTTGGTAGTGAGGTACGTTGAACGTTTGTTTACTAGTTAGTCGGGTTTCTGTTATTAAGGCTATGTCAATATTTTTTTCATTTAGTAATGCAGTAAGTTCGATAGTGTGGTTTCGAACACCATTCGCGTTCCAGAGAAGAATGGATAGGAATGAGGACATTTAAGGATTCCTTGGCGGTGGGATAAGATTGGACACTACATTTGTAAGTAGGGTGACTAGAGGGGTGACAAGGGATCTGAATTCGGAGAGGAATGATGTCAGGAGGCTGGTGATATCATTGGAATTGCTAGGTGGAGGAATATAGGAAGTTGAGTGGTGAACGGACTTTTGAGGAAAGGGTGGTTGGGTTTGGGGGTGAAGAGGTTGTGGTTGTGGCAGGGCCTGAGATTTTGTGGAGTGCTCAGTCTCTCCCAGCATCTGTGCGTAGCTCACGTGGCTGTCCACATTCCTTGATGGTTGCCTGGGTGGTCTTGGTGGTCTAGATGTCTCTTCAAGCCTGGGTGCTGCCCGCAGTCTTGATTTTAGCACCTTGTAGGTTTGGCATCCCTTGTAGTTGGCAGGGTGTCCTTGGTGGCACAGAGCGCATACTGGTGGGATTTCCCTCGGCTTTTTGCAGTCCTCGGTCCTGTGAGAGCCCCCGCACTTGACACATCTAGGTAGTTGGTGGCAGCAGTGCCTCGTGTGGCCGTAAGCTTGGCAGTTGTGACATTGAACGATATCACGTTTAGGGTACGGCTTCTCGACACGAACTCTAGTGTAATAGATTCGTGTTATATTAAAGATCTCCTCTACTCCAGGTCTTTGTTCTAAGTCCACGAAGAATAGAGGTAATGTAATTTTGTTTTTATCTCCAGATTCTTCTCTCTGTTCTTTGTAAACATTGACAATTTGACGTACCTGAAAACCCTTAGCCAGTAATTCTTCTTTGATTGTGTCTATAGGCGTCGATGGGTGAAGTCCTCTAATAACAACTCTGATCGCCCTCTCCTGGCGTAATTGATATGTGTGAAAATCTGCCTCCGTATCGGTCAGATATTTCACTATTTTTTTGTAAGTGTCGGGAGTATCAGGTATTCGCTTGGTGTCATTTGTTCTACTGTGACATAAGTAGTTTCCTGAACCCACAACTTTATTTAATTGCTGGCATAACAGCTGAAAATTTCTGATATTTCTTATGAATATAGGTGGGGGCTTGACTTCCCTGGGTGTGGGTGCTGCTTCCATATCTTCAGCTTGATTATTTGATAAAAGTTGATATGGGTTGGGAGTGAAAAACGGTGATTCTTCACTCATATCTTGTCGTGATGTACCTGGCTGGGGTTGTTGTACCTCTCGATCAGCCATCGAACTCGCAGCTGAGGCTGGTGGAGTGGTTCTTTTAGATCTCCTTGGTTTTTGTTTGATTGGGGAACTCTTGGATGTGTCCAAGCTCCTTGATCTTTTGGCTGTTATTTTTCCTTTACTCGACATTACCATGTGGAAATATCGCATTTCACACCATCGATGAAAGGAGTTGTTTGATTTATTGCGATAAAATAAAAAAGTGACTCCTCGACGTACTTAGATAATCACGTGATTTAATGGAAAATTAAGTGACGTGAACCTGCTCCCGTCAGAAGCCTAACGGCTACTGAAGAGATTATGGCTGTCTTACCTACTCACTAGCCACTCGGTTGTTTATAGTTTTCACTTTTAACGTGATAAACAAGTGATTACTCACAGTGTTATTGTTCTTCACCGTGCTTAGTAGTTAATAAAACTATGTTCACTGTTTTTTAAACTGAAACTCCACTTTTTCTCTACTAAAATAGTAATTTTTGACAGAGCGATCTTACTTAAGTTTTAACTATGGCTAGCGCATGCGCATAACTCTCTGAGTATCTAAGCTAGAAGATGACAATTAAATGAATACTAAACAAAACTGATAATTATATAAAATGGTAAGCATTATATCGATGGTGTTGTGCACACTTGTGCTAAGTGCAAACTTATCAATTTTTCAGGACGGCGCACAGTGGTTGAAGGGCGGAAAAAACCTATTTTTTGAAGGTCTTGGAATTTTGTTTTTGTTTTTAGTATTAATAAATAGAATAGTTATCTGACACATTCCATGAATTTATTTGGAGATATTCCGATTTTTACACTTTTATGACCCTTTGAAAGTCGATCATTGAAAAAGTTTATTTTTCAACGAAAAATTTATAGACATATAATTATTTTTGCAACTCGCATTTTTGTTTATTGGTGCGATGTTCCATCATGATCATGAAAAGCGGTCCCACATATTACACTACCATAAAAATCACACTGTTTTTCCTATGTTTTAACCCAGAAATAAAATCCCGAATAAATGTAATAAAAATAAGACAAAATTTTTTTTTTGGTAATCCATATTTTTTAAGCGCAGCCGAGCGCAGTTTTAAAATCCATTTTTTAAAAAAGATACATATAAGTAAATATTAAGACAAATTCCAGCTGCGTTCACCTGCGTCTGTACATGTGGAATTTTTTTTAGTGAGTTACCTTTTCAATTTTATGCAGTTTCTACGCTACGGAGCTTGTGCTTCGAATTAGGTTATAACTAGACCCCGGATTTATATGCATTAAAAACTCCTCAAATATGCCATATAAAATGCAAGAAAAAAGTGGGAAATTGCAAGAAAATATGATATTAAATTTCCTTTAATTTCAAGTATAATTAATAAGAATAAGTTTTTCTATACATTACAAGAACGAAAAAAGGTAATTCATAAACGGTATGTCGTCCATCTCTTCTCTGTAAATAATTACACGGTCGGTAGCTTTCAAAAACATTTTCTTGCCGTTGCTTATCAGCTCATTAACGTCTGAAAATGTTTCTCTTATTTTTTCAGTGAAATGATTTAGTGCGTGTGCCACACAGGTGACGTGTATCATGTTACTGTAAAACACACTTAGGTTTTTTGCAGCTTTGTTCATATATGGTGCAGCGTCAGTCACTAGAGGTAGTATTCTCATCTCAAACCCAGCATCTGACCATAGCATCTGACCTTTTGACAGTTTCAGACTGTCATTAACGAAACGATTAATTGTTTCAGCGTTAGTTTTTTCTAGGAGCTTTGATGCCAGTAAAAATAGCGGTCCTGGACCGCCTGTACTTAAAACACCCACTAATAAATCTGCCTTGATATAAATGCCTCTTGCATCAGTGGTTTCATCAACTAATTAATATTAATTAATTAATTAACATATACCTTGTAATATGTAATTTTACTGAACAGTATTCTTTATGGTTTCCATGGTCTTATTGTAGCATTATGACAGATAATTTTTACGCAATGTACTCTCATCGGGAATTTGACGTGAAGTGTATTTTTCCAAAAAAGGTTTAAAAGGCAGAAAATTTAATTTATTAAAAGGTATGTGAGATGAGACCATTGCGAAACACAAATTTTCAAAAAAAAGTATCTTTTGTGATCTTAGAAGTAGCCGGCAATAAAATTTGTATAGAAAATTTTGACTTTACAGCATTTACATGGGAACCTGAAATCCCATTCAGATAAATTATTATTTTTTAGAATAACGAATTAAATTTAAAAAAAAAATAAATACCTGTATTAGCATGCTGAACTATTTGAAATTTTTTTCACTCATAATTTGCTTTCCACAGGCGTTACAAAACACAATTTTTCCGTCTGACGTGAATACTTGCCTTTCGGAGTTTAATGGTGCGATCCATTCACTTAATTTTTGCTTCAAAGAAGATGAAACTTTTGGCATGGTAATAAAGACGTTTCCCCTAGGCTAAACGGGACTGTACTGACTTGTTTTTCAATCTAGAAGGATAATCAAATTTATACTGTAGGAAAAGGTTTCCCAGAACTCCCAAGTCTTCCATCAAAAGACCAACAACTCATCAGATACTAAGAAAACAAAAGCCCTCGCTTCCTAGTTTTGACAAATATCACTGCAATATTAAAGTTTTTGAAAACTTAATTTATAAAATAAGAAAAATTTCCCAAATTACGATTTTTATTAAAATATGCAAATATATGCATTTATCTCCCAAATATGCAAAAATATGCAAAATTAAATTTGGAATATACGTCACATTTGGCATGGTTCGTGTAGATCTGCGATCAAACATTGAAAAACTTCAAGCAGAAAAAACATGCAATTGCATACAAATCCGGGGTATAGTTATAATTAATCGTTAAGTAAAACATCATCTCTTACTTACCAGGTCTGTAGCATCATTTATAAAGTCATAATGAAGTAAGTCTGAATCGTTATTAGGCCGATGATATATTAACTTTTTCACCTATCGTGATTTTAGCATATTTTTGGAAAATATTAATAATAAGTTTATTAATATGACCTCGGATAACTTGGTGGAAATAAGCCGATTTCTCATAAAAACTTTTTTGTCTCGTTTTATCAGAAAATGTCAGGAAGCTCAGAGAAATAAAAATAGATTTATTAAAAAAAATGAATAATGGTTTCCATTACCAAACTGATGATTGGGTGCCACGTCACTAAGTAAAGGCTTGATTCGGTTAAAAAAAAAATGTTCAAATACCTTCCCTATTATAGGTAGGAGTTCGATAGGACAGTAGATGAAAAATTAGTTGTGGGTTTAGAATCGTTTTGAGTTTCCAAAGAAAGGGATAATAAATGTAAGAAACAATACAGCTTTTCGAGGTAGGTGACGAAGGATAAAGGGAGTGATATGATCATAGTCCTGTGCTTTTCTGTTAGGAAGTCACTTCATTGCTTTGTGGATATTTTTTGGGGTGAAACACTGGAGGTGGATCATAAGATAGAGGTAGTGGAGTTTACAAGTCATCGTATATTTCGGTGAGTGGGTCCATAGTTACAGATTTCGTTCTAAACACGAGGTCAAGATATTTAGTGAATACATTTGCTTATTAAAAATTAATTATATACTTATATATAAATCCAGCAGTCATTTAGAATGAATTAGAGTTACTATTAAGTTATTCGTTGTATTCGTTAGTTATTGTTGTAGTTATTACAACTGCTACAGAGTAGCAGTTATTAAACCTATATTGAATAGTCTATCCTCCATCTCTTAAAGCAGGATAACCCCAATCGCACTTTAAAATTTATATTTTAGTCTGACAATACATATAATAGTTAAAATATTGAAATAATACGAAAAAAGTAATTGATATCTCCTATGTATGATAATTTTCTTTATTCGCTTTACATAACTTGGGTGTTTTCATGAACTAAAATTATATTGCAAGTAATAGCATAAAACATCAAAAGTGTTTTAACTAGCAGATCTCGAGTCGAAAATCGATGTATACAATTTTTTTTTATTTTCCTTACACTGCCGGTTAATCCGAAGAGCCGGTTAAGCGGGGCACCAACCTATACATTTTATAGGAAATTTAATCGTGGTTAATTTAATGTCAACTTTATTTTTTTGTGGCTTACAGATCAGGTTTGACAAGGTTTTTTTTCCGAAAATGATCGATTTTCAACCACTGTGCGGCGTTGTAAAAGTTATGGGTAATTTTATATAAATTTTTATTTGTACGATTAGTTATTTTAATTATTTAGTTTGAATAATGGTTATTGAATAATCTTTTAGCAACATAAAAAGTAAAAAAAACATTTTATAAAAAAAATTAAACCGACTTCGAAAACTAGGAACCAGTAAAAATAAATGCACTGAAAAGTATGAAATAATTACCTTCTGATTTTCATGAATACCCAGCAAAATTGAAAATCGTATTAAAAGCGGAAAAAAGCATTAAAACGGATAATTTTATTTTGATTAGTACGAATACATACTAACTGTTAATAAAAATTATTAAGTTAAAATAATTAATACCATGTTCAATACTTAACAATATTTCCGGAGGCGGCGCAAAATAGAAAATCAGTAGAGAATTTTAAGATTTTCCTAATTTTTAGTGTTAACAATTTTAAATTTTGCGCCGCCTTTATCGGGGAGGCACATAAAACTTTTTTTCCACAATGACAAACATCTTCCTTAACGGAATATTTTCTTCGGTACTTGTTTATTACATACATACATCTGTGTTCCGAGAGGAGGTGTTCAGTTTTGCTCGGCTGTAACATGAATCCGGCAACTTCAAGATGTCGCAGGTATAGGAACAGTTGGCATTTTGGCCGTTTTTCGACCAGTTTTATTGGTAAATATAATAAACAACATATAGGTTTGTTATTTCGGTATCTGAGAATATGACTGCCTCGAAATGGAAACAATTCTTGACAAATGACTATCTTTAAGAGTTTCGTCTCTAGACTCTCTTATCGAGTGCCACCCTAGGGACGTTATCGTAGCTTAAAGAAAGAAAATTAGACAATTTACCATTGGAGATGGAAGAAAATAATATTAAAATTTTTTAGCGGGACGTATTTATTTCGTGACTGGAATAATAATAAGTCCATATTATGGTCATATCCTTAATATTTTTCTTAATTTTCAAACCAAATTTAAGCTTAGTTAATAGTTATTTGTTATCTCAAAATCAATAATTTGGCACGTACAGCAATTTTCATCTAAACACCTCAATAGTTGCAGAAACATAATTAAAAGCGATAATATTAATCAAGATAACATAACAAAAGTGTCACTCCAGAGTGAAGAATTCGCACAAGATTTTATGATTACATTGTATATTAATATCCGACAGAGATCGAGTGTATCCGGAAGCTGACAGAAGTGCCTGAATCTTTGGTTAAGGCCTCTAAATCAAATGAAAAAGAGCTTTTCCAGGAAGCATTAAATTCCTTTTTAATGTGCATAACGAGTGGAAGTCGGAAATCAAAATCCAATTGAAAACAATAATGGCTACGATTTTACGAATCTCTTTTAAAAAGGGTTATTAATGCTCGGTCTTTCTTTAAATTCTAAGAATTTTGTGGTTTTATGATTACGCTGTCCATCCGTCGTTTAGACATTCATTTAGGTTTTTTTACTGTTATAGGTGTTTAATGTGCTTTAATCTTCTTAAATCTATAAAAAAATCTTTTAAGCAACCCAAAAAAATGTTCTTGAGTTTTATTTCTTGGAAAAATTTTCCAGGAACAGGGTCGAAGCAACAATAACTTTGCCGGAACCATAAAGAAGCGTTTTTCAGAAAACGACAGCGATATTCCACTGATATATATCTTTATAAAAATCTATTGTTGAAAATTTATTTAAGGTTATGTATAAGGTTTGTTCCAACAAGCACATAAACCACGTCGATAACTAACAAACTTAACATGTTCTCCCCCACTCTTTTAATTCTGAATTTGATCGGTTTGTTTTCCCAACCGATTCATCGACCATTAAAACATTATTGAGCATTGCTTGAAATCAACCAAACAAATTTAGAATAAAAAAAGCGAAGATAGTACATGATCAGTTTGTTATTTATCAACGTGTTTTAATAGTTTGTTGGATCATACCTTTTGATATATATGCCATATGTTTTCAAATAAGTAAATATTTTGAGCGATAATTCAATAATTATTTGTTTTTTCCCAATAACTTCTTTAATAAATTAAGAACCCAAAAAAGGTTTCAATGGGACCAACTTCGGAAAATACTCTACAAGTTGCAAAAGGTTTCGTTCCAATTGGTCCACCCATCTCGGAGTAATCGGTGGACATTCATAGGAAAAAAAAAAAAAGGAAAAAACCTGCACCTACCCCCCTATTTTTTGCCTCATCCAATTTCCATCAACGATAGTTAGCTTCTACCCTTAGAGCCGTGGCTACGCTCGATTTTTTTTTTTTTTTTAATATTTCGATCCAATTAGTCCTGTCTACTCTTTCGATTTAATTAGCAATTTTTATACTGCCTAACACTCCGTTCTCGTTCAATTTGTATGCTTCCGAGGTACGAAATTGCTGTCTAGCCTAAGGGCGGAGGATGGGGGAGGTTCCTGCAGGAGGATGGGGAGGGTCCTGCACCTACCCCCCTATTTTTTGCCCCATCCAATTTCCATCACCGATAGTTAGCTCCAACCCTTGGAGCCGTGGCTACGCTCGATTTTTTTTTTTTTTTTTTTTTTTTTTAATATTTCGATCTAATTAGTCCTTTCTACTCTTTCGATTTAATTAGCAATTTGTATACTGCCTAACACTCCGTTCTCGTTCAATTTGTATGCTTCCGAGGTACGAAATTGCTGTCTAGCCTAAGGGCGGAGGATGGGGGAGGTTCCTGCAGGAGGATGGGGAGGGTCCTGCACCTACCCCCCTATTTTTTGCCCCATCCAATTTCCATCACCGATAGTTAGCTTCTACCCTTGGAGCCGTGGCTACGCTCGATTTTTTTTTTTTTTTTTTTTTTTAAGATTCAAGTAGTCCTTTTTACTCTTTCGATTTAATTTGCAATTTTTAGACTGCCTAACACTCCGCTCTCGTTCAATTTGTATGCTTTCGAGGTATGATATCTTTAGCCCGAAAATAGGGTTAAGGGGGTGGGTTGGAGCGGTTACACCGATTTTTAATATTATTCCCGCACCTACTCCACTATTTTTTGCCTCATCCAATTTCCATCACCGATAGTTAGCTTCTACCCTTGGAGCCGTGGCTACGCTCTATTTTTTTATTTTTTTTAATATTTCGATTTTATTATTCCTTTCTACTCTTTCGATTTAATTTGCAATTTTTAGACTCCGCCCCACTCCCCCGACTACCGCGACCAACGTTGTAAATGCGATCTCTTGTTAGTTCTCGCGAACTAAAATTTTAAAAACCGTAATTAATACGGCAACATTCGTAACCTCCTCTTTCGAAGTCGGTTAAGAAAAACTAATTAATTTAGATCATTATGCGATTCGCAAATTTAAAGTTGTAAAAATTCAACTTACTTACCACCTTTGTGTTTCTTACACTGAAATTCATGTAACTTGAGTAAATATTTATTATTGATGTCATGGGTGAAAAACAGTAAAATGCTTTTATTTTATTTTTTTTTTTTTTTTATTGTGCAGTGGCAATGTGTTTTCTTCTGTTGCACAGGAAGCTCTGTGTAAAAATACACGTAATCTTGTGGAATAATTTTATTTTCAACCATTAATGAGATCTTTCTTTTTATCAGATGATAGTCCAATAGGCTTTTCGTATTTTGGTATCAATTGAATCTCGTTCGAGTTCAAACTCTTGGGTATCCTTGTTTTTTTATTGTTAACATCAATTTCGAAAAAGACATCATTGGTTACATCATACTTATATTGAGTGGAAAATGGCTCGCTCTTTTCAAATCGCAGCCATTTAATTTTTAGCCAGTTTACTTTGTCACCTGCTGTATTTGTAGTTGTATTTATCAACACTAATTGTGATATTTTTATAAATCTTTTATATCGGTATAGTCTAAGGGCCGCTTTCTCCAAGTTAGTTTAAACCGAGTTTAAATTTAATGCGGATTATCTCTTGGTTTAAACCAGATGTGAGTTTCTTCAATTCAGTTTAACCTCTAAACTTGGTTTAAACTTAGATTAAGTTAATCCTTCATTTTTCCCGGTTTAAACTCTGAATTAGGTTTAAACTGCAAAATATAAACAAACATTTTGTGTGATAATATACTCGCTCTTGTTACTCAAGAATTATTGTTTTGCACTTGACTGAATACAAAAATGGAAAATATACATAATTGAAATTTAAAATGACATGGAAGAAGAAGATTATGTGTTTTTGTTGCCAAAGAGACTCATCAATAGACGCAATCAGTTAATCCAAGAATATTTTCAGAATATGTTAAATCAGTGAAGTAGAATTGAGATGAGAAAAAAATGTTTCTTAACGTGTATTATTTTTATTGTGATTGGTTCATAATTAATATCAAGGTTATGTTGTAAATTATGTTTCACTTGAATATGTCATAATGATGTAATTTTATTATTATTAAGCTATAATAATTATAGCTTAATAAGCTCAACTTAGATCATTTATTATTAAAACAAAATGATAATAATAATAAAAAGGTTCAACATTATTTGAAAAAAATTTATGAAATGTAATAGAGGTTATTATTATTCTTGTCATATTAATATCGTATTATAAAGAACATTTTATTAAGATACAAATTAAATCTCTGAAAACAGCACTGCTCGTTTCATTGAATTTATTCGCCAGTTTCTTCCATTCATCCTCCTCTTTGACAGTGACGAAATCTGTTTTTTTGGTTTCAAAAATGTCTCTATTCTCTTCCACAAGAGCCAGAAGAACATTAATTTCACACTGAGAAAAGTTTTTACTTCTTTTTGCTCCATTTTTATAGAACACTTTCACCTTATTTACTTTTTTGGTAAAAACAAAATAATATGTATAAATAATCTTTCCATAACCCTTACATTACCTTCTCTTTCCATAGAAGTTTCAACAAGGAAATGTAAACAAATATGTACCAACCTTTTAAAAAACATAATAACCTTCACATGATTAGGTTTAAACCGAGCTTAAACTAAACTAAGGCTGCAGAAAGTGAATCAGAGTTTAAACCTCGGATTAAAGATAATCCGGTTTAAGTTAATCTAAGTTTAAACTATATTGGAGAAAGCGGGCCTAAGACTGTTACATCATAAGGTTTTGGATTCCTTCGAGCTGTTGAAATGAGAAGGGCTTATTTCCTTGTAGTCTAAATTTTTTTATGTTTTTTTGCTCGTTCGATTGTTTCATGGATCGAGTCAGCTTCCAAGTAGAAATGACCAGATTCCATGAACTTTAGGTCAATGATTTCAAATTGCTTACGATTCACTGCCAATATGTGGTAAGTGCTTTTACAACATTTGTACTAAACATTATTTTAACTTGATTGTACTTATCATATTTGAAACAATCTGTTGCAAAATGATGACTTAAGATAACACTTTCCACATTTGTGCACAACATTCTTTACACTAGATTAGTTTCATATATGCATTTAACACATTTTCAATAAAACTTGCACTTACCACAGGTGTGCACAATACCATCGATATATACTTTTAGAAGAATTAAAAACTATCAAAATTTCCAATAATTTTATCTTCGCCTCTTTCGACGCCGAGAGTCTTTTCACAAACATCGTGCCCTCCAAATCGTTGAAGAAAAATGGAACAATTTATAATCCCATACAAAACTCAATCAATCAGCCTATATTGACTCCCTTGCATTATGCTGTAATTTTCAATATTTGTTTTCAAAATAAATATTTTCTCCAACCTTCTGGCCTTGTTCCTAACTACCTACTTGATTCTTTGTCACCTTAATTCCCCAATGATATTTTTTCATTGAAAAATATATAGAAAACATCCTACTGATTCTCAATCCCAACGTTATGACGGCCTCACCGCCTTGAGACCTTACCTCCCACCATCCACGTCCTCATTTCACTATTGAATTAAGAATTATAAAGTACACTATAAATTATCTTTGCTTTTGTTTATGTTGAGAAATTATGTGTCTTTCTAATTTAAATTTATGTGACTAAATATAAAATATGAAAAAATCATATAATGGAGAAAAAAAGAAAAATATTACGTCATCTCATAAAACACGTTGACCCCACGCATGTTCAGACCATTGATGACCATTGTTTATAATTAAACCCATTCTGTTCATTTCATGAAAATTCTTTCTTTCATGGCAAGAAATAGTAGGATATACTTCTGATATCTATTTTAATCAATCGTATATGTTAAAATATACAAAATATGAGCCTGATAAATGATTTCAGCTGCATATCTCAAGAAGTTATTGTACAGTTCCCTCCCCAAATCAATAAATAAATAATAATACAGAAAAAACTTCTGTTTTTTCTTAACTTTTATGCGGAATTATGATTATCACATTGTTTTATTATATCTTAAAAAAAAATTATACGTACCTATACCATAAAACATAAAAATATAGATAATAATGACGTATTTTGTATATCTATATATGAGTGATATTTTACAAACCTAAAGAACCAAAATATGAATGAAATTTTGGGTTTATAATGTTAATGTTAAAGGTATATTTTGCAGTTGTCTTCATATTTTTGTTTTGATTGTTATGTCTTGATATTGAAAGAGGGAGAGCAACTCTCAGGAAAGATGGGAGGATATTTAAAACACTACTTTCACCATACATGCTACGGAATGTTCGTAATTTCCAGGCACCCGGACTGTTGTCGATATTTATAATCGGCAACAGGAAACAGTACCTTATACTTAGCTGTTAAGAGCTAGGTATGAGGTATTACATGAAGGTGTCCACTTCCACCATACATGCTACGGAATGTTCGTAATTTATCAATTATCAGTTTATGATGTGTAATATAGTTTATAAATAAAAAAATGATTAACTTTTATTGCAGTCCTTATTACGTAATATTCTCCTTGAGAAATTAAAAAATAATGTAAGTGTCAACTATTGACACAATAAATGTCAACATTCAAAACCTTTCCATTTTGATGTGTCAACTATTGGCACATTTTAGAAGTTTCAAAGAAATAATTATTTTAAAAAACCGTAAATGTAGACCATAGGATATCGTATTCCAAGTTTTCTAGAGGGAATGGCCTAACTAAATTCATAACATAGATTAACCTAACATCAATATTTTAGTAAACAGTGTCAATAATCTAATATTTTTTTTCTTAACCTGTCAACTATTGGTACAGTTACCCTATTTTATTTTTATTCATACTACTTCATTCCTGTATTTTTTTTTTTAAATTTCATATCTTATTTATAAGATTTCATATTATTTTGTGAGATTTTTTTACGATTAAAACAATTTTCTAAACTTTACTAATTCTCATGCATTTCCTACATTTTACAAATTTTATAACAATTAAACATATAATTTCGATATTTGTTACTTCTTCGTACCGTTGTGTTTCTTTTAATTTCGTATTTTCCAGTCATTTTGTTAGATTTTAACAATTTTTGTACTAATTCTCACGCATTTCCTACATTTTTTACAACTTTTATATAAATTTAACAAAGTTTATAACAAATGACTGTACATTTTCTTTCTTACTTCTTGTCATTTTTTCTTGGATTTTGTTGTCATTTTGTTAGAATTTAACGATTTTCGTACAAATTCTAATGTATCTTCTATATTTTTACAACTTTTATATATAAATTTACCAAAGTTTATAACACATAACCACATATTTTATTTTATTTTTTTATTTTAACTTCTTCGATCCGACATTTTTCTTCGGATTTCATGTTTTTTTTTTTCTTTTTTATAATTTTATAAGATTTTGACAAATTTAGGATGAATTCGATTGCGTTTTTCTTAATTTTTTTACAATTTTTATAACAAATGAATATCGTTTATAACAAATGAACAACATTTTGTAACTAATAAACGTATAATTTCTTTATTGTCAGTTCTAGTGTTTTTCTTATTATTTCATATATCTGTTATAATTTTTTTTTTATTTTAACATTTTAGGGTAAAATCTGCTACATTTTAATCGTTTCATGATAATCTTCAACACACACAAACCGCATTTACAACAAATGATACTCTCTTTCTCTCTTTATTACGATATTTTTCTTTTTATTTCATATTTCTATCATATGGAAAATACAATAAATTAATAGCACACTTCAATGAAAGAAAAAACTATGTTGTTCATTATACCACCCTTCTTCAAGCATTGTCCACGGTATAGAGCTTGTAGAATTAAACATAGCATTAAAATTCAATCAGTCCTCGTGGTTAAAATCTTACATAGAGTATAACAACAGTTTAAGAAAGAAAGCTTTAAATTATTTTGAAAAAGATCAGTATAAGCTTAACAACAACGCAGTTTTTGGTAAAACTATGGAATCAATAAGAAAAAGAGTTGATATGCGTTTAATTACAGACCCTAAAAAGCTAGAAAAATGAATATCTAAACCAAATTTTAAGGACCATGCAATTTATTCTGAGAATTTGGCTCTCGATCATATGGAAAAGACTAAAATAAATGTTTCGGCTAATTAATTTTTATCAAAAGAATAAATATGTCGTGTATAAAAATTTAGAGAGGGTCATAGATCATCCAAGTGAACAATCTAGTCAGGGTATAAAAAATTAGATTAATACTACTAGGTACGAGGTTCTCAATGCCTTAAAAAGTATTGGTATCAACACTGAAAACTGGAATGCCATTTTACAAGTTTTACTGTTGCGTAAACTGGATAAAGAGTCAAAGCATTTGTGGGAATTGCATGTCAGTTCCATTGATTTTTTTCCTTAAAAGAATTCTCATTGATTTTAGAGAAGCAGGCCCATATCCCTCGAGATGAACACACATAGGTCATTGATTCTATAGAGGTACATCATGTTCGCAATGTAAAAAATTATCATCCACAAATGTTCGGGAATGTTCTCGGTAAGCGACCTACCGCAAGTTTCACAACTGCCCTGCTTGGGGGTAATCTTGTTTTAGATGTAAGGGAAGAACCATTTGCTGCAGCTTGTAAAGTTTGTGGTGATCCACACATATAATTATTAGGCCATTTATTATATAAATATAATGTATATTAATTGTTATTATATTATATTATATGAGGGCTATTATAGAAATATTTTTTATGTAGATGTTAGTGAGAATGATTATAATTAGTTTAATTAGGTGCCCAAATAGATAATTAAATATATTTAAGTTTGTATAAATATGTTAAGTAATAACATAGGGCCAAACTTTGTACCTTAAAGCCTCTTTATCGCCCTATCTCTGAGAAGGCCCCACTCACACAGAAGAGAGTCTCTAGCAGAAGTTCCTTCAAGTTAGACGTATTGCTGTCGGCCCCCCAACTCCTTTGCCCAGGCTCGTATTTTAATAGTAATTAGATATATTTGTCTATATGTATATATGTATATATTATTCACCAATTATAATATTCTTCCACTGCGTAATTCTGTCTATTTTTTGCATTTCCCAATTATTAAAGATTATTAAGATCCACGGACCTTAACGACCTTAACGGACCTCATTACTAACCCATATTATAATTTAATTAAATCAGGGACACAGCAAGTTGATGAACTAGATTCTGAGAATATTGTTGAGCTTGAATCGCAAAACGAAGTTGGCATCTTCGAAAAGTTTTCTATTGATGAAGTAGGGTCCCAAAGTAGCTGTTGGTTTCAGGATGTTCATATAGGTGGTGCGTGTGTAACCTTCAAAACCGATAAAAGTGTTATCTCTAAAGACTTGGCTACTAAGTTGAGAGCGCCTATTTCTATGCTTCTTTCTTCGGCATCCAGGTACAAAGGAGAAAAAATACCATTAGTTGGATCTGCTGCGTTATAATTGATGATGTTAGTGTTTGGTAACACTGCTGATGTTTGGTAACACTGCTTTGTGGCCCCTGTTTTACCTTCCTTGTAATATATGAAGGTGCGTGTAATAAATGTGGAGTTCACAAGCATTCTATTCTTATTTTAATCTTTCTAAACCAAACATGGCGCAGTCGGTATTGATCAGTGATCGGTATGTCGGTATGTCTCAGTGATTTTAATTTGATCCGTGACGATAACATTGTGTGAATCGGCTAATCGAAAATGGAGTTTAACAAGCCCGCGTGTCTCAACGTGGTCTCCGGAAACATTGCAGAAAACTTTAAAGTGTTTAAAGAAGAAATAAAAATTTATATGGTGGCTACGGAAACTGTAAATAAACCGATTGATGTACAAGTAGCGAGGCTTAAAAATTTGATTGGGCCCAAGGCACTAAAACTTTACCGGTCTATTAGGACCGCTAGTGAGGGCAAAGAAACGGTTCTTTCAATCCTTACAGATTTAGAAACTTACTGCATACCCAAGAAAAATGAAACGATGGAAGTTTTTAAATTCTTCAGCCGAAAACAAGGACCTGATGAACCTTTTGACCGGTTTTACGCGGATTTGAAAAGTTTAATAGCGTTTTGTGATTTCAAAGAGCAGGAGGACAAACTTTTAAAAGCCCAGTTGATCCTAGGCATAAATTCACCAATATCAAGGGAGAAGTTGTTGCGAGAAGACCCAACCCTTAAAAAGACAGTTGATTTTTGTAAGGCAGTGGAGATGGCGGAAGCCAACATGCAAATGTTTGCGGCCCAAGGACCAAAAGAGGATGTTTTCCAGGTAAAAAAATCCAATTCTAAATATAATGAAAAAAATAAAACAAATTCAATTAATTGTACGCGTTGTGGTCGTAGACATTATTCTGGCACATGTCCTGCAATGGGTCAAACATGCAATAAATGTAAAAAACAAAATCATTTCGCTAACATGTGTGGAAAAGTAGATTTTAAAAGGAAAAATGTGAACTCTCTAGATGTACAAACGAATAAAAGTGATGGTTTTGAGTCAGATTTTAGCATTTCCACCCTGAAAATAAACAGTATCCAGAAACCACAAGAATGGACTGAAAAAATTTACATAAACAGTTTTCCTATTATTTTCAAACTTGACACAGGAGCTGAAATTAATGTCATCCCTGAAGTTTTGGCTATCCGGTTGGGCGAGGCAGTAAATATCAAGAAAACCTCGACAATGCTTGAAGCGTTTGGAGGCTTTAAAATTGAACCGCAAGGAATTATTAAACTAAAAATTAATTTTAAGAATCAGTCATGTGAAGCATTGTTTATTGTAGTATCAGGACAAAAGTGTGTTCCTATTTTGGGACTGAAAACTTGTGTAGATTTGAATCTAATTAAAAAAGTTGATATTGTTAAAAGAAACAATTTTTCTGACTTCATGTCCAAAAATCGTGATGTATTTGAAGGAGTTGGTTGTCTTCCTGATGTGTGCAGACTTCAATTAAACGCTGGTTCTGTACCTAAAGCATGTGCAGCTCGCAGGGTTCCATACAAAATCAAGGACAAATTGAAAACAACGTTGGACAACTTGGAAAATCAGCGGATTATCGAGAAGGTGGCAAGCCCAGGAGAGTGGGTAAATAATTTAGTCATTGTAGAAAAACCTGATTCCTCGTTGCGCCATTGCAATGATCCACAGCAATTAAACAAATACCTGATCAGAGATTATTATGAAATTCCTACTTATGAAGAAATTTGTATGAAGCTTGCTCGCAAAAGTTGTTTTTGTCTATTTGACCTTAAACATGGATTCCATCAACTACTTTTGGATGAGGAATCAAGTAACCTTTGTGCATTTAGCACACCATTTGGTATTTACAAGTACAAACGAGCACCCTTCGGTCTCTCAGTTTTACCTGAACTGTTTCAGAAACTAACATATAAATATTTTGGCCAAATTCCAGGAGTAATTGTCTATTTTGATGATTTTCTGTGTGCTGCAGAATCAGAAGAAGAACTAAATTCTGTAGTTTCTAAAGTCATGCAAGTTGCTAGAAAATATAATATAAAATTTAATCCTGCTAAAGTACAATACTTTGTATCTGAGGTCAAGTATTTGGGATTTTTATTTAACAAAGATGGGCACAAACCTGACCCTGAACGTATAAAATCAATAATGGAATTAAATCCACCCAATAATGTAAAAGAGCTGCAGCAGCTACTTGGCATGGTTAATTTTTTAAGACATCACTTGCCAAACTTGTCTGAAATTGTCTCACCATTAAGAGGATTACTTAAAAAAGGTGCAGACTGGTGTTGGACGACACTTCATGATAAACAATTGGATACACTAAAAGAAATGATTTCGAGAATAACACTATTGGCATCATTCAACCCGGATAACCCTGTTGAGATACAAGCAGATGCAAGTAAAGATGCATTAGGGTGTGCTTTAATTCAAAATGGAAAACCTGTTATGTTTGCAAGCCGCTCATTAACAGAATGTGAATGTCAGTATGCACAAATTGAAAAAGAACTCCTGGCCCTGGTATTTGCATTTACAAAATTTCATAATTATGTTTATGGTCATAAGCATGTGACTGCATATACTGATCACAGCCCACTGACTTCCATAATCCAAAAAGAATTTAGTAAAATCAAAAATAATCGGCTTAAAAGACTAAGATTAAAACTTTTGCCTTATCATTTTGACTTGAAATATCTTCCAGGAAAATATATGTTAATCGCTGACTTATTGTCGAGAAATCTTGAACACTCATTAGAACCTGATGATTTAACAATGCGTGATATGATCCATACAGTATCGGCAAATATAAAATTTTCTGAGAAAGAATTTCTCAGATTGTCTGCTGCGACAAAAAGTGATCCTGTCTTGGCAAAAGTTCTCGAATTCTACCAAACTGGATGGCCTAAAACAATTAACATAAATTGCCCTGAATTGAAGCATTTTTACAAAATCCGCAATGATATAGTGGTGGAAAATGGGTTAGTATATTATAATGAAAGATTAATCATACCGAAAATGCTAAAAAGGTACAAATTGAACCTTCTACATGAAACCCACCTGGGCCTTAGCAAAATCAAATCAAAAGTTAAACAGTTTTTCTACTGGCCTGGAATAATCTCAGATATCACTAATTTGGTCACTTCGTGTAATGTTTGCCAACGATTTCAGCGAAGCAAGATTCAAGAAGAACTTCTTCCGCACGAGATACCAAACATTCCATTTTATAAAATCGCCTTTGACATTGCCGAGTTTAACAAAGACAATATCCTGATTCTCGTAGACTATTACTCAAGATGGGTTGAAGTCACAAAGATTGCCAACAAATCAACCAAATCCATTATCGAGGCTTTAAAACCAATATTTGCTCGCTTTGGCATCCCCAAAATTATTGTTGCTGATAACAATCCATTTGGATCCTCCGAATTCAAGAAATTTGCCGATGAATGGCATGCAGAAATAATAACAGTCAGTCTACACTACCCAAAAAGCAATGGATTAGCTGAAAAATATGTAGGGATTGTCAAAAACATTCTAAAAAAATGCCAATGCAGTAGAGGCGATCTCAACCTATATTTTCTGAATTATAGAAACTCTGCAGTGGCTGGATTACAATCCTCACCAGCACAACTGTTGATGTCGAGAAACTTAAGGACCAAAATACCCATCCCTGAGGATGCCCTTAGGCCCCAAATCATGGAAGAAGATGTAACTAAAAAGAGTGACCAAGCACATTTTTACAACAAAAGAAGTAGGAAAGCGGAAAACTTCGAGACTGGTCAGCGGGTCCTAGTACAAAACACAGCTTCTAAGCTATGGGAAAAAGGTATTGTAATCAAAAAGCTTGATTATAGATCATATATAGTAGAAGTAAATGGATCTCGGTATAGGAGAAATTCAAAGTTTCTAAAGAAACATCATTTTAATGTCTATGGTGGAGCGATGGAGAAAATGGAGGATTTGACACCTGATGAAAACATGCAGGATGCGGTGGAGGATCTGACCCCTGAGGTGAGAGAGGAGAACTTGGAACCGGAACCGGATGTGACACCTCATGACGACCTATATGTAACAAAATCGGGAAGAACTATAAGAAGACCAAAAAGATATAATGACTAATCAGTTCATGTTTGTTTATATCAAGTTTTTGTGAATTTAAAATCTTTGCTTAGAAGTATAAGTTTAGCTTCAATTTTGTTAGCTTTTGATTTTTTCATAATTTTGATTTTTAATTATCTTTTATTTAATGTAATGTTAAACTTTAATTATCTTATGAGTTTTGTCAAATTTATTTAAATGAGGGAGATGTTTGGTAACACTGCTGATGTTTGGTAACACTGCTTTGTAACCCCTGTTTTACCTTCCTTGTAATATATGAAGGTGCGTGTAATAAATGTGGAGTTCACAAGCATTCTATTCTTATTTTAATCTTTCTAAACCAAACAGTTAGTCATATTATTCAGTTTGCAGTGGTAAACATGAATAAAATTCCTTTATTGGGATTATACAATTGTTTTAAATTCAACATACTGAAAAGAGATGACAAATAGGTGAGCAGTAGCAAATAGTGAAGTCACAAACAATTTCAATCAGGCAGAAGCGAAAGATTTTAAAGGCCATGGAAAATGATCGAGTTATGGTGAGGCTAAAGAAATACATTTAGACTGGTTGGTCAAGGAAACTTCATGGGGAATTAGCACTCTATCCTCGCGATGAATTGTATGTGAAGACCTGGATGTATGACAGGAAAGGATTGTTTTGGAAGGAATTGGAAAGCTGCCTATCCGCTGGAAAAATGTGTTTCCAAATCAGGAGATTATGTAGAAAAATAAACTATATTCTTTTTTGCGTTTAAAATAAAAATAAATTACAAAAGAAAAAAAAGTCTCGTTTATATTTGATTCACCCTCGTATATAATTTAGCTATATGTTCTCTTTTTTTCTCTCTTTTATTTCTTTCTAGTAATTTAGCCTTTAAAATTATTCAATGTTGTTTTGCTCCTTAATGGAAATAATTAAATGTTTTGTTTCTTTGTTTATCAGCAATCGTATCGCTTAATATCACTTATAATTATTCTCCTACCCCTTTATTATTCCTTTTTCCCTTTTAATATTCATATATTAATCAGTGATTAAACACATCCTGAACTAAATTAGGTCACACTAACGACTGCGTGGAGCGCAGGTCTGTTTTTAGTCATGCTTGTTTAAATAATATGAAGTTCATTTAGTTTTTTTTTTTTTTTTTTGGTCTTTTGAATCAAGACAATTGCAGAAGAAAAATCTTAGAAGGAATAATGGATATCTATAAATGTATAAAAACGGCAAGCGAAAAACGTGCCTAGGGGTGCGGGATCACCCCACTCAGTCCTAGGAAGGACTGATATTTCTAATTAATGAATCCCATAAATGGAAAAATGGGTCTTCAGAATCACCCTTATCAGCCGTGTTTTCCTCTATCAATTTACAACAATTTTCCAAATTTTGAACGGTTCAGAATTTCTCTTAATTTTTGTTTGGGTGCAAGGCAGCACTGCTTCTGGCGACCCCTGAAACGAGCGCCATTCTCTATGTGGGGAGTTTAAGCCATACAGTTATGAATCTAGTTCGAATGGTTGACTTCTTATGAATTGTAAACTCAAGGTGAGCTGTTTGATACACAATGTTAGATAAATCTTTAATGATCAAATAAGTTTCACATGTAGTTAGTATACTTGATCATTTGTTAATTGAGGCCTTTGAGTTAAAACCTGGATTGATGGTTTTAATTATTAAATTTTCCTTTGTTTATTTGATAATCCTGCGGGTGAAAAATATGATAGAAGCGTGAAAATTCCAAGGCCTGGTTATGAACCTAGCATTACTGAATCTGTTGAATATATCTCAACTAGAGATTTATCTTATCTCTGAAACTTATCCAACCCCAAATTACCTACTCATACGCAATAAGGGACTTAATATATTGGTGAACAATATATTAATGGTATATAGTTATTTTGTTGTATATTGTTGATTGAATGAGAAGTAGGAGCTTTCTCAATTTCATTCAGGAAACTTTCTCAATATCCTTTGTATATTAAAATTAAAGTTTATGTTTTTGTACACTATATATTGATGTTTGTTCCAGTGGCTGGAAACTATTTGGAGGCCTAAATTTTCCTTTTGAGGTGAATTTTCCTAATGTAGATATATTATTCTAAATCTTCCTAAATTTAGATATATTTATTCTATATCTTTCTACAGTTAGATATATTTATTCTTAACACTCGTTTTATTAAACTATTAGTTAAGGATATTAATATATTTTTATAGAAAGATTAAATTTAAAATCATTCATGATTTAAATGTGAGTTATTATTTGTCCTCTGAATCAGTTACAGGTGAGGTAATCTAGAGGCACTAGAAGAAGTAGAGGAAGATAATTACTATAAAAAACAACACTACCAAGGTTCCAGATACTCAACAACCATCAAAGGTTTGGACTATGGGTGGATGAATCATAAAAATCGTAGAGCTTTATCTGTAAAACTTCATTATTTAATTGACATATTTGAGAAATATAATAATAATAATTCAGTATGAATTTATGAACACACTAGAGGATCTTAGAAATCTATATGGGTCTATTTGGTTTTTTGGTGTACGTATAAGCCAATTTTATCAGACTCATCAAGTTTAATGAGAATCGAGTATTGATGTGACAGCATCAGATTCATCAAAATTGATCTAACGGAGGGGACACTTTATTTAATAAATTTTGTCTCATTTCTATAGTGTTTTTTTTTTTTTTTTATTTTATCAAAAATGGCTCTAACGATTTTGATCAAACTCATCATGTTTAATTAGAATCAAGTATTATTTAATATTACAATACAGTACAATACAATAAGGCTTAACGGACCCGAAGGCCCGACGCCGACACCACCAATCGGTCCCTACATACCTCCATCCACCTACCACCGTCCAATCCCAAATTCACAAGATCTGCTTTCACCGAATCTTCCCACCTTCGCCTAGGCCTATCCCTCGGCCGTTTTCCAGTCGGCAAAGCGTTTATCAATCTTTTAGGAATTCGTTCACTACTAAGACTCGTCATTTTGCATGCCCACTTTAGCCGACGCGCAGTTATAGACTCGATTACATTTGCCGGGTAAAGCTCACGCAATTCCGCATTGTGTAGCCGTCTAAATTCTCCTGTTGACTCATCTTTCTTCGGCCCGAATATTCTACGCAGCACTTTATTTTCAAACACCATAAGGCGTTTCTCATCCCTTACTGTAAGCGGCCATGTTTCACAACCGTAAAGAACAGTCGGAAGAATTATAGTTTTGTAAATCCTAATTTTTAAATTTCGGGATAAAGTTTTACTTCAGGAGAATCCATGACTGTTTGTGGTGTTTGGGTGAACTAAAAAATGTGAGTAGGGCGTTCAAACCTACGTCACACCCTCCAGCAAGCCTGGGGGGAGCGCTCTCATTGTTGGTCAGCGAGTCCTATGGACTTAGCCGGGAGGAACTTCCTAGGAATTTCCACCGACCATCCCCACATCCGCCACCCGTGGGGCGCTCCCCATACGCGGTAATGAGACCCGCGCGAGGATTATTTAATATTAGGTAAGTTTTATCCTAATTAAAGTGTTTTGAGGGGCCTTTAATGGGGAAGGGGACTTTTTTCTTTTCCTATTAAGTACCTTTGTTTTTTTTTATATGGAGAAAGTAACTTTCTCTCGTTATGTCTAAAAATAAGAAATGACAGTATGAAATATGAAAAAAATCGAGTAAACATATACAGTGGAAAAATGAAAAATATTTTGACAACACGTTTGAACACGTTATTTTGACACGTTGAACACCCACCCTTATGCGCAGAACCCATTTAATGACCCTATTGTTTAAGGAAAGGCGATCTGTAGGAAAGAATTGTAAGGATGTTTTGGAACATAGATATTTAATAGAAATTATATGTTTCCATGGTAGTACCATGGTAACTAAAGTTTTCAACAACTACAATCAGAATTACAAAATCAGACGCGATGGTGTATTATTCTTGCATTGCCGAATTATCACAAGTAAGAACTTTAATTTAACCATTAATAAATTTATTGTACTTTAGAGAGCAAATACAAACAAAAATAAGTAAATAAATTGTCCTTTTACTTTTGAATCTTTTAGTCCCCTTTAATGGGGGAGGGTTTCTTTTGACCCTCAAAAGGTGAAAGTTAGCCAGTACTTGGAATTGTTAACAAATTATCAAGAGATTGGAAGATGATAAGTATACAACTCAATTTTTCCTTAGTAGTGTTGGTTCAAGTACTTATACATTATTATCTACTCTGGTTTCTTCATTTCATGAAATTTCAAATATGCTTGAGAAACATCTAAACCCAAAGAAAAATGTCATGGTTGAGCGTCATTGCTTTTTATCTTGCATACAAATGGAAAATCATACCATATCTGATTATTATGTAATCATTGGTTATCTGTTAGATACTTAATTTATAATTTGTAAACTATTTAATTAGAATCGTATGTGTTCTAATAGATAGATAAATAAATATGTTTATTTACAATCTTCTTTCTCTACCGCCAGGATGCTGCTAAGCGTGAGGGTTTAGCCTCGGTCCATCGTTTCCACTTGTCACGATCTTTTGCCCTATTTTTAATTTCTGCCAGAGAGCAGCCTCTTTCTCTTCCTATCCTTGTGATATGATCGGTGAACATCTTTCTAGGCCGACCCCGAGAGCGCTTTCCTTCTGGTCTGGCCTCCATCAACCACTTGATTTTTCGGGCATCCCACATTCTGCTCAGGTGCCCAAACCATTTCAGCTGGCACTGCTCCACTATCTCTCCAACTGGCGAGACCCCGAGGTTTTCCCTTGGATCCTTCTCAGGAACCTCATCTCTGCTGCAGCAACTTTGCTTGCATGCCGATCCAGGACCGTCCAACTCTCTGCACCTTACAGCAAAACTGGTAGGAACACTGTTGAATAGGAGGAGCTTTGTCTGTTGGCTAATTTCCTTCCTTCCTATAATGGTAGAGCCCATCTGAGAGTATACTCCGTTTGCTTTTTTGACTCGATTGAGTGCCTCATTGCCTACTTTCCCGTCTGTTTATAATTGCTCCCAGGTACTCGTATGCATCCAAGAATTGAAGCGGTACCCCATAGCAGGTGACAGTCCCCTCATTCACATCCCTTCCGACCAGCATGGCTTTGCTTTTCTCTGCGTTTACGGTCATTCCTTTCAACTGAAGTTCTTCACTCCATTCAGTTATAGCTATTTGTAGGTTCTATAGACTATCCACCACCAATACTACATCATCTGCCTATATAAATGCTTGCACCAAAACTGGCATGATGTTCCAAAACCCTACTATTGCTCTCTGTGTTCTTCTCTTGCATACCTTCCATATCCCGTCCATGAAAACTATGAACAAGAGGGGGCTGAGACTGTCTCCTTGTTGAACACCTTTAAAAAACCTAAAAGGTTTTGATTTACGTCTGTTAAGCCTGACAACACCTTTTGGGTCCTGGTATACTGACTATATTGCTGGTATCAGGTTGTTAGGGATCCTTTTATTTACCAGGGCTTTCTAAAGTTCTCTGGTAACCGAGTCAAATGCAGCTATGAGATCCAAGAAAGCTAAATATATATTTTTTCCCCTGTCCCATGTTTTTCCTATTATTGTCCTGAGGGCAAAAATATGAGTCTGCCGACCTGGTCGAAATGCTGCTTGTTCCTCTTCAAGGTTATCCTACACCAACCCTCTCAATCTTCTCTCAAGAATACGGGAGTATACCTTATAGACAACAGAGGAAAGACAAATTGGTTTGTAATTGTCACAAAGAATTGGGCTACCTTTCTTATGTATGGGCACGATTACATTGTCCTCCCACTCTTTGGGTATTCTTTTTTCCATCCAAATTCTTTGAAATAGACTTTGCAGAGCTTTTATCATATCCTCCCCACCGTATTTAATAAGCTCTGGTATTATTTCATCGATACCGGCTTCGTCTGTCGAATTCATTTATTATTCAATAATACAATAAATACCATACAACATTAGTATACATATATAAAATTATACATAGTATATTTTAAGATTTTGTAACACTTAATAATTAAATTCTTTAACTAATTCATTTCTGTATTCAGTTGCTTTTTTTAGATATAAATATATTTTTTCATAATCTGGACCATTTAATAATTTCAACGTTTCATTTAGATTTAGTGTATTTTTTTCTAAGAAAATTAACCTAAGTTGTGCGAGCACAGGGCAAATCGAGATAAAGTGCATAGTATCCTAAGCAACATTTAAATTGCATAATGAGTAATTATACCTTTTACTGATCCATGGCTGTTGATTAAGATTAAGTAGCTCTCCCCTGGCTTTAAAAATAATAAGTCGGATATAATGTGTGTCCTTCTGTACCTCGAAATATGTTGTTTCATAATTTAATTTTTTATAAAACAAATGGTGTTCGCCATTTTTGGCTCTTTCGGTAATCCTTTCCATCGTTATTTTACTCAATTTAGATAATAAGCCAGTTTTATGCGTTTCCAGTTGATCTAGTATGGCTTCGACTATAAAATCTATGGTAACACTTCTGCCTAGTCTTTTTAAGGCTCATCCAACTTAATTTTTTTCAATTATTTTGAGGGCAATTACTATAGGTAAACGATTGGTTCTCATCCTTAATACCTTTATAATGTAGTTCATGTGAATGGATAGGGTGTAAATATGTAGCAGATCTAGTTTGGTTTCTAAATATAGCTTGTAGTAACTGTACTGATAGGAAGCTAAAAAAGAAGACTAATAACGTCCCATCTCTTAATTTTTTCACGTTTTTTACATTTCCCGCCAAACCTGAGATAGCTTTTTGAATAAAAAAAGGGGAAGTTTTTTTGAAATCGTCCTGGTCAAGTCTTTTCATTACCAGATATGTTGGAGAAATATTTTCAGTATCCGGTAACGTAGTTTTGTCAGGTGGAAATTTAATCCTGGTTCGAGCCCATTTTCTTTTTTTACTCAATGGACTAGACAGTTCTGGTGGCTCAGGAGGTCCATCCATATTTTACAAATATTATAATATTTATATATGCTTATATATTGTAAAATAAAATATAGATAATACTAGTAAACTGAGTATTACTAATTAAAAAGAATAAATAATTAAAATAGATAAAAAAAAAAAAAATCCGTACTTATTATGTAAAGTACAAAAAATAAAAGAATAACTTCTGTTTCAAAAATTATAAAATAAAATAAAAATAAAATCACTTGATAAGAAATTAAATTAATTTATAGCTGTGCAAAAAAGAAAAGGAAAAATAAAGAAAGACTTATCGTTTCACCAAGCGTAGTGCTATCTTTGATCGTTTTAGTCGGAGGTTAGCCGTCAACTGTTCAGCAAATAATGTTCCCATTGCGGTGTTAGGTTTTTAAAAACTTCATATGTGATTTTATCGAATCCAGGTGATTTGTTATTTTTTGCTCGTTTTATACACCATTGTAATTCTTCTATTGAAAAGGGTTGGTAGCAGAGAAAAATAGGTTTTCCGATTTTAATCTTGTCCCGTGCAAGGCTTTGTAGTAAATCGTCCACGATTTGATGTCTATTTCATTAGAGTGAGCAACTGTGGGTCTAAGTAATTTTACAGTTTTCCAAAAGTTTTCCTGTAAATATTTTTTACATTTTGTAATTTTTCGATAATATTGTCCCGAAATTGGCATTTTTTAGATTGTATTATGGCTCTATATTGATTTCTCGAATTGAGATAATCATCTAGTTGGGTTTGTGAATATTTTCAGAAACATAGGTATACTTGCCAGGTCTATCCGAAATCGACTGACCGTTACAAAGGCATAGGCCCATACATTCCATTATTTTGACCAATAATTTACCACGATTGTTTACATTCGTGTGATTAAAAATTCTTGTTCCATAGAGTCCACTATCTGCAAATTGAATGTCATCTAAATCGTTTAAATCGCCCACGTGCCCGTTAAAATCCCCACAGAAAACTATATTAGCATTGGGATGAAAAGAAACAACATTAGAGACTATATCACTGATTCTCTCCAGACACCCTTCGAAATTACATTCTTGGGGTATGTAAACATTCCCTAGCACCACCATTTTATTAATAAGATTAAAGGATAAAATTATCATATACTGATTGATTCCCAGCACGGTAACGTTTTCTTTTCTATTTATTATTGAATTATTTATAAAGGTAACAATACCTCCGCTTGCCCTCCCTCATTATTTAGTTTTAATGGCGTTACTAGTGAAGGGGATCAAATCCTTTAACCAAGGTGGTATCGTAAAATTATCATTCGTCACCCAGGTTTCTACAATACATATTGCCAGTACATTAGTGCATTGAAAATCGCTAATGTTTAACAAATTTTGATATCCCTTAATATTGTTAAATATTATATAATATATTGTGTTAGTTTAGTTAGTTGAAAAATTATAATTACTATACTTGTTTTGACGATATAGGAGTCTTTGTGACAGATTTTCAGGTCAGGAATCATTTTCTGTAGGCTGACCGCTCAGAGAACGATATCTCGGTCGAAACTCGAATCCTTTCAATTTTTTTTATCTTGCTTAGAGGTTTTTCTCTTGAGGTCCGAAATTTCTGACATTAATGAATCTAGTATTGCCGTTATTTTGTTCAACGAACTTTTTGACTCTTCATTATTTCCATTTATTACTTCCATTAGATCTTCGTTAGTGACAGGCATTGTACGAGATAGCTGAATGGTTTCTTTTGATTGTTATAGTAAAAACAGCTGCTTACGATTGACACTGGAGGTATACAGCGGTGGGGGGTGACGTGAAATTGCCTGCTAATTTTAAGAGATAAGAGATTGGCGATTCACTGCGAAATACTACTTCTTATTTTCTTCGTAACTACTTTAATTCTCGTCCTAACTTGATTAAACTTTGTAGACGTATTAATTAATATAAGTTACAGCACTATGTCAAAAATCACTTTTATTGATCGAGTTTAACATTTTATACACCACTTAGACACAGAGACGATCTATCACAGTAGGCGGCCACAGCCAAACTTCGCTTCTCGATATATATCATCGTAAATAGTCAGGCCTGGAATGTTCCAGAACAATGTGGACAGTTCTACGCCAGCGTGGACTAGGCAAGAAAGATCTAGACCCAAACAGGTGGTTTCAACTGCTTATTTTGTTCCAACAAACGGTTTTGGATTTGAAATCATATGTTTTTTTTAATTTAACGATTTAACGTTACGCACCCCCCTCCTTAGAGACATTCTTCCTGGATCTCTTCTTTTCCATGTGTGCCTGCTCCGTAGGTCGAACAAAAGGTCTCTTCCGTAATCTGCTGCACCTGTTCTTCTTGGTGGCTCCCTGCATATGGTGTAAGCGATTGTAATGGATGATCATAGGCCTTCCTTTGGGGTGCTCGAAAACCCTGTAGATCACATCGTTGATGCGCTTCTTTATCACGTAGGGTCCCTCCCAGTTCTTCTGCAACTTTGGGCAGAATCCTCGCTTTCTTCTCGGTTTATAGAGCCAAACGAGGTCTCCTTCTTTGTACCCGCCCTGATCGGATCTACTATCGTAGAGTCTCTTCATCGGGTCGCTGGCGAGGCGAAGATTCTTGCGAACTACCTCGTGCGTGTATTCTATTCTCTTCTGAAGTCCGGATACATAGTCTTGTCCAGATACATCCACCTCGTGTTTGTCGAGGTCACAGGGTAATCTTATCTCTCGACCGAAGAGAACTCTCGTAGGTGTCTGTCCTGAGGATTCATTAACTGCAGAGCGGTAGGCCATGAGGAAGTATGGGATCTGACGGTCCCAATCTCGTTGATGGTCAGAAGTTATCTTAGAATGGTACTTTATAAGGGTTCGGCTCATCCGTTCTACCATTCCGTCAGACTGTGGATGGAGGACCGTAGTCCTGGTTTTTCGAATCCCAAGCCTCTTGCAGACTTTCTGGAATAATGTGCTCTCGAAGTTCCTCCCCTGATCTGAATGTAGTTCCATTGGTTTTGTGCCCCAAAGAGGCTACCACCACAAAGGGAGGGTCTTGAAGACGTTGGGTTGATGTCGCCCTCCAGGAGTCGACCCGTCTTAGTTTCCCTGGGATTTTGGTGCGTCAGCAGCAGCCTGCTTTTTGCAGGCACTCCTGACGTGTCCCGAGTTCTCCGCAGCCCTAAGACCGTACTGGTCTCCTTCTCCGAGAATCAAGCGCCTTCACAACTTTTAAAACGACCTCTTTCAGGTTGTTCAGGTTCGACGGTTCCTGTTGCCCCTCGCTGCTGTCGGTACTGTTCATGGCCCGGGGCTCTTGCATGGCTGCGAGTAGCCTCCATAGCCGCTTCATACTCCAACGCAATAGACAGAGCATCCACCAGGAGTTTAGGGCGAGCAAGGCTGCTTTCTCTCGACAGCCTGAACTTTTTCTTCGAGCCTCCTTTCTAATTTTTCAAACTGATCTTCAAAAGCGGCAAACCTGTCATTCACGCTATTCATCTCACCCTTCAGCCTATCATTCATTTGGCTAGACAAATTGTTCAGTTTTTCATTCGTTTCACTAGACAGATTTATCAACCTCTCATTTAATCCATCCATCTACCCGACAAGCTTGACTTAGGGCTAGCTATCTTTTCGTTAAATTCAGCCGATTGGCTAGCCAATATTTCATTTATTTCAGCTGACTGGTTGGCCAATTTGTCATTTATATCACCAGACAGACTGGTCAGCTTATTATTTATTTCCGCCGACTGGCTTACTAATTTATCATTTCAGCTCGGCTGGAAAAACTGCTAAGACTAGCCTGCCTCATGATAACAGGAGCAATGAAGACCACATCTACTGCCACCATGGAACTGATGCTTAACCTAGCACCACTGTACATGGAGGTGGAGGTGCAAGCCATAAAGGCCTGTTACAGGAACAACAAGTTAAATTTGTCCTCTAAAGCTCACGCAAATTGGGGACACTGGAAAATATTCCAGTAGCTTGAAAAGGATAGATTACTATCCATGTACTCTGACATTCCGATCAGGGGCTCACTGGAAGCAAACTTTAACGTCAAAATAAACGATAAAGAACTGCATATACCAAACAAAGGTATCTGCTGCTACACAGATGGCTCACTCACCAGCAAAGGGTCGGGTGCGGGCATCTGGAGAAAAGATAAATCCAATGAAGGAATATATGCTGCATTGGGCAAATTCACCACATTATTTCAATCAGAGGTGCTGGCAATCAGCCACTGTGCCTATGAGTTGCTGAAAGAAAAGATGTCTGGGAAAATAATCACTATTTACACAGACAGCCAAGCCGCACTGGGTGCCCTTAATCATACAGATACAAATTCCAAGCTTGTATGGGAGTGTAAAACAAGACTCAGCAGCCTAGCAAACAACAACAGAGTGAATGTAGAATGGGTGCCAGGCCACACTGGCATACCAGGAAACGAAAATGCAGACACTCTTGCCAGAAAAGGATCCAATATTAAACCTATCACCCCATAACTGGTGTGTGGTATTAGCAAAAGCTCTGCCATAAGGAGGATAGAGGAAATATATGGAGCGAAAAGAAAACAATTTTGGAGGATGTCCCTGAACAGTCCCTCTGTCAAAAGAAGTAGAGAACTACTAAATCTTGACAGGGATGCACTAAAAAGACTTATGGCAGTATACACCGGACACTCAGAAGCCGCATGTCCAAACTCATCGCCAACATGTAGATACTGTGAAAAAGAGAGTGAGACGGCCTATCATATAGTCTGCCTATGTGACAGACTCGCAGCATTAAGGTTCAGAATGTTTGGCCTGGACCACATCACGGACCCTAAGGGGCATGAGTTAATCAACCCAAGCAGCCTTCTTAAATACACTGAGGTACTGAAAATAAGCATATAAAGCGGAGCAGAACCCAGGCAGACAACTTGGCGCACAATAGGCCCATTGGGGCCGCGGTGCATCTGCCACGAAGGAAAAAAAAAAAATTTATCATTTATTATATTTATTTCAGTGGTCTGGCTAGTCATCTTTTCATTTATTTCGGCTGACAAACTTGAATTAAGGCTATTTACTTTTTCATATATTTCAGCCGACAAATTAGAATTTAGGCCGGATAACTTATCATTAAGCTCAACTGACTGGCTTGATAATTTGTCAATTAATTCACTAGATAAATTTGAATAAATTCAATGAATAGATAAATCATTTATTTCATCAGTCAAATTATTTATAGCGGCTTTAAAAGAGATATCCTCAAACCCTACAGTTTCAGGATCTATGCCCTGACTCGAGTAATACTCACATAAGCGGGCCAACAAGATCGCTTTTGTCCCTATAGTGTCTAAATCCAGCTCTTCTAATTCTCTCCGCAGCTCCGTGACTTTAAGTTCTCCAATTCGTTTACCTGGCATTTTTTTTCTACTTTAAACCCCACACCTGACACCAGTTGTAACACTTATGTGGGTTAAAGAATATTTATTAACAAATATATTAAGTTATCACAATGCCAATGAATTAATAAAACTTAAATATATGAGCAGGTTACAAAATTAATAACGTTATAACACACAATCATATGACTTGAACTTCACTGTCAAGACACAGACTTCGACTAACTCGTTCAGTCGCTGCTCCTTATATATCATCGTAAATAGTCAGGCCTGGAATGTTCCAAAACAATGTGGACAGTTCTACGCCAGCGTGGACTAGGCACGAAAGATCTAGACCCAAACAGTTCGTTTCAAATGCTTATTTTGTTCCAACAAACGGTTTTGGATTTGAAAACATGTTTTTTTTTTTTTATTTAACGATTTAACGTTACAATATATTATAAATTATAAATAAAATAAACCAAGAAGGATAAGAAAAAAAAAAGTGTTGAGCATCGTTCCAGCGAGGGGTCTCTTGCACTCATCATGTGGCGAAGCTACAGGCCCACACCATAGAGCAGATGCATCACAACAAACCACTGCCTTCATCTCCTTGGACTGCAGCCAGGCCTTTGATAGCGTCTCCCATACGCTATTACTTCGCCGACTGGAAGAATTTAGATTTCTGACCTCTATGCCCAATGATCAGAAGTTATCTTAGCAGAAGGTCATTCAAAATGCCTCAGCCACAGTCGTCACTGAACTACAGGCTATTGGGATCAGAGTTAACCCGAGGAAGACAGATGCCATCATGATGTCCTTCCAGCACGGAAAGAAGCCTCTGCCCACCCACTTCACAATCGAGGACGTAGACCAGCGGGTTTTTGAGGTCGAATTTCTATCAGCAGAATTATTTTGCATCAGCGGTGTTTACAGCACCGATATTTCGCGAATAATTGTATCAATGCATGTCTTGTTTTAGAACAACCTATTCTAATTTCTTTAATTGTTTATATAATTATATACTTAACTGATATTTAAGGTCGTACAGTTTTTTTTAATAACATAGAATATATAATTAATGATCTTACCTGAATAATTTGCATAGGTCCCAATTAATTATTTTGAATCAAATAAATTTTACTGTTTAATTACATGTAAAAGATACACGGATTATTACTAAATTGGGCTATTTGGCTATAATATAAATTCCAATGATATAAATATAAAATAAATTTATAAAATCCTATAATATAAAATTCAGAGTTATTTTGCACCAGCGAGGTTTACGGCACTGACATTTATCGACATATTTATTTATTTTTATATTTTAGTATTTTTAAGGCGACCCATTCCCATTTTAAATTGCTTCACTTTTTTACAGTTCAAAACTCAACTGCAGAGAGATGTCATTCTTCTTTCTTTCTTCTTCGAAAACAAATTATAGAGACCCGGGTAAATTAGATAAGCAGTTTCTCGAAAAGCGGGTTCCGGTAGTGTGGGTAGCTCTCATCTACATTTTTATATCGATGTATTTTTTAAAACCTATCTGAATTCAATTTCTTTAATTATTTATATAATTATTTACCTGTTTATAAAAGATACATTGATTACTAAAAAATCGGGCAATATAAATATGATTATATAAATTGAAATCCTGAATTATTTTGCACCAACGGGCTTTACAGCGCCAACATTTTTATATTTGCGTATTTTTAAAACCTATCCTAATTTAATATCTTTAATGAATGATACAATTGTTTTGTTAATTATAAAATATACAAGGATTGCTACTAAATTAGGCTTTATAAATTTAATATACATAAAAATCCTGAATTATTTTGACCCAGCGGGCTTTACGGCACCGTCATTTATCAAACATGTTTACATTTGTGTATTTTTAAAACCTATCCTAATTTAATTTCTTTAATTATTTAATTGTTTGTAAAAGATACACTAATTAATACAAATTTGGGCTATATAGGTGTAATAACATTAATTGAAATCCTAAATTTTTTTGCACCAGCTGGTTTTACGGCGCCGTCATTTATCGAAACATTTTTATATTTTTAAAAACTATTCTAATTTAATTTCTTTAATTCTTTATATAATTGTGTACTAACTGCTATTTAAAATGTACATATTTTTCTAATAATTTAGTTACAGGTATCATTGATTTCTTTGTAAATACTAATAAACATTGATATTAAATTTGTTTATATTAAATTTAATTTTTATACAATAACCACAGATTACTACTAAAATAAATGCTTCATAGCTATAATAAAAATTGATAACTGAAAATGATTGCATACCAGCTGGCTTTAAGGCGCTGTCATTTATCGGAACATTTTTATACTGCCGTATTTTTGAAACCTATCCTAATTTAATATTTTTAGTTAATTTTATAATTATTTACTGCACTGACATTTAAAATCGTATTTAACAAGCTATAAACGATATCTTATTTAAATATTAATTTGCATCATCTTAATTTTTACTTTCACTTACCTATATATGAAATGTATAGTAAGGGAAAGTATTGCGATCGTGAAAAATTTCGACTTCCGGTTTTCAACGGAAATACCCGTTTTGGGACCCCTGAGTCCAAATATCTAAGTCATGCGAAATAGTTTATGTGTGTGTGTTTTTTTTTGTTTTTTTTAGGTAGGGGAAAAATCTTACATAAGACACTGTGCGAGTATAAGTCCACTAGAGTGTGAGATTCTTACTCACTAAAAAACCACCTCCCTATTCAACGCCACCCCACGGAACCGCTGTCAGGCATTACTTCACGGGGGGCCGAGTGGCTAAGTGCCTACTTCTTTATTTCTTTATGATGCTATTCCTTGGCCTCTCCTGGACTCTAAGATCCTGCCGATTTCAACGGCATAGTCTGCAACAGCCCTCCAATTCTCCTGCTTGCTTAGCATCAATGAAACTAAGTTTTCTGGGAAAGACTTCTGCCCCAGTATCACATCAAGCTAAACTTCTTTTTGGCTGAACTCCTACAACAAAAGGACACGTGTTCCACCGTTTCGTCTGCGAGGCCACAAATTCACAAAGCTTGGTATTTGGCTAAATAGGCTCTGAAGCAACCATGTCCGGTGAGCATTTGGGTGAGGTAATAGTCAACCTCTCCATGTTTGCGGGGCATCCATATTGAAATGTCGGGAATCATCCTGTGGGTCCATTTTCCAGAAGATGATGAATCCCATCGCCTTTGCCAGCTTTCCAGAGTATTCATTCTCTCTTCTTTTTTACCGTATGCCAGTGAGCATCTGGCTGTCCACCTTGATAATTTTTTATCACGTTCCTCCGCCAGATCAATCGGAGGCATATCAGCGATGATGCACACAGCATCATAGGAAACAGTGCGGAACGCTTGAGCATACATTTCTTCAATGTATGATGGCTTTACGGGCATATGACTGAACTTGGAAGACATTAACCCATATTGGTACCGCGTATAGCAGAGTGGAACTGGCTACATTAGCCAACAGTCTTCTCCGACTCTGCTGGGGTCCACCAATATTTGGCATGATTCGAGCCAATGCATTTGTTACTCGGGTTTCTTTGGAGCTAGTTAAGCGCAGGTGTTCGTCGAACCGCAACCTGCCATCTATCTGCACACCCAAATATCAAATGGATTGCTTCCCATTCCCCAACGGTCAGGCTGATCGTTTCTCTTACTCTTCTACTAGTAATAAGGACTGCTTCAGTCTTATGATCAGCAAACTGGAGGCATACTGATGAAAGCCACTGGCGAATCGTAACTACTACCTTGTTAGCATTGTACGTTATCTCTTCCAGTAGTTTTCCACATACCATATTGCCAGGTCATCTGCAAAACCCAGTGTTACAGTTCCTTCTGGCATGGGGAGCCTCAGCACCGCATCATATGGTGAGATGTGAATGAAGTGGTAAATTAAAATTTATTTCCACTCAAAATTGTAATATGGCTTTTTCTGGAACTGAGTTCCATTTAAAAGCAGTTCTGTCTTGAGTATGTTATTATATATTTCCATAATCATGAATTTTAATTGGTGTTGTGGCACACCAATTTGTTGATTATATTCTTAAACTAACTAATCTATATATACTATTTACAATTTTAAGTGTCTAGGTATTTAGTCTTGGTACAAAGTGGAGGTGCTGGTGTCAATGTTTAAAAAAGTGGATTGGATAGATACTGCAAGGAGTCGAAAAATTTTATGTGTCTTCTTATCAATTCTGGAACTGTAGGGAGGTTAAGTAGGGAATTTAGTACTGGGAAGAGAAACCTTCTTCCACATCATTGTTCTAACCATCTTTCTCAGCACTGAATCTTCAAAACGCCGGAGGTGTCTTTGTGTTCCATCAGAGAGATGCGTGAACAACGGCGCCCCGTATAAGAGAGCCGGCCGTAAGATGCTTTTATAGATGTGGAGTTTGAGACAAGAGTGAGAATGCAGGTGTAGTTAATAGGTGACTGGGGCGGTATGATCTTCTCCTGATTTTTCTGGTAGATATGGGTTGATTTGAATTTGAAATGTCTGTCTAGCTTCAGGCCTAAATAAACTATTGCATTTTTGGGGAAATGGTGGTGTCCACCACTTGGCAATGTTGATTTTTTCCCCTTCTGTCTTGTAAACACCACACAGTCCGTTTTGTTAGGGTTCACCGAGATGTTCAAATAATTCAGCTGCCTTGCGATGTCCTGATAAGCTTCTTCGGCCTGACGCAATGCCATTTTGGGCTCATACTACTACTGTAGATTGTTATATCGTCCGCGTATGCGGCAACTGCAGCACTTCTGTAGTGTTTGCCGACCACGTCAGCGGTGTATATTGAAAATAACACTGGCAAGAGGACAGCTCCTTGTGACACTCCGCATGTTACTCGTATTTTTCTGGACTTTCATCTCTAAACCTTACTAAGATGGTCCGATCTCGAAGGAATGATGTAATGATACTATATAGTTGTTCAGGGCATTCTAGCTCGATTACTTTCCGACACAGGATATTATGAGATACCGAGTCGAACGCCTTGGTGCAATCTATGGATATCATTGCGGTGGCAAGGTTGCGATTTAATGCGGTGTTCACTCCGATTGTAACTTCATTAGGTGATGCTCTGTACTGAGGTGGGCTTGAAATCCCGTTTGCTCGTATGGTATAACAGAAAATTCATCGCAGAAATCCTGTAGGTAATTCAGGATGATCTTCTCATATATCTTGGCGATATATGGCAGCAAACTGATCGGCTTGTAGTGATCAGCCTCATTTCCAGTCTTATTCGGCTTGAGGAGCGGGAACAGGTTGGCATGTTTCCATTTGTCGGGGTAGTATCTCAGCCTCAAGCACGAATTATAAAGTTTGACAAGATGGGCGATTCCTCTTATGGGTGTTTCAGTAGAGCTGTCTGTACCCCCTCGTGTCCTGTGGCCCTATTGCCGTGTGACCTACGAAGGATTGCTTTTAGTTTTTTCGGAGAGACAAACATGTAGTTATTGTCTCTGACGTTGGTTGGTATTGGTGGCTATCTCCTGTGCGCATTTCCATGTCATGTTGGTAATAATCTGCCAGGTGTTCAGCTTCCTCCGTGTGGGTTAGAAGGCTATCCCCGTCATGTAGGTGAACGTCTGACGGCTTCTTCATAGCCGCTTTGATGAGTTTCAAAATTTTCGGTAATCAACGTGAGTGGCTCTTAATCCATCCTGCCAAGTCGCTGATTTCCATGGTTTTATCAGATTTCTTATTTGTATAGTCATCGAGTTCAAAGCCTTGGTGTCAGGATTTCTTGAGAGATAGTAACATTTTTTCGTCGTCCGCCTACATTTATTGAGCTATAATGTGTGAGAGGTGCCCTTAAATGGGGCGGTTGTGGATGATAAGTGAGAATATTGGCCCGTGCAGATTCTGTGATAGCTGCAGTAAATTTTTCGATGTATTCATCGATCTCCTCCATTGTTCGAAGGTTAGGTACTTGTAGTCTTGTAAAGGTGTGAGTCGATGGGTGGATTACCGTGAAACCCGTTTTGACAAGCATCCTACCTGCCTCATTATTTCTTATGTTATGCCATAGAGTGTGTTGGGCATTGAAATCTACCACCCAGTGATTCCTTTTTACGCCGCAGGAGTCAATGAGTTTTCGTAGCTCCCTCAGTGTCCCACTAGGACGTCGATATATTCCAGTGATGTAGGTAGGTTGGGTCATGTCCACTTGGACGGTGACATGGCTTATCCTGGTGTCTCTGGTGTGTTGATAGGAGGTGACATTTTCTTCTACCTGGTTGCATGGCGAACTGCTATCAACACTATTCCGTAGGGATCGTTCTGTTCATCTGTAACCACTGCGTATCCTTGCAGACGAGGTGAGCGTCCTTGGAGTCTTATTTCTGTAAGCACAGCGATGGTTGGTTCTAAAATGTTTAGTAGAGCTTCTACCTCTTCCAGCTTCAAGGCTAAACCATCACAGTTGAAGTTGATTATTTTATATGAGTTCATTTTTGGCATTTACACCTCAGGGTGTTGATATCTTGTAGTAGCGTGGCCAACATAAGCATGTACAAACACTTCCGTTTATATACAAACTCGTATCATTTTTCATTTGATTATCGTTCATTAAAATCTGACAATCTTTCCGTTCCTGTAATTACTTTCATCGATCTGTAGCCGAAGATAAACCTGTGATCTGCAAGTTTGTCAACATTCGAGAGAGTTTGAGAGAGAAATAGAAACAATAAAAATCATAATAAATGAATGTCCCATATTGAGGACGGGTGAGGGAACCGCCTGATAGGTAGCAGCCTGGTGTAGTACGAGGTATAGGGTGGGGGACAAGTAAACGCGACTGGTCCGCGCAGAACGGCAAACGGGTATAAAAGGCAGCAAGAGGGGGCTACTGGTATTAACCTTCATTCAGTCAGAAGCAGCATCCAGAGAGGAAGCATCTTCTGCTTACTTCAGTGCCTTAGTGTGAGGGTTTTGGTTAGATAGCTCCTTCAGGCTGTTAGGGTCCATACTTATCTCTCTTGTTGCTCTGCCAAGCACTCCCGCCATAACATCGTTTTCTTCCTGCAGGCAGCCATGTCGCAGATGGAGGGCATCCAGGAGGTCAATAGAGGATTGAAGCGCCCGCACAAAGAAACTAGGGAACCACAAGAAGGTCCACTCGTCGACGCCTCGAAGTTGCAGACCTTCTATACTAAGCCAATGCCCCCCAGACCTTCACCCACTCAAGTCAGCAACAGATTTGAACATCTGAGAGACGCCGAGGAGGAGGTAGAGGAGGAAGAAAGTACACCAATGCCAGCGAAACTGCCCCACCCATCATCATATCTCCGCCCGTGGCCCAGAAATCCATTAGGACAATGTTGGGTATAATTGGAATCACTAGCTGCACCACCAGCTCTTATAATAAAGAGTTGCCTGTGTATCTTAATACAGAAGAGGACCACTACAAATGATGATGAGACATGATACCGGCCAGTTTCATACTCTCGCACCCAGGGGCACGATGAAAAGAGCAATTATGGTGACCCACTTGTATCCTCTTCAGGTGAAGGTATCAATCTGTAGATCAGTCAATGGCACTGAACCTGTAGGTGTTTTTTACATTCACTTACCTATATATGAAATATATAGTAAGTGGAAGTATTGCGATCGTGAAAAATTTCGACTTCCGGTTTTCAACGGAAATACACGTTTTGGGGTCCCCTCAGTCCAAATAACCAAGTCCCGCGAAATGGTCTGTGTGTGTGTCTGTGTGTATGTGAACAGACTAGCTCAAAAACTATAAACCGTGCTAACCTGAAATTGAGTATTTAGTGTTTGTATATGCCCGTGATGTGACAGCAAAAATTTCATCAAAATTGCTCAAAGGGAGGTGGTACTTTATTTATTAACTTTTTAAGTTTTTTTTCGATTTTCTCAAAAACGGCTCTAACGTTTTTGATGAAACTGAGTATTTGATGTATTAATATGCCCGAGATATGACTATTAAAATTTCATCAAAATTGATCAACTGGAGGAGGGACTTTACTTAATAAATTTTGTATCATTTTCACGTGTTTTTTTTATTTACTCAAAAATGGTTTTAACGATTTTGACCAAACTGGGTATTTAATGTATGTATATGCCAAAGATGTGATAGCCAACATTTAATCAAAATTGATCAACCGGAGGGGGGACTTTACTTACTAAATTTTGTATCATTTTCACGTGTTTTTTTATTTACTCAAAAAAGGCTTTAACGATTTTGATCAAATTTGTCATGTTTAATGAAAATTAGGTGTGCTTTAATATCAGGTAAGCTTTATCATTATCAAAATGTTCTGAGGGGGCTTAAATGGGGATGGTGATGGGGTAGGGGCTTTTTTTGTTTGTTTGTTTTTTTGTTTCCTATAAAGTACCTTTGTTTTTGTTTATTTGGAGAAATTAATTAACTGTCTCTCGTTACGCCTAAAAATAAGAAATGGCTAAATATGAGATATGATAAAAATATAGAAAACATATAGAGGAGAAAAAAAGAAAAATATTCAGTCATCTCATAAAACTCGTTGAGCCCACGCATGCGGAGTACGCCTTTAATGATAGACCATTGTTCATAATTAACGCCGTTTGGTTCATTTGTGAAGTGGCAATTAAAAAAACGCATAAATTTCTAATCTAAGTAAGTTGGTAAGTGAAAGTTGTGTGTTGCGCGCACGCACCAGATTTTTCTTGTATTGCTTTGGGGGGATGTCTGTCGTATTTGGTCTGTAAACATATCTCACAGGCTCCAATGACCTCTTTAATCGTTTTTTCCATACCCCGCCAAAAATATTTCCTCTTTAGCGTTTCATTTATTCCGCGGTGATTGGTTTTGCCACGATGATATGCATTTGTAACCTCCAGCTGTAGTTCTCCATTTTTAAGCGTTTCTACCATTAGGCTGCACTGTACAAATGTTCGGTCAACACCGATCTTCTCCGGCTTCCAAAGCCTTTTAATTTTCTCCCAAACTGTTTTATTCCCCACGTAGATATAATGGGAAGAACATTACACAGAACATTCTACAGAAGTCCATCAGGCAAACTAGACACATTCAAGACCTTTTTGAAAAACATTGAGACAGACAGACAACACATTATTGTAGGTGACTTAAACGCCAAACACCACACTTGGAACTGTACAAAACCAAACGCATTAGGAAACCACCTGACCAAATGCAAATACACTTTTATACACCCTTAAGGTCTGGCCACACATGTCCGCACCGGATCCGCACCGTAGCAATAATACAGGGTATGTTCAGAATATTTTTAATTTAACTTACATATTACCTTTAGTTATGCCTAAAGTTCAAGCCACACATGTCAGACACAGGCCACTTTAGGCATAATTAAAGGTAATATGTAAGTTAAATTAAAAATATTCTGAACATAACCTATATTGATGCTACGGTGCGGACATGTGTGGCCAGACCCTAATGCGTTCACATACAGTTTTAGCCACCACCACGCCAACCCATCTATCACATCCATACTAGATCTATTGCTCACACAACAGCCAGACTGTACAACAATCGAGTTTAGCGACAACGACCACATCCCGGTTTTATACAAACTAGGACAAGACAACACACCAACCCAACATACAGACTACAAATATAAATTCCGGAACGGAGACTGGAAACTATACAAAAACATAGCTTATGAAAACACACCCTACATCACCACCCTACACACTACAAATGACATCGACACGGCCATTGCAACACTAAACAACATCATACACCAAGCAGCCCAAACATCTATCCCCACATTCACCCCCACACCGATACACCTACGCAAACCCTCTAAACATATACTAACACTCATAAAACAACGCAACAACATCAAAAACTGTTGGTATAGGACGAAAGACCATACCTACAAACCCATCATTAACAGTCTCACAAAACAAATCACATCCCGATGAGCTCCTCACCCCAGCAGATCAGGCTGACATTCTCTCTGACTATTACGTAGAAAGGGACAACTCACGCAACAATAACACAACCACCACAACCCCTCCACCGATAACACACAGAATTCAATATTCTCTACATATAAAGACCTGACTGCAATCCTGAGGAAAACTAAGGGAAACAAATCACCCGGGAAAGTCAATATTCTATACGTCCTTCTCAAACAACTACCCAAAAAAACCCTAACGTTTCTCCTTAATATTTTTAATTCCTGCTCACGCCTCAGATACTTCCCTACGGAGTGGAAACATGCTATCGTCGTTCCACTCCTCAAACCCCGTAAATGAGGAGCGGTTCCGGAAGAATACCGGCCAAGTCTCCTCAACCACATCTCAAAAATATATGAGAAACTACTCATTATCCACATCCGAAAACACTGCGATACACTCGACATCATACCCCCGGAACAAACGGTTCTCGCGTGGAGTTACCTGTTATCACCACGTAGCCAAGCTGCAATACGATATAGCTAACAATCTCCATAAAAACCTTGCCACAGCCATGATTTCACTCGACTGCACACAGGCTTTCGACTCTGTGTCCTATCCCATCCTTATCAATAAACTCACTCACTATCAATTCCCGGACCAAATGGTCGACATTATGTTCATACCTCATCATTCACAGCACACATACAGAACAGAATTCACACTGTCAGATCAACATCAACACAACTACAGCACCTACTCTACTCACCAGGGTTGTCACTCAGACTCAAACTACTCATATTCAAATCTATTCTCCGACCATCTCTTTTACACGGAGCACCACTCTTACACTATCTCTACCCAACAGCCCTGAAGAAACTACAGCAATATCAAAACAGCATACTCATGAAGATATGTAGAGGCACCACATTAGAAAGACGGAACATGAATCACATTCACAATACATTACAACTCGACACAATACAAAAACACATATCACGTAGGCACATTAAATTCTTTGAAAACCTACCCTCATCCTTCAATCCGCTATTCCGCACCATCACTCCATTCTTACTCCCAGCCAGATGGCGAGGCCGTAAGGGTCCAACCAACTCAATTAACATTATCATATAAACCTGCCTTACGGTTACTCCCCCACTAACTCCCTTCTCCTCTAGCCTTGTCTATCCCATTATCCTCCCCCCTCCCTTTTATTTTTGTTATTATATGTTTTATAAATAATAACACCCGGAGGCCCCTCAACTCCTAACATATCATGATGAGCTGCCCCATAGCGAAAATAACATAAATTAACAACTCAACGCACCTTCAAATACCACAGGTAGTATAAGGCAATGAGGTAAATCAGCATTGTTCCATTAGTATTAATGGTTCGAATTTCACATTTTAATCCTCTTTTTCTGTTTTAGAGGGATCAGAAAAAAAAAAAGAAAAAAAAAAAAAAAAAACAATATTGGTATTATTTTGACATCAGAAGCTGATCGTCCTTCGAAGACACCGGAACTCAACCTGGCTTCGATCGTGGAGAAGATGATGGCCCGGATGGACAAATTGATGGACCTGGTGAACACTCTTCTCCAGACATTCCTTCCTACCAGGCAACATGATTGAACACCAGGTCCTCAATTTTAATATCCGAGGCCTATCCCAGAAGATGGCTGAACTAGAGATCCTGCTCCAGCAACATAGACCGTCAGTGGTGGCACTGACTGACACACTTCTACCCGCCTCATCGAGACTGTACCTACAGGGGTACACTGTGTACAGGGAGGTCTGTCCTCCTGGGACTTCGGAAGGCGTTGCCATCCTGGTAAGAAGGGACGTTCCCTCGCGAATCGTCCCTAATCCGGTGAATCCAACTGAGGGAACTCATCTAGTCACGGTTGACGTGCTCCTGAAACATCAGTACACGTTCACCTGTGTCTATAGGAGACCGAGGGCTGGACTAACCTCAGTGAAGTTGCTTCTGCAACATGCCCAGGCAAGGAGTCGGCATATCGTCCTCGGGGACTTTAATGCTCGGCACACCGCCTGGTTGTGTGGTAGTAACAACCCACTGTGTACCTACATCACCAAGACCAGGCTGGCCGTCTTTCACCCAGGTGTGCATACCTTCAGACATGCAGCCCACCCTGAGTGGACTTCAACGCTTGACCTGCTCCTATCAAGGGATCTGCATACCGTCACGGATTGCCTAGCGCTACCGTACGGTGCTTCAGATCATAGGCCAGTACTGTATACTTTCGAAGGTACCCCGGCCACACCACCTGCGAGCAAGTACCTTTTCCTCAAGGCCGACTGGAAAGGATACAGGTCCTGCGTTGATGATACACTTCCAACGGTTAAGCTGTGTCAAACAGCTGTTGAGGTGGATGAAGCGGTGGACGTCATCACCACCACCATCCAGGAGTCAGCTAACTAGAACATTCCTAAGTTTACCCCGCAGCTGAACGCACTGAGGAGACCACCGAAGCACTTACTCGCTCTGATAAGCCAAAGGAACAACCTGCGGAACATCTTCCAGCGCACACGAGACTACGGCTTGAAGCCGGCCATCAATGCGATGACCCGGCAGATAGCCAGTCTCATGCGTGACTGGAAAACCTCGCTTTGGCACGATCAGCTCCGCAGGACCCACGACGACCATCGCCAGTTCTGGAGGCTTGTCAAGAGGTTCGTCAGCAAGAAGAGGAACGTGCACTTGACTGCTGGGAATGAGCTGTTGACACCTGGAGAGCAAGCTGAACTCCTGGTTGAAAGCTATGCAGCGGCGGATGCTGAGCGGACGAACAGTGCCCCTCCGGTTCCGGAGGGACCACAGCCTTGTCCTAACGAGAAGCCCATCTTCACCACCTTCAACCTGCTTGAGTCGGTACTAAGACGCACAAAAGGAAACAAGGCGTCAGGACATGACGAAATCCCGTACGTACTGTTGAAGATGCTCTCTAGGAAAGGAAAAGTTTTCCTACTGAACATCTTTAACTCGTGCCTACGGATCTCATACTTTCCGACCGTCTGGAAACAAGCGATCGTAGTGCCGCTACTCAAGCCGGGAAAGAAAGGAGACCTGGCAGAACACTATTGTCCTATCAGCCTCCTCTCGCACATCAGCAAGGTCTTCGAGCGACTGATTCACCACCACATAATGAGGCACTGCAGACCGGGTTCCAGCGAGGCGTCGCTTGTACCCACCATCTGGCGAAGCTACAGGCTCACACCATAGAACAGATGCATCGCAACAAAGCCACAGCCTTCATCTCCCTGGACTGCAGCCAGGCCTTTGATAGCATCTCCCATACGCTATTACTCCGTCAACTGGAAGATTACAGATTTCCGACCTCTCTATGCCGAATGATCAGAAGCTATCTTAGCGGAAGGTCATTCGTCGTACGAGTGGGTGGCGACCTCTCCAATCCAGCGCCTACCACCTGCGGAGTACCACAAGGGTCTGTGCTGGGGCCAATACTGTTTGTCGTTTTCACGGCGCCGGTAGTGGCCCTCAAGCATCCAGGGGCAGCATGACATCGGCATCTATTCCTCCAGCCTAAACCCCAAGAGAGCGCTTACACTGTCCCAAAATGCCTCAGCCACAGTCGTAACCGAGCTACAGACTATTGGGATCAAGGTTAACCCGACGAAGACAGATGCCATTGTGATGTCCTTCCAGCAAGGAAAGAAGCCTCTGCCCACCCATTTCACCATCGAGGACATAGATCAGCGGGTCTCAAGTTCAATCGTCTATCTCGGAGTGACACTGGATAGGCACCTCACCTTTTCCAATCACATCCGGAATAGACTCAAGCAGGCCCGGCAGAAGACTCATAGACTCTACCACTTGCTAACATCTCAACAACTATCACTGAGGCTTAAACTACAGATCTACAAGGCGATCATCAGGCCAACTCTGCTCTATGGTGCTCCTCTACTTCGCCATATGTACAAAACAACACTTACACGCCTATAGAGCTACCAAAATTCTGTCCTACGACGGATAGTCAAGGGAACTGTCCTCCAAAGGGCGAAGTCCACAAGAATACACGAAGAACTGCAGCTACCCTCAGTTCCCCAATACATAGGCCGTAGGCACATCAAATTTTTTGATGGGTTGAAAGCCTGTGGAAACCCATTATTCCAAGAAATCGCCCCACCTCCCACTCCCGGGAGATGGCAAGGCCAAGTCCCCTTGGTATACATAATCGCCGAGGGAAGGGGATCAGACTAAACAGTCTGAGCCCAAATAAATAAAATAAACCAAGAGAGCGTCCCCTCCACGCTCAGTCAGAAATATAAGGCTTAAGCCACAATAGCACCACTGTATCCAACAGACCTATTCCGTTCCCACCTTAGAATGCCCTAGGGCAATAAAAGTGTATGATATCCATGTATATATGTAAATATATTGTATTTAGTTCAAATAAATTTAGGAGGGTAAGAAAAAAAAAAAAAGACAAAAAAAAAAACTATTGGTATTATTTCGTCAACGACAGAGAACAGAAACAGTAGAAGGATGTCTGGATGTGGAAAAGGTGGCAAAGCTAAGGGAAAGGCAAAGACCTGCTCATCCAGGGCTGGTCTCCAGTTCCCCGTCGGTTGTATCCACCGTCTCCTCAGGAAAGGTAACTACGCCGAGAGAGTGGGAGAAGGAGCTCCGGTGTACCTCGCTGCAGTTATGGAATACCTGGCTGCCGAAGTTCTCGAGTTGGCCGGCAACGCAGCTCGTGATAACAAGAAAACTAGGATCATCCCGCGTCTCCTGCAGCTCGCCATCAGGAACGACGAGGAGTTGAACAAGCTGTTGTCGGGAGTCACCATCGCTCTAGGAGGAGTTCTTCCCAACATCCAGGCCGTTCTGCTGCCAGGGAAGACAGAGAAGAGCTCTTAAGCCTAATGCTGGGGCTAGCCTCTCGACCTTTTCTTTTCAACGGCCCTTTTCAGGGCCACAAAATATGTAGACTATACTTTCACAAAAACATTTAAAGACCTTTCAACACGCCATCCTCCCATATCGGCAGTCGTCGATGTCAGGGTACCACCCGTTGGAAGCTCTCGATTAGGTTAATATACATATATGTATGTTGATTGTTGACAAGCTTGCAGATCACAGGTTTATCTTCGGCTACAGATCGATGAAAGTAATTACAGGAACGGAAGGATTGTCAAATTTTAATGAACGATAATCAAATGAAAAATGATACGAGTTTGTATATAAACGAAAGTGTTTGCATTTAATAAGTGTTTGTTTGTATGCACACACACACACACACACACATATATATATATGTATATATATTTGTTTATTTTATTTTTTTCAACTTGTAAAATCAATAAATGTATATCATTATACACACATTGAACACGCACAAGCTCTCCCTCACCCCATCTCTTCCACCTAGGAGAAGGGGAAGTGACGCATAAACTGTCCATCAGAGCGCATACCATACCTTCCTTGTTTGGACCAATCGGAATGTGAGACCTACCTATATAAGCCCGGAGTTACCATCCGTCGGGCGAGCAGTCGAATATCGTTCTCTGACCGGCTAAGATGACTGGACGTGGCAAGGGAGGAAAGGATTTGGGCAAAGGAGGAGCCAAGAGGCATAGGAAAGTACTCCGAGACAACATCCAAGGTATCACCAAACCCGCCATAAGAAGATTGGCCAGGCGAGGAGGTGTGAAGCGTATATCGGGTCTTATCTACGAAGAAACCCGTGGCATGCTGAAGGTGTTCTTGGAAAACGTCATCCGCGACGCAGTCACCTACACCGAACACGCCAAGAGGAAGACCGTTACCACCATGGACGTCGTCTACGCCCTGAAGAGGCAGGGTCGTACTCTGTACGGTTTCGGCGGTTAAATTCGACGTCGTCGTGTGTACCTGGTGACCGGGGGAAAGTTTCAACGGCCCTTTTCAGGGCCACCAAAACTTGATAAGACTTTCTTAGTTACGCTCTTGATTTGCGCTCCACAATCCCTCCGCTCACAAGAGAAAAATAATGTAAACGGTGTACATTGCAAATTTCTGGTTATTTTAACGGTTAATCATTTTTTTTTCATCATTTTCTTATCAACATCCAAACTTACTAACTGAATAAAACGTTACACAGGCAATCGAACGAAATCATCTACGATTATTTTTACATGAAACGGATAGTGGTAGTTAATAATACTTCGTATAACAGTCATCGAGTTATAAAAGAGATAAATTGCATGCATGTTATTGACCCCCCGATATCCAACTGCATAAATAATGAGGATTAAAATCAATTCAGGCGGCAATTCACAAAATATTCTAAAACCATACCTCGAAGGTTGGTAAAGCGGTATATGATAATAAAGTTAAGTTTTATCCGTCGAATAAAAGAGGTGGTCCAAGGATAGAGTTTATTTTATTGCTTTATGATTATGGATAGTGAAAAAATGTATATTTCATAATTCAAGGAATACAGTTTCAAATTTATTTAACTAAACAAAAAAAGAAGGTAGAAGTGTACCTGAGACCAAGAAAAAAGCCGACACATCATCCCGCTCATGCTGATTGGCCAGACACTCCCCCCACCACCCAGTTATAACCAAGTGCCTCGCATATAGGCATATCACTCTGTTTTCTGCCTTCGATCTGTGAACATCTACTACAGCTCTCTCCTCTCACTGGAGTGTGACATCACAGCTCAACGGTTTTTAACGGCTTTTCCAGTTATAGCGTCGGTACGCCATTTGATTCCACGTGAGTACTACGTTATTTTACTGTTTAAGTGATTTATATTATTACTATCCTAATAATTATTTTAATATTCTAACTCACACATTATTTATTACTTTACTTTATTCTCTAATCACTGTCAGTCATAATTGTAGAAAACATGGACCACACTAATGGAAAACAAACATCCACTATACGACCAAATAAAAGACAACGCATATTCGTAGACTCAGACGGTTACACACACCCAAAGAGATACATTACAAATGTACCCTCCGAAACTACTACAAATAACATAGAAATCACCAACAGATTTAACGCACTTCAAAACACCACAAACGAACAAAACACAGAAACAGAAAACGTGCCACAACAAAACACAAATAGTAATACACAAACTACAAAACCAAACGCACCTAACAAACCACCTCCCATTGTTATAAGGCCACCAATATCATCGGTGGAAATCAAACATGCCTTATTGGCTTATGACATTAAAGATTTCACTATTAAAACGTCTAAGGACGAAAATAGGATATACTTGACCAACAACAAGGACCATACAAAAGCCGTGATACTTTGTCACTCAAGTGACAATGTTGATTATCACACTTTCGCCCCACGTGACACCAAACCACAAAGGAAATTTCTGATCAAGGGGTTTGAAATTAGTCACCCCATTGACTCGATCAAAGAAATCCTCCAGGCCCAACTTCCTGGGTTTAAGAACATTTGGAGGATGACAAAAAGCGACCCAGATGGAAATAAAAAGGTGTTGCCACACATTGTGGTCACTACCGATCATGACACCACACTTAATCACTTTAAAGAACTCGGCCCTATTGACTATATGAGATATATGGTCGAAGTTATGAAGGAAATCAAAGGCCCGAGGCAATGCTATAATTGCCAGAAATTCGGCCATACCAGGACATACTGTGGACACTTAATTACATGTGTCCGCTGTGGCCAAAACCACGAATCAGCGGAGTGTGACAGAAGCACTCCGCTAAAATGCGCAAACTGCGGAGGCCCACACGTAGCCTCGTACCGCAACTGCGAACATAGGATGACCCTTATTAAAAATATGGCAGAAAGGAAAACTAACAATGTTAGTGAAAATCAAAACACCCCGAGAAAAGAGATCTAATTCTCCTCCTACCATCTCAGACCCGAGCTCTTACGCTGGAGTCACCTCTAACGGTCCTCCACCCCCACCTCAACCTGCCCCACCCTCTCCTCAAACTCCATCTACTGAAACCCCCCCATGGGTTGCAGAACTCGTGGGAATGTTCAGGGATATGAAGGCAATGTTCACGACGTTACTCAACACCGTCAACATTGTATTACAAAGAAGCATCAATGGATAGACATACTATCATCAATTATAACATAACAGAGCTCATGCATCGTAAGCTTGTAACCAAGTGGCAACACTGGAAGTGAAAACCGTGTATAACCTTCCGAGTGTGTAACGTGGTAACTGACGAAAATGATGTGTTCGGGTCATTTGAAAAGTGTTTCTTTTGTTTCATGGGTTTTTTTTTCTTTGTAAAGATGTTATTTTTATTTACCTCTTTTTCTTTTGTTAAAATGTCATTTTGATTTAATTCTTGTTCCTTTGTTAAAAATGCTATTTCCATTTACCTTTATTTCTCTTAATTTATCTCAGGTAAATAGTTTTTTCCTTCAATCTATTACAGATGCTTCTGGTGTAAATTTTGTATATACAGTGAAACTTCTCCTAATGGACACTTCTCTCTAATGGACATCTCCCTGTAACGGACATTTTTTCATTCCCCGAGTAGTTACCTATGTTTTCCTTGTATATTTTACTTCCGTCTAACGGACACTCTCTGTAACGGACGCGGACAGGTATTAAGCTGAATATTTACTATATTTGATCTTTCTGTAATGGACAGTAGAAAGAAAACACCGCTCAGTTTCTAAGAACTTCCAATCCCGTTGTCAATCCTTTTTTGTCAATTGTTGGCTTATGTTATTATTAATGCGATTTGGTTTCCAAGAAAATGACGACAACAAGAAGGGGGATTCCGAGCTTTGTTTTAGTTTCATTTCAGTATCATTCCCGTGAATAGACAATCATGAAGTCCTCACGTGTACATTTATCATTAAAAGACAAAATTGAATTAATTAGTGTCAGTGCGCGGGAAAAGAGTAGTGTACGCGAACTTGCAGGAAGATTTAAAATTGGAAAATCCCAGGTGAGCGAAATTTTAAAAAAGAAAACAGAATTGTTGGAAAAATGGTCTCAGCATGGAAACGTCCAATCTAAAAAATCATTTCCAAAAACAATTGGTCTCGAAATTGATAAAATAACTTATGAATGGTTTTGCCGAGCTCGTGCGGCAAAAATTCCCATTTCAGGATCACTGATAAGGGAAAAAGCGTTAGAGGTTGCAAAAAGTTTGGGAGTGAATGATTTTAAAGGGTCTGTGGGATGGCTTGATAAATTTAAATCGCGGCACAGTATTTCCTGGAAAAGTGTCAGTGGGGAAGGTGGATCTGTAGATAATGAGGTCGTAACGGAGTGGACAGACAAATTAACAGATTTATGCCGAGTCTATGACCCAAGAGATATCTATAACTGTGATGAAACAGGTTTATTTTTTAAGGCCCTTCCTGATAAAACAATGAGCCTTAAAAATGAGAAATGTCAAGGTGGAAAAATTTCAAAAGAAAGACTCACCGTGCTGTTGTGTACAAATATGGTGGGTGAATTTTGAACAGCCCCTCGTCATCGGGAAAGCACAAAAACCTCGCTGTTTTAAAGGAGTGAACTTAAATCTAATGAATGTTGACTGGAAATTCAACCGAAAATCCTGGATGACTCAAGAAATAATGATCGAATGGCTTTCTAACATAAATCAAAAAATGATTCGGCAGAATAGAAAAATTATCCTTTTTATGGATAATTAGTCACCCTCACCTTCAACTATCCAACGTTAAAATAATTTTTTTACCACCAAATACAACTGCAGCCTGTCAGCCCTTAGATCAGGGAATAATAAAGAATTTTAAATTTAACTACAGAAAACGTGTTTTGAGACATCTCATAGCCAATATAGACAATGTGGAATGTGCAAGTGAACTTTCTAAGAAAATCACAGTATTGGATGCAATTCAATGGATTTCTTCTTCAATACATGAAATCCGAGAGGAAACAGTCATAAATTGTTTTGCAAAGTCAGGTTTCTCAAAGCCTTTAAACACTGTTGAAAGCAACATGAGTGGAAATGGAGAGCGCGAACTTCATGAACTTTTAAAAATATACAATCCTTCTAGCGATTTATCATACGCTGACATAGACTCCCAAGCCGCAACTGAAAGCGAATCCCTCGATATCAGCAGCATAATTCATGATAATTATGAAGTTTCTACCGACGATGTACATGAAGAGATGGAGAGCCAGCCTGTTGAAGATCAAATTGCTGACGAATCACCTATGACAATAAAAGAGGCGCTCAAGCAAATCAGTCGTCTTAAAAAATTCTTCAGTGACACAGAAGATACCGAAGGATTTTCCCAGATTTCATCTCTACAGGTCAACATTGAAAAAAAAATAGTCCAACAAAAAAAGGTACAGAAGAAAATGAATCATTACTTTGCGTAATTTCCTTTTTCTTTTTAAAATGTTTTTCATGTTTTTTTTTTTTTAATAGAATATCACGCATTACTTTCCTTAGTGTTCTTTTTACTTATTAAAAATATTTCTGTTCTTTTTTTGTGTTTTTTTCTTGTACATATGTACCTATTTACTTGCGTAAATAATAAGTTTATGTATACATATTTGTTTGTCCTGAATAATATCATTAAACGTAATGTGTAATAATAATGGTATATGTTTGTTTGACCTTCAAGGCGTAGAACCCCTTTAAAACCTGATTTTTCCAAACAATCCTGATTTTTCCCTTTCAACTTCCCGTTAGTGGACACTTCTCTCTAATGGACAAATTATCATCCCCCATCAGTGTCCGTTACAGGGAAGTTTTACTGTATATGTATATTTTTTTTGATAATAAAACACAAAATGCCCGAAAGAGTTACTGCTTGGAGGAGACCCAGCCCTACTCACCTGAATTAGCCGAGGCTTAGAATTATTTTGACCAGTAATCTTGGTATGTTTCTTACAGGAGAATTTTTTTTTATTATATTAAGTTTTTAAAATTGGCTAGAAGCCAGGCGCCCAACTTTGGAAAAAAATTAACATTTTTTTCTCTACCTTTCTTTTGTTTCTCTTTCATATTCTGGTCATAAAAATAGTGGCGGCCAAAACGTGGGGCCTAAATTTTCGAAGCAGTACCTAATTGAAATAAATAATATGTAATTATTTGTAATGTTTGTTAAACCATTATCTTAGTAGAGGATAGAGATTGTTTACAGCGTTATCTGTTAGTTGCCCAGCTGATATCTGTAACTAGCTTATTCTATTACTAAATTGAATTTATTTCATTTAGTTTAGAATGATTGATTTTTTTTTTAAATTAATTAATGTCTTATTTCCTTATAGTTAGGATATAGTTAGTTAATCATTTGATTAATTCATTATCTTGAGAGGAATCGTTGATTTATTGATTTTTTTTTTTTTTTTTTTTTAAATATCATTTGAATTCAATCACAGTAAATGATATTTAATTTAATTCAGTAATAAATAAAAATATTAATTGCATGGATACCTTGCAATATTTAATTATATTGATTATTGATTAGATAAAATTATTTTATATATGTTTTATTTCCTTTCATTATAAGAAGTTGTGATTTTTTTTTCCCCCTCTCATAAATGATTGAATTAATTTTATTTTTGTTTTTTTTCATGATCATTTCTTTTATCTAAATTAAAATTTTCAAATCGTAGTCTCTAATAAATTTTGTAACTGTACAATTTAGTAATATGAGTTGCTTTTATGCCTTGAAATATTGCTAATTTTATACATTATTTCATATTTTTTGCTATTATTTTACAGGCACTTTTATCAAATTATTTCCTGTATTTTTTTTCATAATATCTGCTTACTATTTGCATGTCAAATAATTAAATCCTTAGTAGAAATAGTAGTATAAGTTGCCTTTTTGTCTTGACATACTGCTAATTTTCTATATTATTTTATGTTTTGCCTATTACCGGCATGCTCTTGTAGCAAATTGATTCCTGTATTATTTCTTATAACGGCATGTAAATTAATTTATTCATTTGTAGGATTTAGTAGTATGAGTTGCCTTTAGCCTAGAGATACTGCTAATTTTCTATGTTTTTTTATCTTTTGCCTATTGCCTATCATTCATTTTGGCAAATTATTTTCCTCTATTTGCTTGTTATCTTGATTTAAATAAATTAATTGATTATATTTCTTATTTAGAAATTTTAGGCAACACTACACCCAAAAAGTTGCTTTGAACTTAATTTATACCTCACTTGTATTGCAAAATTTTGTGATAACCAAACACAATTATTTTCTCCCGTTTTCTGCGATCTTAATTTCATTATTTATTTTTTTTAATGGAGGATAAAAACTCTAATAATTAATGGTTGGTTCAGATATTAAATTCTCTGGCTTAGAAGAACCTCGTTTAAGTTGGATATATCAGTTAAAGAAGCCTGAATTGTTAGAATTGAAAGAAATTTGGAATATAGACTCAACTGATACAAACGTAGAAACCTTAAGAGCAGCTATCAAAAATTTCTTTCTGAGTAATTCTTGGTTGTGGACAGTTTCTTCTACATTATCAGTGATTAGCAGAAACATGGCGGGTGGACAAGAAGTTGGAGCATCTCAACAGGAACCAAAACCTCTTAGTGCTACAGCCAACTGGATCTTTCCCCCAAATTATAATTTGCAATTTTTCAGTCCCTTAAAATTCGATAATTCTACAGCCATCAGTGCTGAAGATTTTCTTCGGACATTAAACGAAAAGCGTCGAACTTACAGGGTGACTGATGCAGATCTTCTCTCTTATCTTCCTGAATTATTTCAGGAGACGCCTCTCAACTGGTGTCGTCTGGAAATAGATAGCTGGAAAGAATGGCAAGATTTCGAAAGAGACTTTCGGGCTGCATTCTTCCCTCGGGACTATCAGGAGCAACTTAAGAGGGAAATAGATCGAAGAACACAGGGCGATCAGGAGAAGATCATGGATTTCATCATCAACATGAGAACCTTATTTAGGAAATTGGATCGTCCGAAGACTGAAGAGGAACAAATCTCCATCATTTACAAGAATCTTTTGCCTCGATACCAATTGTTTATCCGAAAATCTGAAGCGACATCAATTGTCAAACTTGTCGAACTAGGACAAGAATTAGAGCAGATTGAAGAGAGGGCCAAGACCTTTCGTGCGCCTCCGACTAAAAGTAAAAGCGCTTTCCCCGAAACTGCCTATGAACCTCCGCAGTCCTCTGGAAAAGGCATCAAGAAGAACTCGAACGAAGCATCGGTAGAAGGGAAGAATAGGGGTAAAAGAGATAGGAATACTTCATCGGAGCCTTCTCAAAGAAAGCCTAAACCCTCTACGTCAGTCAACCACCAAGACCAACCCGATGTTGCTGCAGTGCAGCCACTATGTTGGAATTGCCTCCAAAACGGACATAGATATCCAGAATGTTCTAAACCAAGGACAAGTCTTTTCTGCTACGGTTGCGGTACTCGTGGTATCACAAGACGAGATTGCCCTAACTGTAAGAAACAGGGAAAATTGATAAACGACCATTACAAAGAGGTCTCAGCCTCCCCTACTACCTCAAAAGGCCTAAACTATGAAAGTCTTAATAATATTTATACATTATCCTTTAAATATTTAATATTACATTAAATATTATAATAATATTTATACATTATTATTATACTTAATAATATTTATACATTATCGGAGACTGAAGAGAGGTTTTTCGTTACCCTTCAAGTAGGGAGAGTGAACCTTCTATCACTTATTGACACGGGAGCCAATCATTCATATATCAGCTCCTCAGGACTTTCATCTTTACCTCAAGAACGCATCAAGCGCACACCTGTTGCCTCCTACCCTGTCACAGTGGCTAATGGAGCGCGAGAAACTGTTAATGAAGCTGTTGCCTTTAAAGCCTGCTTAAACGGTCGTGATATTCAAATATCTTTTTACTTCCTTCCGAACCTGACAGTTCCATGCCTCTTGGGAATGGACGCAATGAGGGCACTTGGATTAGTTATAGATGCTGCTGATGGATACTGGTGGTTTAAAGATGATCCTTCGAATCGTAATATCTTTTCTAGGGAATCTTGCACGAGGCAAGAACAAATAGCTGGAATAAGAAGACTCGAACCTGAAGAAGCCAGAAGGTTGGACAAATTGTTGGAAGAAGAACTGGTAAACAGCGATAATACCATCGGACTTACTACTCTCACCGAACATCACATTGACGTTGGGGAAAGTGTGCCAATCAAACAAAGGGCATACCCCGTTTCACCTGTAATACAAGAGGCTATTAACAAGGAGGTGGACCGAATGCTCCAGGAAGACATTATTGAGCCTTCCCATAGTTCATGGGCTAGCCCTGTTGTGATGGTGAAGAAGCCAAATGGGAAATACCGCTTCTGCGTAGACTACCGCAAGGTTAATGCGGTAACCAAACCAGATGTTTATCCTCTACCAAACATGTCTTCGCTTCTAGACCAGCTCAAGGCTTGTCGATATCTTTCAAAAATTGATCTCGCACACGCCTACCATCAGATTCCTTTAGCTAACTCCTCAAAGGAAATCACCGCATTTATCGTTTTAGGAAGAGGCCTATTTCATTTTAAACGACTCCCTTTTGGATTAAGTGGGGCTTCAGTGACATTCCAGCGGTTATTGGATAACATCATCACACCCGATCTCGCTCCAGCTTGCTTCGCATACCTCGACGACATAGTCATTGCTACAGCTACGTTCGACGAACACCTGCACTACCTTAGACTTGTCCTCCAAAAACTTCGACAAGCCGGTTTGAAACTCAATCCTGAGAAGAGCGAATTCGGATGTAACGAAATTCAGTACCTGGGGTTTCTAGTTAACGAGAAAGGATTACAAGTAGATCCGGGAAAAGTTGAACCGCTCTTACAATATTCTGCACCTAAGAATGTCACGGAAGTTAGAAGATTAATTGGTATGACCTCCTGGTATCGTAGGTTCATTCCGAACTTCGCCGATAAAATAAGACCTTTGACTCAGCTTAAGAAAGGGAAACCTTTTCTCTGGGGCGAAGAACAGAACGCAGCGTTAGAAGACATTAAGGGCATTCTCACGTCAGAACCTGTTCTCACAAGACCCGACTTCGACAAAACGTTTACCTTGCAGCCAGACGATAGTGCAACAGGTCTCGGTGCAGTTCTCACGCAAGATATTAAAGGAGCTGAACATGTTATCGCATACGCCAGTAGATGTCTAACTCCAGCGGAGATGAACTATAGCGTAACTGAGAAGGAATGTTTAGCAGTCCTTTGGGCTGTTAGGGAATTTAGACCTTACCTGGAAGGATACCACTTCATCGTCTTAACAGATCACGCCAGTCTAAAGTGGTTAAATAACTTGAAAAACCCAACTGGACGTTTGGCTAGATGGGCCCTCGAACTGAAGGGTCATGACTTTGAAATAAAATATAGAAAAGGAACTGCTCATTCAGTCCCTGATTTCTTTTCCCGTTTACCTCATAATGAGGAAGTTATATGTGTTATGGATGTGTCAGATGTACAAGACCCCTGGTATGCCGCCAAGCTGAAGAGCGTACACGATCGACCTCAAGATCTGCCAGATTGGAAAATAGAGGACAATCGGCTTTATCACCATGTGCTCCTGGAAGAACCAGGGGATGCATCTCTCGAATGGAAACTGGTAGTTCCTAAAGACCATGTCAAGGAGATACTTCAAGAGAACCACGATCGACCGGATGCTGGACACCTTGGACTGGATAAAACCATGCATCGAATTAAAAGGTTATACTACTGGCCTGGCATGTTTAAGGACATTGCTGCCTACGTCAGAAGATGCAAGACTTGTCAGCAGGTTAAACCTGTTCAGAGACCACCTCAGGGCAAAATGAATGTCAGGAATTATACGAAGCCCTGGGATGTTGTTGCGGCGGACATTATGGGACCATTACCCCGGTCCACAAATGGTTATTGTTACCTCTTGGAATTCGTCGACACCTTCACAAAATGGACTGAAATAATTCCTATCAGGACAGCTACGGCTCAAAATGTTTGCAGGGCATTTAGACAATTCATCGTATACCGTTGGGGCACTCCTAGAATTCTTCATACAGATAATGGGACGCCTTTTGTAAACAAAATGTTGGAAGGACTTGCTGCTAGTCTCGGAGTTACCTTAAGCCGCACACCTCCATACTGGCCTCAAGCGAATCCAGTTGAACGGGTGTAATTAAGGGAATTATTTGCTCATATGTGTCTGATCAACACAAGAAATGGGATAAGTATCTCCCTGAGCTCATGTTAGCCCTCAATAGTTCTCTCCATAGTTCTACAGGATATACCCCTGCTTACTTAAACTTTGGACACAAACTTTTACCTCCAAACTCGTATTTTAGTAGGAATAGTAACCAACCGTTAAAGCCTCCCAATAATTGTGTTTGGTTCGATCATTTAAATAGATTAGATGAGTACCGGAAGACGGCGGAGTCAAGACTCAGCAGGGCTTCAGCGCGCCAGAGCGACTACTACAACCGTCGGCGAAAGCCAGCCACCTTTAAAGAAGGGAATCTGGTCCTCAGACGGGCTCACCATCTTTCATCGGCTGCGCGAGGATTCGCTGGCAGATTGGCCCCGAAGTACGAGGGTCCCTTTCAAATTATACACCGGTTATCCGCTAATGTTTACCACCTCGAGTCGACTGATGGCAGACCGGCTGGACTTGGGCATGCCGCTCAACTCAAGATTTACCACCCAGATTTGCAGCGTGAGGGGTCTCACGCTCCCGAAGAAGGGGAGGTGTAACCATGTGGCAACACTGGAAGTGAAAACCGTATATAACCTTCCGAGTGTGTAACGTGGTAACTGACGAAAATGATGTGTTCGGGTCATTTGAAAAGTGTTTCTTTTGTTTCGTGGGTTTTTTTTTTTTTCCTTTGTAAAGATGTTATTTTTATTTACCTCTTTTTCTTTTGTTAAAATGTCATTTTGATTTAATTCTTGTTCCTTTGTTAAAAATGCTATTTCCATTTACCTTTATTTCTCTTAATTTATCTCATGTAAATAGTTTTTTCCTTCAATCTATTACAGATGCTTCTGGTGTAAATTTTGTATATATATGTATATTTTTTTTGATAATAAAACACAAAATGCCCGAAAGAGTTACTGCTTGGAGGAGACCCAGCCCTACTCACCTGAATTAGCCGAGGCTTAGAATTATTTTGACCAGTAATCTTGGTATGTTTCTTACAGGAGAATTTTTTTTTATTATATTAAGTTTTTAAAATTGGCTAGAAGCCAGGCGCCCAACTTTGGAAAAAAATTAACATTTTTTTCTCTACCTTTCTTTTGTGTCTCTTTCATATTCTGGTCATAAGCTTGAGCTAGAAACCCTTCTGGCTTCTCACAAGCCCTCCATAATCGCACTTACTGACACACAACTCAACAAACAGACTCGTGTTTACTTCCCCGGCTACAAAACTTACAGACTAGACTCCCCCATACACGGTGGCGTAGCACTTCTGGTGCGTTCAGACGTCCCCTCTAGACTAATAAATGGCACCACAGTAAACGATGACAAACACACAGCCATCACTATACAAGTCAGACTAAAACACTCATACAAAATCACTTGTGTGTACAGAAGCCCGACAGGCAAACTAGACTCATTCAAGACATTCTTAAAAAACACTGAGACAGACAGACAACACATTATCTTAGGTGACTTAAACGCCAAACACCACACATGGAACTGCACGAAACCAAACGCATTAGGAAGTCATTTGACAAGATGCAAATACACTATCATACACCCTAATGCGTTCACCTACAGACACCACGCCAACCATCACATCCACATTAGACCTTTTACTTACACAACAACCCCACAGATTCACTGACTGTACTACAATTGACTTCAGTGACAACGACCACATCCCAGTCATTTATAAATTAGGACAAGACAACACACCGACTCCACCAACAGACTACAAATACAAATTCAGGAATGGAGACTGGAAACTATACAAAAACATAGCTTTCGAAAAAACACCAAACATTACTACTCTACACACAACCAACGACATCGACACGGCCATTGCAACACTAAACAACATCATACACGAAGCAGCAAAAACATCTATCCCGACATTCACCCCCACACCAATACACCTACGCAAACCCCCCAAACACATACTAGCACTCATAAAATAACGAAACAACATCAAAAACTGCTGGTACAGGACGAAAGATCATACCTACAAACCCATTATAAATAACTTAACGAGACAGATCACATCCCTAATGTCGCAGTGGAAAACGTCCCTATGGCATGAACAACTACGCCTTACCCACAACGACCATAGGAAATTCTGGAAACTCACCAGAAGTCACAACACCAAATCAAAGTCGGTGAGAATCCAAAGAGGCGACGAGCTCCTCACTCCCGCAGATCAGGCTGACATCCTCTCAGACTACTACGTAGAAAGAGACGATGCACGCAATAAACACATCTACCATCACAACCCCACCACTGACATAGCTCAGAATGCAATATATTCAACATATAAAGACCTGACTGCAATCTTGAGGAAAACGAAGGGAAACAAATCGATTGGGAAAGACAACATTCCATGTGTCCTCAAACAACTCCCCAGAAAAACCCTTATGTTTCTCCTTAACATTTTCAACTCATGCTCACGCCTCAGATACTTCCCTACGGAGTGGAAACATGCTATCGTCGTTCCACTCCTGAAACCCCGCAAACGAGGAGCGGTACCAGAAGAATACCGGCCAATTAGTCTCCTCAACCACATCTCAAAAATATATAAGAAACTACTCATGATCCACATTCGAAAACACTGCGAGACACACGACATCATTCCCCCGGAACAAACGGGGTTCTCGCGTGGAGTTAGCTGTTATCACCACGTAGCTAAGCTGCAATACGACATAGCTAACAATCTCCAGAAAAACCTCGCCACAGCAATGATATCACTAGATTGCACACAGGCTTTTGACTCTGTGTCCTATCCCATATTAATCAATAAACTTAGAAACTATCAATTTCCGGACCAACTGGTCGACATTATTAGCTCATACCTCTCTGACCGGCACTTTGCAGTTCGGGTCAAAAATCAAACCTCAGCCCCTCGCCAAGTAACATGTGGCGTTCCCCAGGGCTCAGTCCTTGCGCCTATACTATTCAACATATATACTGCCCAAGTAGTAGGGACAAAGATTGAGAATACCACAATCGCCGCATACGCTGATGACATAGCGATCTACGCAGCCAGCATGAATGCGAAACACGCAATGCGCAAGGCACAAAAAGCAGCCCAACTGATCACAGACCAACTCAAAGACATCAACATACTTATCAACACACAAAAGACGGACGCCATCACATTCTCATACAAGAAAACACCCGACAGACAACCTTACATTAACATTAAACGGTCAACTAATCAAAACAAAAAGACACCTCACATACTTAGGGATTAAACTAGAATCACACCTATCATTTACAGCACATATACAACACAGAATTCACACAGTTAGAGCAACTTCAACACAACTCCAGAACCTTCTCTATACACCAGGGCTGTCACTCAGACTCAAACTACTCATCTACAAATCAATCCTCAGACCATCCCTTCTTCATGGAGCACCACTACTACACTACCTTTACCCTACAGCCCTGAAGAAACTACAACAATACCAGAACCGCATACTCATGAAGATATGTAGAGGCACCACACTAGAAAGACGAAACATGAATCTCATACATAACGAACTACAACTCGAGACAATACAAAAACACATAACGCGTAGGCACATCAAGTTTTTTGACAACCTACCATCATCCTTCAACCCGCTGTTTAGAACCATCACACCATCCCCTCTCCCTGCCCGATGGCAAGGCCGTAAGGGTCCAATCAACCAATCAACATATTAACAGGCTTATTGAAAAACGTAGAGATTTAGTAACTAAACTTTCCACGGATTTAACAATATATGATAAGACAATTGCTACCACTGCAGTACTTAACTTACATCCGGTACTCACTTGACAATTTACGCATATAATCTATAGGAACTTAGAGGATATTAAAAATTCACTTAAAAATACATTTTCTACAGTCGTTTATCAGTTATATGGAGTTCGAAAAGAAAAACAAAATTTTAATAATCAAAAACCACAACAGCAACAATTTAGACTTAAACAACAACAGCCGCAACATAAATCAGACCAACGGCAGTTTACTCAATATAAAAATCCGCAATATCATAATCAACATTACCAACCGCGACAAGAACATCCACGCCCCTATAATAATTATCAACCCCAAAATAATTATCAAAAACCTATATACAACCAACAATGGAGTCCGCAAGCTCAACATCAATATTTTAACACACCTAATTCAGGCCAATTTAGACAACAACAAAATTTTGAAAAGACAGAAAAACCAGAAACGGTTTCAATGAGAACTGTGTCCGACAAAGCACATCACATTGAAAACGAGGAACTTTTGCAATTAAGACAAGAGAACCAACAGTTAAGAGAAGAAATTCATAATTTAACAACTCGCTTTGATAATTTTTTAGACTTAGGTCAGAACGACAACGAATCGCCTCCGATACAAACGTACGAGGAGGAACTAGAACAATGAATCCTGTTTATCAACTACCTGACACATCTAAACTTCCCAGTATAAAAAACTTTACGCATAAAATTTGGTTAATAGACACAGGAGCGTCAAAAAACTATGTCCACCCCAGAATAATCGAACAATATAATATAAAAACAACTGAACAACCTTTTGCTATTTCAACACCAACCGGAATAGATAATGGAAAATATTCAGTAAATTTAAACATGACAGGATCTTTAGGGCTTAAAAAGAAAATTGAATTTTTAGTGTATCCGGTTAATGATAAGTATGATTTTCTCTTAGGTTATACAACGATGAAAGAATTGAACATTTCAGTGAATTGCAAAGATAATCACATAGTGATCGGCAATACGGTGTTTAAATTCGATCATTCCAATTACAAAAAAACTAGTGAATGTCACTTAATGACGAATTTAGAAGAAATCAAAAGTGTTATAAGACATGATCACATTGATAACGAAACTACAAATAAATTAGTTAAATTAATATCGGAAAACGGAGAGGTTATAAAAAAAGAAAATGAAAAACTAAAACCGACTGATTTGTTGAAACATAAGATTGTGACAAAAAACGAAAATCCTATTTACACTAGAACTACAGGTATCCCGAGCAATTTAAGAAACAAATAAATGAGGAAGTCACAAAATTATTAAAAGATGGTATTATTCAGCCTAGTAACTCGCCTTACAATTCGCCACTGTGGATAGTGCGAAAAAAATGGACGCGAGCGTCATGAAAAAGGTGCGGATGGTCATAGACTATCGCAAACTAAACCAAGAATCGGTAAAAGATATTATGTGTATTTTTTCAGGAAATTTTCATACATCCAACACATTTCCATTCTAATTGTCATCTTTATTTTTCTTACATTTGTACGTTTCGGACTTGTTTGTCCATTTTCTAGTACATATCTAAAAACATTTTTGTTTGTCCATTTTCTAGTACATATCTAAAAACATTTTTCATTCCATTAAAACACAATATATAAACATTATATTATACTCTAAAACAATTTTATCACATACAGAACTTTTTATTTTTAAATTTAACTTTTAAAAACCTTCATTCAGTGTTAAAAATCATTCTAAAAATATTTTATAAATAATTAGCCAATATCACAAATAAGAGTTATAAAATTGACATACCTTAACTTCCTACTATATTAACACTTTGAAATGTCTCGTCATTATTTTAAAAAAACTACGAGTATCTCCTCACTATTCACCCGCTCATTGCTTTGTTGTTGACCAGTCCCCACTTTTTTTTATATTTTCTTTTTTTTATATTTTATAGTGACCAGACCCACTCTTTTATATTTTAATTAATAATTTCTGCATAATGGGTTCCTATTCCCCCTATATCGCTTTTATAATTTACTGTGTTTATTAAGTTTTTAGTTATGTGGATTGTTTCTTTTAACTTTCTTATTTTGTTCTCTATCTATTATTTTTACATCATCAAATTCAAACTCATGGTTTTGTGTTATGGCATGTTTAGCCAAAGCTGATTTATTTATGTTTTTTGGGTTGCTAGTGCTATTTTTATGTTGTGATATTCTCGTTTTTAAATTTTGTGATGTTTCCCCAATATAGTATTTATCTTTACAATTCTTACAGTTTATTTTATAAACTATATTGAGGTTATCTAAATTTTTTATTTTATCCTTTGTATTCGTTAAATGTTTTTCTATTTTGTTATTATTGTACAAACTTTTAAAAACCTTCATTCAGTGTTAAAAATCATTCTAAAAATATTTTATAAATAATTAGCCAATATCACAAATAAGAGTTATAAAATGGACATACCTCAACTTCCTACTATATTAACACTTTGAAATGTCTCGTCATTATTTTTAAAAAACTACAAGTATCTCCTCACTATTCACCCGCTCATCGCTTTGTTGTTGACCAATTGCAGCGATATTATATTAAATTATTTTTCCAACAACCCTAAGCATCAAATAGAAAATACTGCTAAAAATCTCATCAAAAAAGCCATATCTCTAACACACGATGAACACCTCAAAGAAATAAAAAACTAAAAATATATTACAAAATAATTTTTATCCGAAAAAACTAATCAACAATTTTTGGTTCACAACAATAAACAAAATCAATTAAATAGTAGAGATAAATAATCCAATAAAATCTAATAAAGTTAATAACAATATAGTAACAAAAGTTATAAATGCAACAAAAGAAAAAACAAAAAAACAGATTTTTTCGAACCATCTAATAAAGAAAAAAACAAAAATGAAGAGATAAGAGGAAAATATGAAAAAAATAAACAAAACAATTACAATTATCAAAAATTAAAATATATCCCTAGACTAACAAATAAGATAAAACAGATCTTTAAAAAATACGAACATGATAATCTCAACTTAGGTTTGTACAATAATAACAAAATAGAAAAACATTTAACGAATACAAAGGATAAAATAAAAAATTTAGATAACCTCAATATAGTTTATAAAATAAACTGTAAGAATTGTAAAGATAAATACTATATTGGGGAAACATCACAAAATTTAAAAACGAGAATATCACAACATAAAAATAGCACTAGCAACCCAAAAAACATAAATAAATCAGCTTTGGCTAAACATGCCATAACACAAAACCATGAGTTTGAATTTGATGATGTAAAAATAATAGATAGAGAACAAAATAATAAAATAAGAAAGTTAAAAGAAACAATCCACATAACTAAAAACTTAATAAACACAGTAAATTATAAAAGCGATATAGGGGGAATAGGAACCCATTATGCAGAAATTATTAATAAAATTAAAATATAAAGGAGTGGGGATAAAGATAAGGGTTTGGATGAAGAGGGGAGGGAGGAAAAAAGTGGGGACTGGTCAACAACAAAGCGATGAGCGGGTGAATAGTGAGGAGATACTCATAGTTTTTTAAAAATAATGAAGAGACATTTCAAAGTGTTAATATAGTAGGAAGTTAAGGTATGTCCATTTTATAACTCTTATTTGTGATATTGGCTAATTATTTATAAAATATTTTTAGAATGTTTTTTAACACTGAATGAAGGTTTTTAAAAGTTAAATTTAAAAATAAAAAGTTCTGTATGTGATAAAATTGTTTTAGAGTATAATATAATGTTTATATATTGTGTTTTAATGGAATGAAAAATGTTTTTAGATATGTACTAGAAAATGGACAAACAAGTCCGAAACGTTGTACAAATGTAAGAAAAATAAAGATGACAATTAAAATGGAAATGTGTTGGATGTATAAAAATTTCCTGAAAACATACACATAATAGAAAAAATATAGAACATCCAAAGAAATCAGAAGAAGAAGAAAAAGGAAAAATGGTAAAAGATAAATTTCCCCTGCCCAATATTGAGGATGTTTTAAACAGACTCAAAGGTGCAAAATATTTTAGCACCATAGATCTCACGTCAGGATTCCATCAAATATTAACCCTTTCGCTACGGTGGACTCACATGTGAGTCAGGCCGCGCCGTGCTCCCCGGCCGGTGGACTCACTGGTGAGTCGTCCCGCGCCGGGCCCCCGAGCCGGTGGACTCACATGTGAGTCCGCGGTCCCCTTCCTCTTTCTCGTTTAACTACGGTCGACTCACTGGCTAGTTCGACCTTAGAGACATCTAGGGGGGTTTCTGAGTACTACTAGTTCCATCAGCTCCCCACTAGAGGTCAGGGGCATCCAATTTCTGAGCTCCAGGGACTGACTCCTTCAGAGGGTGACTCCTTGCTCCTTGTCAACCGCCTGTCATTTTTTATACCTGCATTCGTCCCTTACTGCATTCGAGGACACTCAGATCATTTCTGCTCAGATTTTTCTGGTGTTCAGACGTGTTTATTTTGCTCTATCATATTTCTTTCATATTTTTACATAGTCATAATTTTAGAAGTTTTAGTTTATTTAGGCATTAGAATTTCTAGAATAAAGTTATTTAGGATTTAGTTATTATCAAGTTAGTTATTTAGGATTAGTTATCTTAGTAATTTACTATAGGACATATTTAGTTAGATTAGGCTTATATTATGGATCGGCGACTATATACTGCGGAGGAGGCTCTGCGAGTGATGTTTGATAGCGACTTCTCATCAGATGGTGATACATCTAGAGATTCAGTGAGTGAACCTGAAGATATAAATCTTCCATCCACTTCTGGAGTTCAAGCAACCTCAGCAGCAACATTTATGGTTTCGACTGATGAAGATTCGGAGGAAGAAATAGTGGTCAGCCATCAAGAATCTCCCAGAATAAACAAAAGAAGGTTGGTTTGGCAAACTAAAAATTTAAAACCTAAAAAGCATGAATTTTGTGCGGAGGGAGCTGGCCTGAAAACTAATATTCAAATTTCAAGTTTCTTGCAAATATTTCAATTATTTTTTTGTAATGAAATAGTGGAAACCAACAAGTATTTCCATGAAAGTGGAAGAAAAGGCAGTCTTCCAGAGCGACTAAAAAATTCTTGGACGGACTTGACAACCAATGAATTTTTTATATTCGTGGCGACTACATTTATAATGACGCGAATAAGAAAATTAAAACTATCGGAATATTGGTCGCAGAATAAAGTGTTGGAAACTCCAATTTTCAAAAAGGTGATTTCAAGAGACCGGTACATAAATATACTCAGATTCCTCCACTTTGCTGAGAAAACTCAACAAAATACTGATTATTTGTTCAAAATTCGGCCTGTTATTGAACATTTCAGAAAAATGTTCAAAACCTATTTATCTCCCTATCAAGACCTCTGTATTGATGAGTCCCTACTACTCTTCAAGGGCCGGCTCAAAATCAAACAGTATATTCCTGCAAAGAGGAGCCGATTCGGAATAAAAATTTTTGTAATACGTGATGTGATTACCAATTATATATTAGATTTCATCGTATATTGCGGTGCTGAGACAGACTTGAAAAAGTATGGGCTTGGAGTGACTGGAGATGTGATAGGAACGCTGATGGAGCCGTACTTGGGACGAGGTCACACCCTGTATTGTGACAATTGGTACACAAGCCCTTCTTTATTCATGTGGCTCTACGAGAGATCGACCAATGCGTGTGGAACAGTTCGAAGCAATAGGAAAGATATGCCCAGAATGGTAGAGAGGCTAAAAAAGGGGGAATTCACCTTTAGGTCTGTCACTGGGAGGTTGATTGCAATAAAATGGTGTGACAAAAAAGACGTTTTCATGTTATCAACATTTCACAAAGCTGAGATGGTGGAAACCCCTAAAAAGGATTACAAAACCGGGAAAAATAAAATGAAGCCATCGGCCGTTCAAGATTATAATAAATGCATGGGATCCGTTGATAAGTCTGATATGGTGATAAAGACGATAGAATGTATCAGAAAATCCACTAAATGGTACAGAAAGCTATTTTTTCATATAATGGATATGGCTTTATTCAATTCATATATATTGAACAAGAAATTTGGCACGAAGAAGTGTACCTACGCTCAATTTCAATTAGGGCTTATTGAAGAGATTCTGGAGAAGTATCCAGTGGAAAAGAAAAAAGCGGGCGGCGGAAGGAGAACTGACTTTCCAGCTCGACTACAAGCAGGACCACATATGCCTGAAAATTGGGAAAAAAGGAAAACATGTATTGTTTGCAAAAAAAAAGGAATAAGGAAGCAAACTTTATTTTATTGTGGCGAATGCAAAGAAACTTTATGCAGCCATCCATGCTTCAAAATCTACCACACACAGAAAAACTTTTAAAAAATATAAAAATAAAACTTAAATAGATAAAAAAAAAAAAAAAAAAAAAAAAAAAAATTTTAACTCCGCCAGTGCCGTGTCCAAAGTCACGGATCAAAAAGGAGGATGGGAATTTTTTTTGTTTTGTTATTCTGATGTTATATTCCAAGTAAATATTTTATTATAAGGATTCACGATTTTAATCCTGAAGGTCATTTATCTTGAAATTATTAATTTATTTTATTATAGGGGTCCAAAGGTATTGCATAAATAATAGAATAGAAGAAATAACTAAAGCCGTTTGAACACTAAAATTTACCTAAATATGAAGATGAACAAAAATTAAACAGTAGAGAAAAAAAAAGCCTTGTGTTTCTAATAGAACAGGGATTTAGCGAGGGACGAAGGCCCGGGAAGGGAAGCGTAAAAGTATTCCGTACCGGGGGTCTGGAGAGGGATCGAGTCGGCCGGTCCCAAGGTCACCCTACCTCGCCGCTACCCCCGTAGCGAAAGGGTTAATGGATCAAGACTCCATTGCAAAAACAGCCTTCAGCACAGAAAACGGTCACTACGAGTTTTTAAGAATGCCTTTCGGACTTTGTAATGCCCCACCGACATTTCAAAGGATGATGAACATGGCAATAGCCAATTTACCGAGGACAATGGCTTATGTGGATGACTTAATCATTTACTCAAAAAATGAAAAAGAACATCTTAAAGACATTGAACTGGTATTACAACGTTTAAAAAAACACAATTTGAGCATTCAATTAGATAAGACGGAGTTTTTCAAGACCGAACTAAAATTTTTAGGATATATAGTAATACAAAATGGCTTAAAAACGGATCCGAAGAAAATAGAAGATATTTTAAACATGAGAATTCCCAATGATGAAAAATCACTTCGAAGATTCTTGGGTATGACAGGCTACTATCGCAAATTTATAAAGAATTATGCAAAAATTACTAGACCCTTGTCAGCCGCTATTAACACTAAGGAATATGATACTCCGGAATTCAAAAGTGCCTTTGAAAACTTAATAAACATGATGTCGAATACGCCTATACTGGCCTATCCTGACTGGAATAGACAATTCATTTTAACTACAGATGCGAGTAATCAAGCCATCGGAAGTGTACTTAGCCAAATAGATGGAGTAGATCATCCAATCGCTTATGGTTCAAGAGTTCTCTCAAAAAATGGAAGAAAAGTACTCAACCATAGAAAAAGAATTATTAAGTATTGTATATTTCACACAATTATTCAAACCTTACTTATATGGATCTAAATTTATATTACAAACAGATCATAAACCCTTAACATGGGTTTTCTCGATGAAAAATGGAAACTCAAGGATTATGAAATGGATCTGGAAATTACAGGAATTTGAGTTTGACATCAAGCACATAGATGGAAAGATAAATCATGTCGCTGATGCGCTTTCCAGAAGAAATGAAATCAATCATCTGGAAGGAGAATCTATGGAAACGGAACCAATTGAAATTCATATACCAGACTCACAATCCCCAGAGTATGAAGCTTTTATAGAGAGTTTATTACAGGAAGGTATAGGAAATAATAATGGAAGTGACCAGAAGCAGATCTTAAAATTATGATAACCAAAGCATCATGACTCAACATTCACAACTCAGTAGTAACGAATAATTTTCGATTTTTAATGACAATAAATGTTTAAATGTTGAAAAACGGCAAACAGTAATAAAAAAAGCATCAATAAATAAGGTAAATTTTGAAAAGATATTCGAAAAAACATGATACACTTAATTGAAATTAAGGATACAAATAAAATTCATGATTTACTATTACAAATATTAGAACCTAATAAAACGGAATTTATTGTCGATCTTATTTCGCAGCAACAACCCGAATATTAGAATCTTATTTTGACGAAATTAGGAAGATAATTGAAAAAGAATTTAAGACCGTAAGAATTAAGAAATATTCATTATTATGTAAAGACATTACAGACTTAAATGAACAAAAACAGGAAATTATAAATTATCACATAGGAAAGACTTGCCATCGCGGAATAATAGAAACCTACGAACACCTAAAACGAGAGATATACTTTCCGAACATGAAGGACAAAATTACGGAACTTATAAATCAATGTGATATCTGTAAAACAAGTAAATATGATAGAAATCCCATTAAAGCAAAATTCCAATTAACCAATACACCGGAGAGACCCTTTCAGGAAATCATGATGGATTTATTCTTTTATGACAAACACATATTCACAAGCATAGATACGTTTTCAAAACGTTTTTATGTACAAATTATAAACTCAAAAAATGCCATGACAATTTGTCAAGCTTTGGAAAAATACTGCATGTTATATCCTCCCCCTGAACGAATAATTTGCGATTAAGGAAAAGAATTCGACAATATGTTGGTCAAACAATTTTTAAATCTCTACAAATAGAAATTAATTATACAAGTAGAAATCACTCTAATTCACTTGGAACACCTAATAAATGTCATGCCACACTCACAGAAATTTTAAGACTTAACGCTAATTCACATAAACAATATAAATTTGATAGAATTGTACAAACAAGTGTAGTTGCTTACAATAATTCACTTAATCAAAATCTTAAATTAACACCCAATGAAATAACCTTTGGTAAATTTCAAAATAATTATGAAACTGAAGATATACAAGAAATTTACATACATGATTATTTTACTCACTTAAATAAATTACAAAAAATGGTGCATGATAAAATAACTAATGAAAAGGAGAAGCGAACAGATAAACTTAACGAAAATAGGGAAGAACCGCCAGAATTAGATGAAGCCACTTTTATGTAAAAACTCCTAAAGTCAAAAGTAAAAATAAAAATCTGTATAATAAATTGAAAATCAACAAAGAGCATGTCAATAATATAAAGCGTCCTAATAAAAAGAAGAAAACTTATTTTCGTGTTTCAGATGAAGATCTTAATCATTCTTCAACTAATCTTCATCCGATGTAATTCATTAAAAATAATTGATCGATTGATTGATAGATATGAAAAATATGTAAAAACTATAAATAATAATTATAACAAGATTCAAGATTCTATTAATGAAATAAATAGGGAAGACAAAGCTTATTATTTCTATATGCATACACAGTTATTAGAAAAGAAATTAAATGCACTTTTACTTTCTATGGAATTTTGCAAGTCAGGAATAGTTCATTCTAATTTAATGAGTGATGTTATAAACAACATACCCTCTAATATTACCTTAATTTCTAAGAACATTGAAATTATATGGGAAAACACAAAAATCTATTGTTCTTTTCATAATTATACATTTCATGTATTTATACGATTGCCTACTCATGAGCAATCCTATAATGGATTTTTAATAATTTCAGTACCAATGTACTTAAATAAAACCTTTAAACAATTAAAATTAGATCAACAACTAGTTATTAAGAAAAATGATAATTATTTTCATGCAGATTGCATATTTAACAATGAATACTATAGTAAAAATATAAGAGAATCATCGATTAAATGTATTCTAAATATTATTAATAATTCTAGTTTTAATTATTGTACTTATGCCAATTGTACTACTAATATTATATTTAATGATTATATAAAAATGTATATTACTTATAATATTTCTAAAATTAATAATTGTAACAATGATTCTATATTTTTACCACAAGTAGCTCTTATTAGTGTAAGTAATGATGATTGTATTTATAATTTTCCTAAAACCTATATTCACAATTTCTACTTTAAATTTAAACCTTTGTATAAATCTTTTAGAATAGAACTCATGCAAACTGTAAATATTACTTCATCTCCCTTTATTGAAACATCCTATGTTCCCTTTATTCCTACTGAATGGTTTTATAGTTTATTTATTGTACTCTTTTTAATATTTTGTTTATTTGGATATTGTTACTGGTATAAAAAGAAAAAGGTCATAAATCCCACAGCGCCTGAAATGGTTGTATCCTACTCTAAGGTACCGAAACTATCACCAGTAGTAACTAATTATGAGGTAAAATACCAACTATGGTCAAAATATTATAAATCTAGCAATCCTGGAGTATTGCAAGATCTTCCCCCAGGAGGAGTTAAAGGAATTACAGGAGTTCATTGATGCACCTTTAATGCTGACACATGTCCTGTCTCCTTTTCCTTTATATATCCAGTGTCCTCTTAGACCGGGACATTCATTCATTGTAATTATTAGCTAGTTATTATGTCCTAGTAGTAGTCCATAGTCTATAAGTTGTATTTTTCCAATAAAGTTCTTTTTAAAAAGTGATTCCTTGATGAAGATTAATTAAGTATATATATATATATAACAGAGTTTGTTTTATCTCTTTGTTTAATAACCGAGTCTTGTCATCCTTCCGAATCGACTCTGAACAAATCCTTACAAACAACTTATTTAGTTAGCATTTGCTTAATTTGAAACAGAAAATTAAGTTCAGAGTTGATTCGGAAGGATGACGACCACTGTTACATTATCCGATGGCCTTTTTCTGATCTTTTCTCTTTTGTATTTATATTACAATTTAAGTATTTGTATCATTTTGTGGACTACTTCCGCCATGATTATATTATCGTTGTCGATCATGGAATACGTGCCCATCCCATGTATATGTACTTAACTAACTGTTTCCATAGATGTTCTTGTCAGAAAGAGAATAGACCAATTTTGTGGCCCTGAAAAGGGCCGTTGAAAGTACGGCAGGGTGCGGACAGCCCTTAAGCTCGTTCTCCGCGGATACGGCGAGCCAGCTGGATATCCTTTGGCATAATGGTGACCCTCTTGGCGTGGATTGCGCACAAGTTGGTATCCTCGAAGAGACCTACGAGGTAGGCTTCGCTGGCCTCCTGGAGTGCCATCACGGCTGAACTCTGGAACCCCAGGTCGGTCTTGAAGTCCTGGGCGATCTCCCTCACCAACCTCTGGAACGGGAGTTTCCTAATGAGCAGCTCGGTACTTTTCTGGTACCTCCTGATTTCTCTGAGAGCGACTGTTCCAGGCCTATACCTGTGAGGCTTCTTTACTCCCCCAGTGGCTGGAGCACTCTTCCTGGCGGCTTTGGTGGCCAGATGCTTCCTTGGAGCTTTGCCTCCTGTCGATTTCCTAGCGGTCTGCTTGGTACGGGCCATCTTACAGAACTATGTGAGGCTTTTTTTTTTTTTTTTTTCTGATCCCTCTTAAACAGAAAAACAGTATTAAAATGTGAAATTCGAACCATTAATTGCTAATGGAACGATGCTGTTTTACCTCATTACCTTATACTACCTGTGGTATTTGAAGGTGCGTTGAGATGTTGAGTTATGTTATTTTCGCTGTGGTGCAGCTCATCGTGATGTGCTAGGAGTTGAGGGGCCTCCGCGTGTTATATAAAAAACATAAAATAATAAAATTAAAGGGAGGGGGAGGGATAATAGGATAGGGGTCAGGGTTGGAGGAGGATGTAGTTAGTGGGGGGGGGGAACCGTAAGGCGGGTTTATATGATGATGTTGATTGGGTTGATTGAACCCTTACGGCCTTGCCATCTGGCTAGGAGTAAGGATGGTGTGAGAGTGCGGAATAGGGGATTGAATGATGAGGGTAGGTTGTCAAAGAATTTAATGTGCCTACGTGATATGTGTTTTTGTATTGTGTCGAGTTGTAATGTATCGTGAATGTGATTCATGTTCCGTCTTTCTAATGTGGTGCCTCTACATATCTTCATGAGTATGCTGTTCTGATATTGCTGTAGTTTCTTCAGGGCTGTTGGGTAGAGATAGTGTAAGAGTGGTGCTCCGTGTAAAAGAGATGGTCTGAGAATAGATTTGTATATGAGTAGTTTGAGTCTGAGTGACAGCCCTGGTGAGTAGAGTAGGTGCTGTATTTGTGTTGATGTTGATCTGACAGTGTGAATTCTGTTCTGTATGTGTGCTGTGAATGATAAGAGTGATTCGAGTTTAATACCTAGGTATGTGAGGTGTTTTTTTTGTTGTGATAGTTTGGCCGTTTAATGTTGGTGTTTTATCGAGTGTTTTCTTGTATGAGAATGTGATAGCATCTGTTTTCTGCGTGTTAATGAGTATGTTGATGTCTTTTAATTGGTCTGTGATTTGTTGAGCTACTTTCTGTGCCTTGCGCATTGCATGTTTCGCATTCATGCTGGCTGTATATATAGCGATGTCATCAGCATAAGCGGCGATTGTGGTATTCTCAATCTTTGTCCCTACTACTTGGGCAGTATATATGTTGAAAAGTATAGGCGCAAGGACAGAGCACTGGGGAACTCCGCATGTAACTTGGCGGGGGGCTGAAATTTCATTTCTGACCCGGACTACAAAGTACCGGTCAGTGAGGTATGATCCTATGATGTCGACCATTTGGTCCGGGAATTGGTAGTGTGTGAGTTTATGGATTAGGATGGGATAGGACACAGAGTCGAAAGCCTGTGTGCAGTCGAGTGAAATCATTGCTGTGGCAAAGTTTTTATGGAGATAGTTAGCTATGTCGTATTGCAGCTTAGCTACGTGGGGATAGCAGCTAACTCCACACGAAAACCCCGTCTGTTCTAGGGGTATGATGTCGTGTGTATCGCAGTGTTTTCGGATGTGGATAATGAGTAGTTTCTCATATATTTTTGAGATGTGGTTGAGGAGACTAATTGGCCGGTATTCTTCCGGAACCGCTCCTCGTTTACGGGGTTTGAGGAGTGGAACGACGATAGCATGTTTCCACTCCGTAGGGAAGTATCTGAGGCGTGAGCAGGAATTACAAATATTAAGGAGAAACATTAGGGTTTTTCTGGGGAGTTGTTTGAGAAGGACGTATGGAATATTGTCTTTCCCGGGTGATTTGTTTCCCTTAGTCTTCCTCAGGATTGCAGTCAGGTCTTTATATGTAGAGAATATTGAATTCTGTGTGTTATCGCTGGATGGGTTGTGGTGGTATGTGTTATAGTTGCGTGAGTTGTCCCTTTCTACGTAATAGTCCGAGAGAATGTCAGCCTGATCTGCGGGGTGAGGAGCTCATCGCCTATATGCGAGGTTCTTTTTTTTTTTTTCGGTCTCTCTAAAACATAAAAAACAATCAATTAATATATGTATGACCGAGCCACTAACGAGTAATGGAACTATACGGACTGATTACCTGTATACCTTGTTCTACCTTTGGTATTTGAAGGTGAGGTGAGATTTGGAAATAATGTTATTATTACTGCGCTGCAGTATATACTGTCATCCTTGGAGTTCAGGGGCCTCTTTTTAGGATGGTTAAGACTCTAGGATAAGGATTGGAAAGGCAAAGGATGGGATGGGGAAAAGCCGTAAGGCGGGTTTAGATTTTTTTTTAATAAAAATTTTAAAAATAATTTTTTTTTAATAGAAAAAAAAATAATTATTTAAAAAAACGTATTTATCAACATAAATACAGTATTTCCACGCGTAATTCGTCTACATCTAAATTAGCAGAACATGCCATTGCCCACAACCATTCCTTCGACTTTGAGAACCCCTCCATATTAGGAACTGTATCTAACCACGACAAACGTCTCCTCTCAGAATCCATTTTCATCCATCTAGAAACAAATAACCCGGTAACTCACAAAACAGATAAAGAGATAATTTCATCCACCTATTCTAACATCTTCCGCATCCTCAAATCCTAGTTTTGATTTCATAGGTACCTGCAATTATCTCTGTACCTCTTGTACTATTATTATTTTTTGTATTGTATGCTTCTTTCTGTATATTTTCCAAATTTGTATGCATTGTTACATTATTTATTATCTCATTTTTATGTTATTATTCAGTCCAGACACAACTATTTGTATACAGTACCATATATTTTGTTAGTTTTTAAATATTTTTGCTCACTCAGTTGTCATGTGCCTTCACTTTAGAAGCGTTGGATTTCCCCGCCATAAACCTTTGAAGTCGGCAAACTAACCCCCTACCACTACCTCTCACCTTATTTTTACCTTTAGTCTTAGTATCCACCTGGACTCAGTAGGTAAATATCAGATTCTATTTTATCTTGTTAACCAGCCTCTTATTTTAATATTTATGTATACGCCATCTTTTATATTATTATCAGTTCTGTAATGTATCCATTTATTGTCACCCTCTAGCATAGATACTCGTATATTTGTTTTCTTTTAGCCCTGATGAAGATCCACAAGTTGGATCGAAACGTTGGCTTACCATAATAAATATCATTGTAACTGAAAATCCTGACCATCATTTAACCTATCGTTTTTAAAAAGAACTTTATTGGAAAAATACAACTTATAGACTATGGACTACTAGTAGGACATAATAACTAGCTAATAATTACAATGAATGAATATCCCGGTCTAAGAGGAAAAGGAGACAGGGCATGCGTCAGCATTAAAGGTGCATCAATGAACTCCTGTAATTCCTTTAACTATATATATATATATATATATATATAATATATTATTTTTTTTAACAGGTATTTTTTAATGTTTCGATAACCAGGTGTTTTCTTTTATCTCTGGAGTCGCCACGCCCCCTGGAAGTGAACTCGCGCCGTTATTAACGATAGTTACGGTTACTTCCGCAAGATAGCGCTAACAACTTCTCCGCTATTGGCCCGCACGACTCATGCCGAATCGCATATATACAGCCACATAGGCCATACACGGCCATTGCAACAGTAAACAACATCATACACAAAGCAGCCCAAACATCTATCCCCACATTCACCCCCACACCTAGGGATGGGTCGTTCACAACACATTATTGTAGGTGACTTAAACGCCAAACACCACACTTGGAACTGTACAAAACCAAACGCATTAGGAAACCACCTGACCAAATGCAAATACACTATTATACACCCTAATGCGTTCACATACAGACACCACGCCAACCCATCTATCACATCCACACTAGATCTATTGCTCACACAACAGCCCCACAGATTCACAGACTGCACAACAATCGAGTTTAGCGACAACGACCACATCCCGGTTTTATACAAACTAGGACAAGACAACACACCAACCCAACATACAGACTACAAATATAAATTCCGGAACGGAGACTGGAAACTATACAAAAACATAGCATACGAAAACACACCCTACATCACCACCCTACACACTACAAATGACATCGACACGGCCATTGCAACAGTAAACAACATCATACACAAAGCAGCCCAAACATCTATCCCCACATTCACCCCCACACCGATACACCTACGCAAACCCCCTAAACATATACTAACACTCATAAAACAACGCAACAACACCAAAAACTGTTGGTATAGGACGAAAGACCATACCTACAAACCCATCATTAACAGTCTTACAAAACAAATCACATCCCTAATGTCGCAGTGGAAAACGTCCCTCTGGCATGAACAGTTACGCCTCACACATAACGACCATAGGAAATTCTGGAAACTTACCAGAAGCCATAACACCAAATCAAAATCGGTGAAAATTCAACGAGGCGATGAGCTCCTCACCCCCGCAGATCAGGCTGACATTCTCTCTGACTATTACGTAGAAAGGGACAACTCACGCAACAATAACACATACCACCACAACCCCTCCACCGATAACACACAGAATTCAATATTCTCTACATATAAAGACCTGACTGCAATCCTGAGGAAAACTAAGGGAAACAAATCACTCGGGAAAGACAATATTCCATACGTCCTTCTCAAACAACTCCCCCGAAAAACCCTAATGTTTCTCCTTAACATTTTTAATTCCTGCTCACGCCTCAGATACTTCCCTACGGAGTGGAAACATGCTATCGTCGTTCCACTCCTCAAACCCCGTAAACGAGGAGCGGTTCCGGAAGAATACCGGCCAATTAGTCTCCTCAACCACATCTCAAAAATATATGAGAAACTACTCATTATCCACATCCGAAAACACTGCGATACACACGACATCATACCCCCGGAACAGACGGGGTTCTCGCGTGGAGTTAGCTGTTATCACCACGTAGCCAAGCTGCAATACGATATAGCTAACAATCTCCATAAAAACCTTGCCACAGCATTGATTTCACTCGATTGCACACAGGCTTTCGACTCTGTGTCCTACCCCATCCTTATCAATAAACTCACTCACTATCAATTCCAGGACCAAATGGTCGACATCATAGGATCATACCTCACTGACGGTACTTTGTAGTCCGGGTCAGAAATGAAATTTCAGCCCCCCGCCAAGTTACATGCGGAGTTCCCCAGGGCTCTGTCCTTGCGCCTATACTTTTCAACATATATACTGCCCAAGTAGTAGGGACAAAGATTGAGAATACCACAATCGCCGCTTATGCTGATGACATCGCTATATATACAGCCAGCATGAATGCGAAACATGCAATGCGCAAGGCACAGATAGTAGCTCAACAAATCACAGACCAATTAAAAGACATCAACATACTCATTAACACGCAGAAAACAGATGCTATCACATTCTCATACAAGAAAACACCCGATAAAACACCAACATTAAACGGCCAAACCATCACAACAAAGAAACACCTCACATACCTAGGTATTAAACTGGAATCACACTTATCATTCACAGCACACATACAGAACAGAATTCACACTGTCAGATCAACATCAACACAACTACAGCACCTACTATACTCACCAGGGCTGTCACTCAGACTATAACTACTCATATACAAATCTATTCTCAGACCATCTCTTTTACACGGAGCACCACTCTTACACTTTCTCTACCCAACAGCCCTGAAGAAACTACAGCAATATCAAAACAGTATACTCATGAAGATATGTAGAGGCACCACATTAGAAAGACGTAACATGAATCACATTCACGATACATTACAACTCGACACAATACAAAAACACATATCACGTAGGCACATCAAATTCTTTGACAACCTACCCTCATCATTTAATCCCCTATTCCGCACTCTCACACCATCCTTACTCCCAGCCAGATGGCAAGGCCGTAAGGGTCCAACCAACCCAATTAACATCATCATATAAACCTGCCTTACGGTTACTCCCCCACTAACTCCCTTCTCCTCTAGCCCTGTCCTCTATTCCATTATCCTTCCCCCTCCCTTTTATTTTTGTTATTTTATGTTTTATAAATAATAACACGCGGAGGCCCCTCAACTCCTAACATATCATGCTGAGCTGCACCACAGCGAAAATAACATAACTTATCAACTCATCGCACCTTCAAATACCACAGGTAGTATAAGGTAATAAGGTAAATCAGCATCGTTCCATAGTATTAATGGTTCGAATTTCGCATTTTAATCCTGTTTTTCTGTTTTAGAAGGATCAGAAAAAAAAAAAAAAAAAAAAAAAAAAAAAAAAAAAATGTTGAGTATCGAAAAGACGTAACATGAATCACATTCACGATACATTACAACTCGACACAATACAAAAACACATATCACGTAGGCACATCAAATTCTTTGACAACCTACCCTCATCATTCAATCCCCTATTCCGCACTCTCACACCATCCTTACTCCCAGCCAGATTGCAAGGCCGTAAGGGTCCAACCAACCCAATTAACATTATCATATAAACCTGCCTTACGGTTAATCCCCCACTAACTCCCTTCTCCTCTAGCCCTGTCCTCTATTCCATTATCCTTCCCCCTCCCCTTTTATTTCTTTTATTTTATGTTTTATAAATGACAACACGCGGAGGCCCCTCAACTCCTAACATATCATGCTGAGCTGCACCACATCGAAAATAACATAACTTATCAACTCATCGCACCTTCAAATACCACAGGTAGTATAAGGTAATAAGGTAAATCAGCATCGTTCCATTAGTATTAATGGTTCGAATTTCGTATTTTAATCCTGTTTTTCTGTTTTAGAGGGATCAGAAAAAAAAAAAAAAAAAAAAAAAAAAAATAAAAGAAAAAAAATGTTGAGTATCGTACACTAGCGCACCAAGCGGAAATGACTGAAACTACAACTGAAGCTGCCGCTCCTACGACTCCGGCAACACCCAAGGCGAAGAAGGGTAAGGCCGCTGCTGCAACCGGTGCCAAGAAGCCCAAGACGGCGCCTTCCCACCCGCCCGTTTCTCAGATGGTGACGGCTGCCATCAAGTCACTCAAGGAGAGAGGCGGATCTTCGACCCAGGCGATCAAAAAGTACATCAGCTCGACGTACAAGATCGACGCGGAGAAGAAGTCTCACTTTATCAAGAAGTACCTCGTCTCCGCGGTTGCCTCCGGCTCGCTCGTTCAGACCAAAGGCAAAGGCGCATCAGGCTCCTTCAAACTAGCCGGTGCCGGAGGTGAAGGGAAGAAAGTAGCCACCACGAAGAAGGCCCCAGCCAAATCGTCCGCCGCCAGCAAATCAAAGGCCCCTAAGGCCAAACCTGCGGCATCTAAGAAGGCAGCTGCAGCGCCAAAGGCTAAGAAGACCAAGAAGCCTCCAACTGCCGCTAAGACCCCCAAGCCTAAGGTGGCCAAAGCCAAGCCCGCTACGACACCCAAGGCGAAGAAGGCCCCTGCCAAAAAGGCCCCAGCTAAGAAGACAGCGGCCAAGAAAGCTTCACCGAAGAAGAAGTAGGTCGTTTTCCCCAACCGCTACCTCCTCAAGGAGTGGTGATTTTAAACGGCTCTTTTCAGAGCCACTAAAAAAGTCTGACACCTTTCTATCGTCAAAAACGACAACCCCTCGTTCCTTTCCCTCCTCATCGCCAAGTAGCAAAATGTGATAAGTTCGTTAAATATCAATATATTATATTTTAACGGAATGAAATATCAATTAATTCGGGTTATATTGAAGTTAAGCATTGGGCATTAACGCGATCATGTGTGATAATGGGAACGACAATAGTAAGCTTTATAATATTAAGTCCACATATGTAGTCGGTACCCTTTGTCGGCGACCCTTTGATGACTGTTATATGTTTGTTTGTAGGGATGGGTCGTTCCCGATACTTGATGGAGCTGTTCCAACCCGTTCCGTTCCACGAATGGAACAGTTCCAAATTACCGATACAGTTCCACTGTTCCATTGCTTTACACATGAGCTTCGTTCCAAGCCAGCCAGATAACCATAAGATAACTGCTAGAGACATGCGCAGTACGATTTTAGCGTTCCCACCCAGCCGCTTACAGTAAGATTATTACTAGTAAGCTGTTCCAAGCCAGCCAGAATTCTGTAAGATAACCACTTGCTTATTACCAGAGCTGTCAGCGTATTTTTCTCTTACAGCTCGTCAGCGACATGCGCAATGAATTTTTTTTTTCTAGCCCAGCTAACCTTGGTGGGGAAGGCTACAATTTTGACAACTTGTCTTCTGTCCAGGATCCTAATATTCTAACCTTAAAGGTACTTTCTTTTTCTCTTCCATAATATTTAGAATTATCTCTTGCGTAATTAATTATTTAAATTTTATAAATTAAATATAATGTATTCCAGAAATTTCTTGGTGAATTTTAGAGAAATAAAGTCCTGTTTTCCATTATTTTATATAATTATTATCCTGAGGATGAACTTTCACATACTCATTTTCAATACTCTTTTAAATAGATTTCTCAATATTTGCTTTTATTTTTTTTCTTCAAATATTTCCCATCCTAATGATCTTTTATTTGTCAATTTTTTTAGTGATTTTATATATTGTCAAATATATTTTCCTGATAGTGTAATTTTCCTTTCTCAGCTTGTTCTTATTTTGAAAATATAAGTGACAATATGTAAATATTGAACCAGAAAACTATTTGATTCAACAGGTTGTATTTTATTTTAATTTCACAATTTTCACTTAAAATATTTGTCAAAGGTATATAAGATACTTTTCATTTTATTTCTTATATTACTATATTTCATTTTATTTCATCTATTACTATACTTCATTTTATTTCTAATTTTCTAATTAATTTATTTTAGGATCTCTGAAATATTGAAATCAACATATTGTGGAATCCAGGACATTTCCTGCTGAGAAAATAACAGGTGTGGCCTTAATACTGATACAATGTAATTTTGATTTCTTTCCTAAAATTTAAACAAATATTTTTATTTTCAGAGCTAGAAGACTTTCTTATTTATTCATCCAACTAGCCACAAAACAATGAAGAATGGTTTCATAAGGCAAAAATACATTCAAAATTCAATATTGAATGGGATCAATTAAAGTTAAAAAAATATTATATATATGTATATGTAATTTTTTTTTTAATATTTTATATATATCCGCTGTGGAAAGCTCAACAGATAGATTACACAGACTACCAAGAAAAACACCAGGATTTTGTATTTCATTTCAATACTTTGTTGATCCCAGCTTTCGACCCCCACTTGCTTTTCAATGATAAATAAACCCCAAAGGAGTCCTTTGAGTTGAGATCCAGGCAACTCTTTAATGGTGCCATATAAGGTACACCCAGAAGTAACATGGCAATACTATTAATTTATTAACAGGAGTCATCTCTAGAAAGTATTTTGACCAATTTCCATTTAATGCAGCAAACTGATGTCATAAATGTATTTTTTTCGGATCCGTTTACACGTTACCTGTATAGTTATGTAAACATTAAATTGTTTGTTTGTTAATAAAAGATAATTTTTTTCCTAAAGGCTTGTTTTATTTTGAGATCTTGTTCTACACTGCACACCTTCACTAATTTATTTTCACAGCAATTTCCTTGCTTTTCACAAATTAAAGACATTTTTTTTAAATATTGAAATGGTATCCTTATCGATGCCAATACTTCATGCATTATATTTTTCTCAATGAAATTCAGAACAGATAATTGAATTTTTTATGGTGTGATATGGGTGATTCTAAAATTTTGGTGGTGTTTGGCTCTTAATTTTTTTGGAATTTCAAAGTCATCTTTTCTTATGTTTCTGGTTGCAGATGGCTTGGTCACTTTCTCCTTACCAATGATGTGAAGTGTGCACACTTCACAGTTTTCGAGATAATGATTTTCAGAAAAAGTAATGTTCTAGGGAGTGACAAAATGTAACATATGACATTATTATATTAATTTAAATCTCCTCAAAAAGAATTATCTAAATTTCAAAGTCTTGTCTAAAATCAATCTCGTTCTTATAGAGATATAATGAGTTCGATCACTACCATCAAAATAGTTAAAGAACCGAAAGTTAACTATTGAAACAAAAGTTTATTTGGCGGTTTGAGTGGGGTGGGGGAGCTATAAGATATGCATACTTAATCGAAAAACAACTCTGAACTGACAATGATTATTAATCAACATAACAAAGTTATAAATTTAATCGCAAGTCTCTCCCTGACCAACATTGTCACTCCCTAGCTAAAACAAAATCACTGTCAGGCTAGGGAGTGACAAATTGGCCATTTATCATAAATTTTGGCAAAACTGGTACAAAATTTACTAAAAGGAGGTTATGGCTGCGAAGAGATTTGAAAGTTCTATAAAACTGTAATAAATAAAGTATATATATAGTTTGTATATATCAACATGATAATAGTTAAGTATATATTTAGTTAACTTTAATCATGTTGATAAGGTATAGGGAGTGACTCACTATAAAAATATTGTTTAGCATTACACCTTCCTCCACGTCCTGAAAGCAACTGAAGTAAATTTAGGAAAAATTATGTGACTTGACTTATAGTCAGGTTCATAACCAAAATAAATGTTCCCATCACTAAATTCCATTTTATGAGGGATTGGTGGGTTTTTAAAAAACTAGCTAGTGAGTGACTTCACAACTATGTGACAAAGAGAAAAGCTGTTGTACTTTGCCTATACCCCTGCCAATTTTCTTTTGCATCCTGAAAGTTCGCTGATAAGATTGGTGCCTGAGTTTTAAGAATTATTGTGACAGAAAAGGGTTTAATTATTTTTCAAAGTACATGACCGCTACTTTGTGACAGACAAAAAGAGCTTTGTTGTTGATTTTAGTGAAGTCATCCTGCCTTTAGGCGCTTGAAAATTAGATAGCAGTGTTCCTAACCAATGAGGTAATAAATAGAAAAAAAAATTTAAAACTCCTTCAGGCGGTTGTCAACTGATCACGTTGTGACTCAAATACCATCATAATTTTAGAATCACCCATATATCTTTTTGTTATCAAATGCTTAGGATTATTAATTTTATGTTGTAATCATGTATTTTTATTCAATTCTATATAGCAATTTAATGCTTATTAAAGCCTTGTTAAATGAAAGGTGTTTTCTATTCATTAAAGAAGGTCTCCCTTCATATTACAAATGTATCACTCCTTTGGATGAAGACTGCCACTGTACAAAAAATTTTGTCTTTGCTTAAGAGATATAAAATAATATTATCTGGGAAAAATAGATTTTTAAATCCAATATTTAATGGTTAGCAGTCTTCCATGGAGTTGTGAGATAGTAATAATGATCATAACATGTGCTTCTATAAAATTTCAGTTGTGAGAACTGTGGCACTCTTTTTCCGCCGTAGTGATAGGTATATATCTTGCCATTCAATAGGTTCCTAGTTTCCATTATCAAAATGGAGACCTAAGATTAGCAGAGCTTCCATGACTAGAATCAATCCACATTACTAATTAAAAGTTAATGCACCTAAGTATAAGCTATATGAAATAAAATTAATGGTACCAGGAATTGTATCAAAAGGTGGATAATCTTTATGAATAAATTAGTTAATTAGGTATAAATAGTTATTTATTTGAAAAATGCAATTTATTCACAGAGTTGGGACATTATGAACTGAATCCCAAATAATGTAAAAAAATAGAGTAACAAAACTTCATTTCACATTTTTTGCCAAATATTCAATCATATAATAAATTCTTCAATAAACATCAACTTTTTTTGCAGAGATTTAATGCTGAATAAGTCTCACTGAGAATATGGAATCTGTATTCCATCAGAGTACTGAGGAATTATAAATCTCTTAAGATATTGAGTATGACATCACAACTTAATTATATCTTCAGATTTCCCTTTTAACAATGAGTACAATTCATATCTGTTTTATGTCTATTTTATGATATTAGACTAAAACTTCAATAATATTTCAAAAATTTAAGCAGCCCTTAAATATTCAATAAGAACCTAAACCCTCTTAAGAATTTTATTTTATATGTTTTTCAATCACAACAGGATTATGCATCAAATTAACTTTTTGTTGGGGATTGTGTCTAAAACCAACTACCAGAGTTTTGTGTTTATTGAATATCACTGCATGACACAATGGCTAACCCTAAATCAAAACATTTTATTTGATTAAAAATTAAGATATCGGATGCACTAAATGATGTGTCAATCAATAAAATGAAAAGAAATGTCAAAAATCATGAACCCAATGAAGATAGTAAATGATTCTAATTTACTAGTGAATTTAATAAACTTAGAACAAACCCCACCCAATCTAAATTTACATTGATGAATCAAATATTTCGGAATAATACTTAAATACTTGAAAAATACTATAATAAAGCGACTAGGTTAGCAGGAGAGATAACCTTGCCCGATGGAGAAGAACCTATCTATCAGAAAGTCGTAAGAAAAGCGTTCCAAGTGAGCTTAAAATTTCTGATGGTTATCTTACCAGACATGCGCACTAACCTATCAGCGAATTACCAGAAAACAGCTAGAAAAATGAACTTGGAACGAACCTATGGAAATAGAAAAACTCAAAAATGATGATGGTGGGGGGAGGGGGGGTATTTAGCGCTATTTGATCAGGGGGACCAGTTTGATTAGGTAAACCTTTTTGTATAATTTAAAATTGAAAGCTAATTTTATTTTTTCATTAGCTATTGATTCTGATTATTATCATCTACAAAATTTTTTTCTATTTACAGTGTTATACTAATGCTGCCTTATTTTTATACTTAGGAATACTTTTCTTATAATGTTTGGTGTGCTTGGTGATTTTTGTAATGTACATTTGCCACAGTTTACAACATTCAAGCAGCTCATTTGGCTTACAAAATTTTGTGTGTAATTATTATGAGCTATATATCTACATACATAAATTTAGGTTTAGAGCTAATTATTGGGAGGCCTTTTAACAATTTAAATTTGTTAGGAACAAGTTTTTCAATAATATAATATATACTCTACATAGAACTGGTTAAAAACTCCCAAATCGGCAAGGTCAAAACTTTAAAATGCAAATTTTATATAGACTTTTAATATTTGTTTAGTACTTTATTGTTTTCTCAACATTAACAGTAAGCAATTGTTCGAATTTTTAAATTACCAAAAACTTAATTTCCTCCCATCCCTTCAATTCTACTGCACGAAAACCCAATAAGATGGTGGTATACAAATCGGCAGGACTTTCCATGGCTCTCACCAGTAGCAGAGGAACACCTTTGCATAACAGCTAAATCTTTTCCATGCCAACAGCTCTTTTCAAAAGCAGGTATGTTTCTTTCAAAGAGACCATGCCAACTGACTCCACAAAATGCCAGGATGTTGCTGTTCATCAACAACAATGAAGATTATTATATTTAATAAATAAATATTAATTTTATAATGTGTAAACAATAATTCTATATGAATTAATATATCTTTTAAACTTGTTTGTATATATTGAAGTATTAATATGTATACTTAAATTACTTAAAATTGTATAAATAAAATTTTTTATTTTTGTACAATTTTTTCAAAATGTTATATTTTATTTCCATCAAGCCTTTCTACTTTTTATACATTCATTACTTAGGAATATATGCATTTTTGACCAATATTGGTGTTTTGTTTGGAAATTGTTTTGAATAATGTTGGTAAGGACTGGGAAATAAGAATTGTAATTAGAATTAGGCAAATTTTGTTTCAAAATATAGGTGAGATTAGTTGTCTAATAGCATACAATTATCATTTAGTTGAAACTTCTTTCTAAAATGATGCTTTAATAATAATTGTAATATTTTATATTCTTCTCATTCAAATATAATCTATAACCAAACAACATTACTGAGACATAGGTCATTAGGACTGTCAGTTGCCCTTATTAATTTTAAGATACTGTTTACAATTTCCTAAAAAAGATATATGTATATCCTTATCATAACATTGTACTTCCATGTACGAAGTGCCAAAAATGGTAATACGAAGATAAAAATAATCCCACATTTTCTAATAATCATTAGAATATAAATTAATCTCACCACAACACAGATTTTTGAGATCAATGAATTTTATATATATATAATACATCTGTCACTGGTGGTGTAATAGTTAGTATAGCAAATCCCAGGATCTCATTAGAATAGCAAGTAACAGGATCTCATCCCACCAAGTTGCCCTAGGATTTTTTAAAGGGAGTAAAAAATCCTTGGTCATGCTGTCCTTAGAAGGTAAAGTAAAATGAAAGTTGATAGCCTGTGCGATGTCAGGCACTTTTTAAAGATCTCTATCATAATTATACCTGGAAAGGCAAAATTTAGCTTTGTAGCATCGCCTGATCAATCTTAGTAGCATAAAGTGATGGTAAATAAATTAACAAATATTACAAATCTATTATATGAATTTCATATTAAACTCCTTCACCAATCTACTTCTATAGTGCCAGGCTAATTTACATTATTTCACTAAGGCAGGGAAGTTTTACTTCCTCTCTATTACATTCTCAATGTATAAAATTTCTTCATGATTTTTTTTTTTTTTTAATTTCAATGAAATGCGACAGGCCCCTATAAAATGAAAATTATTTTTTAATTCTTAGCTACTGCACAGCAAATAAAGTTGTTTTTGACCCTCCTCTGTATATTTTATTGTTTTGTCTAAATGATTCTTATCTAGCTTTAAAATCAATCTTATACCATCTATTGTCATAGATTCAAAATAATTTATTTTGTGTATGTATTTTGCATAATTTTACTTTCCTCTAATACATGTTTTACTATATTACCCAATTATTTTACAATACTGGAGTATTTTCAACATTAATGCCTAAGCCAATATTATGATCTTTAATAATTTTAATTAAATCCCAATATAATATGTTTTATTTTACAATTTCTTTTGCTAAAAAAAGGGCTCATCTTCCCTAAAGATTGGGGAGTATCGTGAGTGGAATGCTAATGGAACAGTCCTGGAGCAGGTAATGGAACCGGCGGTGGAGCAGTACTGGAGCAACTAGTGGAGCAGTGAGTGGAACCGTCAGTGGAACGCTCGTGGAGCAGACAGTGGAACCGGAGCTGGAGCAGTCCGTGGAACGCTCGTGGAGCAGACAGTGGAACCGGAGCTGGAGCAGTCCGTGGAACGCTCGTGGAGCAGACAGTGGAACCGGAGGTGGAGCAGTCCGTGGAACCGTCACTGGAACGCTCGTGGAGCAGTCAGTGGAACTTTTCCTTACCGATCCGGGCACTCCCCACTCCTTACCGATCCGGGCGCTCCCCACTCCTTACCGATCCACCCGTATCGGTAAATCCCAGCAATTGGAACAGTTCCATACCGTTCCACAGCGAGATTAGGTTCTCGTTCCCGATCCAGTTCCACCGACCCATCCCTATTTGTTTGTTTTTTCGCGCTTTTCCCGTTCTTTGCACAGCAAGACGAATGACATATGAGCTAAGTCATTATATATCCATGTATACACCATCTTTTATATTATTATCAGTTTTGTAATGTATCCATTTATCGTCACCCTCTAGCATAGATACTCATATATTTGTTTTGTTGGCTTACCACAATAAAATCATTGTAAACTGAAAATCCTGACTATCATTTAACCTATCGTAAAAACAATATTGTTTATGCTTATATCAGTGGATCGTGCGGGGCGGCATTCCTTTGTCGGCGACAGTTCAGATAGACAATGATCCTTGTTGTCCTTAGATCCCTTATGACTCGCGGTACTTCAGGATTTAGTTCGTGACAATAAAGTAATGCTATGAAAATGTTTTTGCCTCGCGCGGGTCTCATTACCGCGTATGGGGAGCGTCCCACGGGTGGCGGATGTGGGGATGGTCGGTGGAAATTCCTAGGAAGTTCCTCCCGGCTAAGTCCGTAGGACTCGCTGACCAACAATGAGAGCGGCCCCCCAGGCTTGCTGGAGGGTGTGACGTAGGTTTGAACGCCCTACTCACATTTTATTAGTTCACCCAAACACCACAAAAAAGTCATGGATCTCCCTAAAGTAAAACGCTCATTATCCGGAGGTAAACTAGTCCCCCGTTCGGGTCTCCGGGTGGGGACTGCTTTAGGGGATTCATGCCGCAAGTTGAAAAATATAGATCTAAGCATAGGGACGTGGAACGTAAGAAGTTTAAATACAGCGGGTGGGTTAAAATCGGTCGTGAATGAGGTAATAGGGTATAGATTAGATATAGTGGCGCTGCAAGAGGTCCGCTGGCCAGGGGAGGGTTCGTTGAGGGAAGGGAAGTACACTTTGTGGTACGGTGGGAGCGGAAACTATTGTTTAGGCACCGGATTTCTGATTAGAAATAGGTTACTTTCCGCGTTGAAGGACGTTCGATTTTACGGAAATAGGTTATCGGTAGCTATATTTCAGGGTCGGTGGTTTAAAATCGCGTTGATCAATATACACGCACCTACTGAAGATAGTGACGATGAAGTTAAATGTGAATTCTATGAAAAACTTGAATCGATTTATGACAAACTACCGCGAAGCTACATAAAAATTATTCTGGGAGACGCAAATGCAAAGGTAGGGAGGGAACAAGTATATTATCCTACGATCGGTAGAGAAAGTTTACATGAATATAGTAATGATAACGGAATACGACTAATAAATTTTGCCACCTCGAAAAACCTAATAATCAAAAGTACTACGTTTAAACATAAAGATATACATAAATATACTTGGACGTCTCCGGATTCGCAAACCCGTAATCAAATTGATCACGTCTTGGTTCAACGTAGGTGGCAAAATAGCGTAATTAATATTCGATCATATCGTGGGGCCGAATGCGGGTCGGATCATGAACTAGTAATCGCGAAAATTCGCCAGAGACTTATAATACATAGGAAAAATGAGGCTGGTTTTAATTATGATAATTATAATTTGGAGAAGTTAAAAATTCCGACGGTTAGAAAACAATTCGAACTGGAAGTCAAAAATAGGTTTGAGGCGTTGGAATCGTCTGACGAGGATAACGAAGACATTGATAAGTTGTGGGAAGGTATCAGGGATAGTATAAAAGAGGTCGGTAACTCGTGTCTTGGGAAAAGGGAAAATAAAAATAAACCTTGGTTCGATGATGAATGTATTAACATGTGCGACAAAAGAAAAGCTGCTAAACTAGAAGCGTTAAATATTCCTAACGAAATCAATCTTGCTAAATTTCGAGCATCAAGAAAAGAAACAACTAAACTACTAAAATTTAAAAAGCGAGAATATCTCAAAAATAAAATAATAGCGATCGAAAGTAACAAAATCGAGAATAACGTTAAAGTCATGTACGAAGGCATAAACAGAATTCGTAAACGGTCGGGTCCGGTTACAACTGGAATTAGGGATGAAAATAACAATATCTTGGCCGATCCGGTGGACATCTTAAGACGGTTCAAGGATTATTTCGATAGTATTTTAAATACGGAAAATAATAATCTATCTTCCTCTTCGGAATACCAGAGTGCTGAACCGTTAGTAGTAGAACCGAGTAAAGAGGAGGTTGAAATAGCCATTGGAAAATTAAAATCTCATAAAGCAGCGGGAACAGATAATGTCCCTAGCGAACTAATCAAGGCATGCGGGGAAGCTGGGATATCAAAAATATTTCTTTTGGTTAAAAAGATCTGGGAACAAGAAAAGATACCCGAAGAGTGGAAAGAGTCTATTCTCATTCCGATTCACAAAAAGGGATCAAAAACGGATTGCAATAACTATCGTGGAATCTCACTCCTTCCGGTTTGCTATAAAATCTTTACGTTAATCCTAACTAGTCGAATCACTGAATACGCCGAGGAAATTATCGGAGAATATCAATGTGGTTTCAGGCAAAACCGATCAACCGTAGACCAAATATTCTCTCTTCGCCAAATATTAGAGAAAAAATTAGAATATAACGGTATCGTACATCAGCTTTTTATCGATTTCAAAAAGGCATATGACTCTATTAACCGCCAAAAGTTGTATAACATTCTGGTCGAGCAGGGAATACCAAAAAAATTAGTAAACTTAGTAAAAATGTGTATGACTGAAACGTTCAATAAAGTTAGAATCGGTAATTATTTTTCTGAGAAGTTCGAGGTCCGCTCTGGTTTGAAACAAGGAGATTCTCTCTCACCTGTTTTATTTAATTTAGCGCTGGAATATGCCATTAGGGAGGTGACACGTACCGGAAAGGGTTTGAATTTGGGAGGAAATATACCCGTGCTCGGATATGCCGATGATTTGGTATTGCTTGGGGAGGACGTGGAAACCATAGAAATGAACACAAAAACGTTGATGAAAGCCGGGCAAGAACTTGGACTGGAAATGAATACGGATAAGACAAAATATATGGTTAGTCGTAGAAGTGGTGAGGATTTCGCTGATATCAGTGTAGGGGGGAATACGTTTGAACAGGTAGAGAAATTTAGATATTTAGGGGCGATGGTAACTAGAAAAAACGAAATCGATGAGGAAATTAAGGCTAGATTAAAAGCCGGTAATGCTTGCTTCTTTTCAGTCGCGAAATTGCTTAGCTCCCGCCTTCTGTCCCAAAACTTAAAGATTAGGATTTACAAAACTATTATTCTTCCAACGGTCGTTTACGGATGCGAAACTTGGCCGCTGACATTGAGGGATGAGCAACGGCTTAGAGTTTTTGAAAATAAAGTACTGCGTAGAATATTTGGACCGAAGAGGGATGAAATAACGGGAGAATTTAGTCGCTTACACAACGCCGAACTGAGTGAACTTTATCCAGTAAATATAATTGACGTGATTGCAGCAAGACGAATAAAATGGGCGTGTAAAATTGCAAAACTTGGCTGTGAACGTATTCCGAAAAGATTAATAAGCGCGGTGCCGAATGGGAAACGTCCGAGGGGCAGGCCGAGACGGAGGTGGGAGGATTGCGTTAGGGCGGATCTATCGAAGTTGGGTCTGGAAGACGTCCGATGGATGGAGGCGTGCAGGGAGCGAGTGGTGGTGTCGGCATCGAACCTTCGGGTTCGTTAAGCCTTTATTATTATTATGAAAATGTTTTTGAGGAAAATATAGTACCCGAGCGGTGGGGGTGAGAGGGGGAGGAGAGAGAGAGTTGGAGAGAGATATAGAAATAATAATAAAAATCATAATAAATGAATGTCCGATATTGAGGACGGGTGAGGGAACCGCCCGATAGGTAGCAGCCTGGTGTAAGTACGAGGTATAGGGTGGGGGACAACTAAACGTGATTGGTCCGCGCAGAGCGGCAAACGGGTATAAAAGGCAACAAGGGGGGGCTATTGGTATTAGACCCCGCAGATCAGGCTGACATTCTCTCTGACTATTACGTAGAAAGGGACAACTCACGCAACAGTAACACATACCACCACAACCCCTCCACCGATAACACACAGAATTCAATATTCTCTACATATAAAGACCTGACTGCAATCCTGAGGAAAACTAAGGGAAACAAATCACCCGGGAAAGACAATATTCCATACGTCCTTCTCAAACAACTCCCCCGAAAAACCCTAATGTTTCTCCTTAACATTTTTAATTCCTGCTCACGCCTCAGATACTTCCCTACGGAGTGGAAACATGCTATCGTCGTTCCACTCCTCAAACCCCGTAAACGAGGAGCGGTTCCGGAAGAATACCGGCCAATTAGTCTCCTCAACTATATCTCAAAAATATATGAGAAACTACTCATTATCCACATCCGAAAACACTGCGATACACACGACATCATACCCCCGGAACAGACGGGGTTCTCGCGTGGAGTTAGCTGTTATCACCACGTAGCCAAGCTGCAATACGATATAGCTAACAATCTCCATAAAAACCTTGCCACAGCAATGATTTCACTCGATTGCACACAGGCTTTCGACTCTGTGTCCTACCCCATCCTTATCAATAAACTCACTCACTATCAATTCCCGGACCAAATGGTCGACATCATAGGATCATACCTCACTGACCGGTACTTTGTAGTACGGGTCAGAAATGAAATTTCAGCCCCCCGCCAAGTTACATGCGGAGTCCCCCAGGGCTCTGTCCTTGCGCCTATACTTTTCAACATATATACTGCCCAAGTAGTAGGGACAAAGATTGAGAATACCACAATCGCCGCATATGCTGATGACATTGCTATTTATACAGCCAGCATGAATGCGAAACATGCAATGCGCAAGGCACAGATAGTAGCTCAACAAATCACTGACCAATTAAAAGACATAAACATACTCATTAACACGCAGAAAACAGATGCTATCACATTCTCATACAAGAAAACACCCGATAAAACACCAACATTAAACGGCCAAACCATCACAACAAAGAAACACCTCACATACCTAGGTATTAAACTGGAATCACACTTATCATTCACAGCACACATACAGAACAGAATTCACACTGTCAGATCAACATCAACACAACTACAGCACCTACTCTACTCACCAGGGCTGTCACTCAGACTCAAACTACTCATATACAAATCTATTCTCAGACCATCTCTTTTACACGGAGCACCACTCTTACACTATCTTTACCCAACAGCCCTGAAGAAACTACAGCAATATCAAAACAGTATACTCATGAAGATATGTAGAGGCACCACATTAGAAAGACGTAACATGAATCACATTCACGATACATTACAACTCGACACAATACAAAAACACATATCACGTAGGCACATCAAATTCTTTGACAACCTACCCTCATCATTTAATCCCCTATTCCGCACTCTCACACCATCCTTACTCCCAGCCAGATGGCAAGGCCGTAAGGGTCCAACCAACCCAATTAACATCATCATATAAACCTGCCTTACGGTTACTCCCCCACTAACTCCCTTCTCCTCTAGCCCTGTCCTCTATTCCATTATCCTCCCCCCTCCCTTTTATTTTTTTAATTTATGTTTTATAAATAATAACACGCGGAGGCCCCTCAACTCCTAAGATATCATGATGAGCTGCACCACAGCGAAAATAACAAAAATTAACAACTCAACGCACCTTCAAATACCACAGGTAGTATAAGGTAATGAGGTAAATAAGCATCGTTCCATAGTATATGGTTCGAATTTCACATTTTAATCCTGTATTTCTGTTTCAGAGGGATCAGAAAAAAAAAAAAAAAAAAAAAAAAAAAAAAAAAAAAAAAAAAAAAAAAATATTGGTATTAGAGAAACGCCCTCACGAGGAAACCAGAGAAGGCCCCTTCGTAGATGTCTCCAAGCGGCTGACATTCTACCCGAAGCCGGTGCCAGGACCCACCCCGACAGAAGTGAGCAATCGCTTTGAGCAGCTCGGAGAAGCCGCAGAAGAGATTGTCGTAGAAGAGGCTGTCCAACCGGAACCACAACCACCACCACCACCACCGCCACCAGCTAAACTACCACCGCCCATCATAATCTCGCCGCCGGTAGCCCAGAGGTCTCTTAGGACAATGTTGGGCACTATTGGCATCTCAAAATACACGACTAACTCCTCTGACAAGGAGTTACGAGTGTATTTTGAAAGAGAAGAGGACCAGCTAAAGGCTATCGACCTCATGATGCGGCACGACACCATTCAGTTCCACACCTTTGCGCCTAGAGGTACAAAGAGGTCGAATAAATTCGTCCTCTATGGCTTCGATGTGGACACTGAAATTGAAGAAATTGTGGAGGATCTGAGAACTAGGCTACCAGGATTCAAGATGGCCCGAAGGCTCACAAGAAGAGATGAGCGCGGCAACCCGTACGACATCGAACCCATAATGATGATCACTGAATCAGAAGTGAGCCTTCAAGACATCAGGAAGCTTAAAGTGATACATCATGTTAGATTTCGTGCCGCCACGTTTAAAGAAGACGGAGCCCCAGCGCAGTGTCGAAACTGCCTATTTTTTTTTTTTTTTTTTTTTTTTTTTTTTTTTTTTTTTTTTTTTTTTTTTTTTTCTGATCCCTCTAAAACAGAAAAACAGGATTAAAATGTGAAATTCGAACCATAATACTATGGAACGATGCTAATTACCTTATTACCTTATACTACCTGTGGTATTTGAAGGTGCGTTGAGTTGGTAAGTTATGATATTTTCGCTGTGGTGCAGCTCATCATGATGTGTTAGGAGTTGAGGGGCCTCCGCGTGTTATTATTTATAAAACATAAAATAAAAGAAATAAAAGGGGAGGGGGAAGGATAATGGAATAGAGGACAGGGCTAGAGGAGAAGGGAGTTAGTGGGGGAGTAACCGTAAGGCAGGTTTATATGATAATGTTGATTGGGTTGATTGCACCCTTACGGCCTTGCCATCTGGCTGGGAGTAAGGATGGTGTGAGAGTGCGGAATAGGGGATTGAATGATGAGGGTAGGTTGTCAAAGAATTTGATGTGCCTACGTGATATGTGTTTTTGTATTGTGTCGAGTTGTAATGTATCGTGAATGTGATTCATGTTCCGTCTTTCTAATGTGGTGCCTCTACATATCTTCATGAGTATGCTGTTCTGATATTGCTGTAGTTTCTTCAGGGCTGTTGGGTAGAGATAGTGTAAGAGTGGTGCTCCGTGTAAAAGAGATGGTCTGAGAATAGATTTGTATATGAGTAATTTGAGTCTGAGTGACAGCCCTGGTGAGTAGAGTAGGTGCTGAAGTTGTGTTGATGTTGATCTGACAGTGTGAATTCTGTTCTGTATGTGTGCTGTGAATGATAAGTGTGATTCGAGTTTAATACCTAGGTATGTGAGGTGTTTCTTTGTTGTGATGGTTTGGCCGTTTAATGTTGGTGTTTTATCGGGTGTTTTCTTGTATGAGAATGTGATAGCATCTGTTTTCTGCGTGTTGATGAGTATGTTGATGTCTTTTAATTGGTCTGTGATTTGTTGAGCTACTATCTGTGCCTTGCGCATTGCATGTTTCGCATTCATGCTGGCTGTATAAATAGCAATGTCATCAGCATATGCGGCGATTGTGGTATTTTCAATCTTTGTCCCTACTACTTGGGCAGTATATATGTTGAAAAGTATAGGCGCAAGGACAGAGCCCTGGGGGACTCCGCATGTAACTTGGCGGGGGGCTGAAATTTCATTTCTGACCCGGACTACAAAGTACCGGTCAGTGAGGTATGATCCTATGATGTCGACCATTTGGTCCGGGAATTGATAGTGAGTGAGTTTATTGATAAGGATGGGGTAGGACACAGAGTCGAAAGCCTGTGTGCAATCGAGTGAAATCATTGCTGTGGCAAGGTTTTTATGGAGATTGTTAGCTATATCGTATTGCAGCTTGGCTACGTGGTGATAACAGCTAACTCCACGCGAGAACCCCGTCTGTTCCGGGGGTATGATGTCGTGTGTATCGCAGTGTTTTCGGATGTGGATAATGAGTAGTTTCTCATATATTTTTGAGATGTGGTTGAGGAGACTAATTGGCCGGTATTCTTCCGGAACCGCTCCTCGTTTACGGGGTTTGAGGAGTGGAACGACGATAGCATGTTTCCACTCCGTAGGGAAGTATCTGAGGCGTGAGCAGGAATTATAAATGTTAAGGAGAAACATTAGGGTTTTTCGGGGGAGTTGTTTGAGAAGGACGTATGGAATATTGTCTTTCCCGGGTGATTTGTTTCCCTTAGTTTTCCTCAGGATTGCAGTCAGGTCTTTATATGTAGAGAATATTGTATTCTGTGTGTTATCGGTGGAGGGGTTGTGGTGGTATGTGTTACTGTTGCGTGAGTTGTCCCTTTCTACGTAATAGTGAGAGAGAATGTCAGCCTGATCTGCGGGGTTGAGGAGCTCATCGCCTCGTTGAATTTTCACCGATTTTGATTTGGTGTTATGGCTTCTGGTAAGCTTCCAGAATTTCCTATGGTCGTTATGTGTGAGGCGTAACTGTTCATGCCAGAGGGACGTTTTCCACTGCGACATTAGGGATGTGATTTGTTTAGTGAGACTGTTAATGATGGGTTTGTAGGTATGGTCTTTCGTCCTATACCAACAGTTTTTGATGTTGTTGCGTTGTTTTATGAGTGTTAGTATATGTTGAGGGGGTTTGCGTAGGTGTATCGGTGTGGGTGTGAATGTGGGGATAGATGTTTGGGCTGCTTTGTGTATGATGTTGTTTACTGTTCCAATGGCCGTGTCGATGTCATTTGTGGTGTGTAGGGTGGTGATGTAGGGTGTGTTTTCGTAAGCTGTGTTTTTGTATAGTTTCCAGTCTCCGTTCCGGAATTTATATTTGTAGTCTGTATGTTGGGTTGGTGTGTTGTCTTGTCCTAGTTTGTATAAAACCGGGATGTGGTCGTTGTCGCTGAACTCGATTGTTGTGCAGTCTGTGAATCTGTGTGGCTGTTGTGTGAGTAATAGATCTAGTGTGGATGTGATAGATGGGTTGGCGTGGTGTCTGTATGTGAACGCATTAGGGTGTATAATAGTGTATTTGCATTTGGTCAGGTGGTTTCCTAATGCGTTTGGTTTAGTACAGTTCCAAGTGTGGTGTTTGGCGTTTAAGTCACCTACAATAATGTGTTGTCTGTCTGTCTCAATGTTTTTCAAAAATGTCTTGAATGTGTCTAGTTTGCCTGATGGACTTCTGTAGACGCATGTGATTTTGTATGAATGTTTAAGTCTTACTTGTATAGTGATGGCTGAGTGTTTGTCGTCGTTTAGTGTTGTGCCGTTTATTAGTCTGGAGGGGACGTCTGAACGCACCAGGAGTGCTACGCCGCCGTGTGTGGGTGAGTCAAGTCTATAGGTTTTGTATCCGGGGAAATATACGTACCTCTGTTTGTTGAGTTGTGTGTCTGTGAGTGAAATTATGGATGGCTTATAAGAAGCCAGGAGGGTTTCTAACTCAAGCTTACGATGCATGAGCCCTGTTATATTATAGTTTAGGATAGTATGTCTATCCATTGATATTTCTTTGTAAAATAATGTTTACTGTAGTCAGTAACGTGGTAAACATTTCTTTCATGTCCCTGAACATTCCCACAAGTTCGGCGACCCATGGGGGGGTTTCAGAGGACGGAGGTTGGGAGGTTGGTGGAGAGGGTTGAGGGGGAGGAGGTGGTCCACTGACCGTGACCCCGGCGTAGGAGTTCGGGGCTGAGGTGGTAGGGGGAGCTCGAGATGTCTCCCTGGGAGGGTTGTTATTAACAGGTGCTTTTTCCACCTTTTTATTGATCTTATTTTTTATAAGATTGAGCCTAAATTCGCAATTGCGATATGAGGCCACATGAGGGCCTCCGCAATTTGCGCATTTGGGGGGGGGTGTCCTTGGACATGTTGACGATTCGTGGTTTTCACCACATTTTACGCATACGTGTCTACGTCCACAATATGCCTGTGTATGGCCGAATTCCTGGCAGTTATGGCACTGCCTGGGGCCAGCAATGTTCTTCATTGCTTCTATTGTATAAAACATATAGTCTATAGGACCAATGTTCTTTAGTTGCTGAATTGTGGTTTCATGTTCAGTTGTCACGATAATGTGTGACAGCTGTCTTTTTTGTCCCTGTTCATTAGTTTTGGTCATCCTCCAAATATTTTTAAACCCTGGTAGTCGGGCTTGGAGGGTGGCGGATATGGATTCTAAAGGGTGATCGATATCGAAACCCTTTAGGAGGAACCTCTTGAGAGGTTTAGTTCCCCGTGGGGCATACGAATGATAATATATATCATCATTTGTATTGATGATGCTAAGTGTCTTGTGGTAGTCTTTGTCATTAGATAGGTAAATTTTGTTTTCGATTTTAGAACATCGAAGACTGAATTGGGTTATATTGCACTCTAAAAGAGTTTGTTTTATTACCGCCGATGATATCGGTGGTCTGATTACTATGGGGGGTGGTCTTTGTATATTTGTTGGTGTAGTTTGTTGTGTAGTGGTGTCTTGTTGATTGTCGTTTGAATCAGTGGTTTCAGGTGTGTTTGTTAGTTGTTGGAATTGGTTGGAAACTACGATTTGCGTAGTTCCATCTAAGGGTCGGGGGACAGCCTTGATGGGGTTTTTGGGGAGGGAAAACCCATCACTGTCGGTATGAGTCACCTTGATCCTCTTCCGTTTGTTTCGTGTACTTGTGGTAGGTGTTATTGTGTTATTCTGTGTTGGAGGTGGAGGTGTAAAAATGTGTGGAGTTTGTGGTGTGTTTTGTGGCCCGTTTGTGTGGTCCATAAACATGTTTATAATGTAATAAAAATAATACTAAAACTAAACTTAAGATACACAATATATATATATAAGATATATAAACCAGAAAACTGGAAAATAAAGCAAAGGTTTTTACTCACGTGTTTACATGGCGTACCCACGCGGTCTCAGGAAAACCGTAAAAACTGTTGGCCTGGTGCTGTATCGTCACACTGAGAGCAGGTAGAGCAGGTAGAGCAGCTAGATGTTCACAGGTAGAAAGCAGAACACAGAATCCGAAACTGCCTACAATTCGGCCACACTATGAAATACTGTGGCCGCGTGTGCGCATGCCCGTGGTGTGGGGGGACCCACCAATTGGAGCACTGCCCAAAAACGACGCCCCCGAAATGCCGAAATTGCGGGGGTGAACACCCTGCCTCATCAAGAGAGTGCGTCGCCAGGAACAAAATAATAAAGGAGAGAAGGGAGAAGCTCGAAGAACCAAAGAAGGCAGCGAGGAAACCAAGTAAAAAGGCTACTCCAGACTTGACCTACTCGTCTGCCATTGGTGGAGAGCCCAGCCAATCAGAGGGCTCCAGTCCTCCCCACCACCAGTCTCCCCCCCACCACCAGCCTCATCCCCACCACCAGCAGAGTACCACAGCTCCAGCTACAGAACCTGCTCAGCCTGCATCAAGTTGGATTCTGTGTTCTGCCTTCTACCTGTGAACATCTAGCTGCTCTACCTGCTCTACCTGCTCTCAGTGTGACGATACAGCACCAGGCCAACAGTTTTTACGGTTTTCCTGAGACCGCGTGGGTACGCCATGTAAACACGTGAGTAAAAACTCTTGCTTTATTTTCCAGTTTTCTGGTTTATAATTTCTTATATATATACAGTGTAATTTAAGGTTAGTTTTAGTATTATTTTTTACATTATTTAAACATGTTTATGGACCACACAAACGGGCCACAAAACACACCACAAACTCCACACATTTTTACACCTCCACCTCCAACACAGAATACCACAATAACACCTACCACAAGCACACGAAACAAACGGAAACGGATCAAGGTGACTCACACCGACAGTGATGGGTTTTCCCTCCCCAAAAACCCCATCAAGGCTGTCCCCCGACCCTTAGATGGAACTACGCAAATCGTAGTTTCAAACCAATTCCAACAACTAACAAACACACCTGAAACCACTGATTCAAACGACAATCAACAAGACACCACTACACAACAAACTACACCAACAAATATACAAAGACCACCCCCCATAGTAATTAGACCACCGATATCATCGGCGGTAATCAAGCAAACTCTGCTTGACTGCAACATTACACAATTTAGCCTTCGATGCTCCAAAATCGAAAACAAAATTTACCTATCTAACGACAAAGACTACCACAAGACCCTTAGCATCATCAATACGAATGATGATATATATTATCATTCGTATGCCCCACGGGGAACTAAACCTCTCAAGAGGTTCCTCCTAAAGGGGTTCGATATCGATCACCCTTTAGAATCCATATCCGCCACCCTCCAAGCCCGATTACCAGGGTTTAAAAATATTTGGAGGATGACCAAAACCAACGAACAAGGACAGAAAAGACAGCTGTCCCACATTATCGTGACGACTGATCACGAAACAACAATTCAGCAACTAAAGAACATTGGTCCTATAGACTATATGTTTTATACAATTGAAGCAATGAAGAACATTGCTGGCCCCAGGCAGTGCCATAACTGCCAGGAATTCGGCCATACTCAAGCATACTGTGGTCGTAGACACGTATGTGTAAAATGTGGTGAAAACCACGAATCGTCAACATGTCCAAGGACATCCCCCCCCAAATGCGCAAATTGCGGAGGCCCTCATGTGGCCTCATATCGCAATTGCGAATTTAGGCTCAATCTTATAAAAAATAAGATCAATAAAAAGGTGGAAAAAGCACCTGTTAATAACAACCCTCCCAGGGAGACATCTCGAGCTCCCCCTACCACCTCAGCCCCGAACTCCTACGCCGGGGTCACGGTCAGTGGACCACCTCCTCCCCCTCAACCCTCTCCACCAACCTCCCAACCTCCGTCCTCTGAAACCCCCCCATGGGTCACTGAACTTGTGGGAATGTTCAGGGACATGAAAGAAATGTTTACTACGTTACTCACTACAGTAAACATTATTTTACAAAGAAACATCAATGGATAGACATACTATCCTAAACTATAACATAACAGGGCTCATGCATCGTAAGCTTGAGCTAGAAACCCTCCTGGCTTCTTATAAGCCATCCATAATTTCACTCACAGACACACAACTCAACAAACAGAGGTACGTATACTTCCCTGGATACAAAACCTATAGACTTGACTCACCCACACACGGCGGCGTAGCACTCCTGGTGCGTTCAGACGTCCCCTCCAGACTAATAAACGGCACAACACTAAACGACGACAAACACTCAGCCATCACTATACAAGTAAGACTAAAACATTCATACAAAATCACATGCGTCTACAGAAGTCCATCAGGCAAACTAGACACATTCAAGACATTTTTGAAAAACATTGAGACAGACAGACAACACATTATTGTAGGTGACTTAAACGCCAAACACCACACTTGGAACTGTACTAAACCAAACGCATTAGGAAACCACCTGACCAAATGCAAATACACTATTATACACCCTAATGCGTTCACATACAGACACCACGCCAACCCATCTATCACATCCACACTAGATCTATTGCTCACACAACAGCCACACAGATTCACAGACTGCACAACAATCGAGTTTAGCGACAACGACCACATCCCGGTTCTATACAAACTAGGACAAGACAACACACCAACCCAACATACAGACTACAAATATAAATTCCGGAACGGAGACTGGAAACTATACAAAAACACAGCTTACGAAAACACACCCTACATCACCACCCTACACACCACAAATGACATCGACACGGCCATTGCAACAGTAAACAACATCATACACAAAGCAGCCCAAACATCTATCCCCACATTCACACCCACACCGATACACCTACGCAAACCCCCTAAACATATACTAACACTCATAAAACAACGCAACAACATCAAAAACTGTTGGTATAGGACGAAAGACCATACCTACAAACCCATCATTAACAGTCTCACAAAACAAATCACATCCCTAATGTCGCAGTGGAAAACGTCCCTCTGGCATGAACAGTTACGCCTCACACATAACGACCATAGGAAATTCTGGAAGCTTACCAGAAGCCATAACACCAAATCAAAATCGGTGAAAATTCAACGAGGCGATGAGCTCCTCACCCCCGCAGATCAGGCTGACATTCTCTCTGACTATTACGTAGAAAGGGACAACTCACGCAACACTAACACATACCACCACAACCCCTCCACCGATAACACACAGAATGCAATATTCTCTACATATAAAGACCTGACTGCAATCCTGAGGAAAACTAAGGGAAACAAATCACCCGGGAAAGACAATATTCCATACGTCCTTCTCAAACAACTCCCCCGAAAAACCCTAATGTTTCTCCTTAACATTTTTAATTCCTGCTCACGCCTCAGATACTTCCCTACGGAGTGGAAACATGCTATCGTCGTTCCACTCCTCAAACCCCGTAAACGAGGAGCGGTTCCGGAAGAATACCGGCCAATTAGTCTCCTCAACCATATCTCAAAAATATATGAGAAACTACTCATTATCCACATCCGAAAACACTGCGATACACACGACATCATACCCCCGGAACAGACGGGGTTCTCGCGTGGAGTTAGCTGTTATCACCACGTAGCCAAGCTGCAATACGATATAGCTAACAATCTCCATAAAAACCTTGCCACAGCAATGATTTCACTCGATTGCACACAGGCTTTCGACTCTGTGTCCTACCCCATCCTTATCAATAAACTCACTCACTATCAATTCCCGGACCAAATGGTCGACATCATAGGATCATACCTCACTGACCGGTACTTTGTAGTCCGGGTCAGAAATGAAATTTCAGCCCCCCGCCAAGTTACATGCGGAGTCCCCCAGGGCTCTGTCCTTGCGCCTATACTTTTCAACATATATACTGCCCAAGTAGTAGGGACAAAGATTGAGAATACCACAATCGCCGCATATGCTGATGACATTGCTATTTATACAGCCAGCATGAATGCGAAACATGCAATGCGCAAGGCACAGATAGTAGCTCAACAAATCACAGACCAATTAAAAGACATCAACATACTCATTAACACGCAGAAAACAGATGCTATCACATTCTCATACAAGAAAACACCCGATAAAACACCAACATTAAACGGCCAAACAATCAGAACAAAGAAACACCTCACATACCTAGGTATCAAACTCGAATCACACTTATCATTCACAGCACACATACAGAACAGAATTCACACTGTCAGATCAACATCAACACAACTGCAGCACCTACTCTACTCACCAGGGCTGTCACTCAGACTCAAACTACTCATATACAAATCTATTCTCAGACCATCTCTTTTACACGGAGCACCACTCTTACACTACCTTTACCCAACAGCCCTGAAGAAACTACAGCAATATCAGAACAGCATACTCATGAAGATATGTAGAGGCACCACATTAGAAAGACGTAACATGAATCACATTCACGATACATTACAACTCGACACAATACAAAAACACATATCACGTAGGCACATCAAATTCTTTGACAACCTACCCTCATCATTTAATCCCCTATTCCGCACTCTCACACCATCCTTACTCCCAGCCAGATGGCAAGGCCGTAAGGGTCCAACCAACCCAATTAACATTATTATATAAACCTGCCTTACGGTTAATCCCCCACTAACTCCCTTCTCCCCTAGCCCTGTCCTCTATTCCATTATCCTTCCCCCTCCCCCTTTTTGTTTCTTTTATTTTATGTTTCATAATGATAACACGCGGAGGCCCCTCAACTCCTATCACATTACGATGAGCTGCACCACAGCGAAAATAACATAACATAACTTAACTAGTCAACGCACCTTCAAATACCACAGGTAGTATAAGGTAATAAGGTAAATCAGCATCGTTCCACTTAGTATTATGGTTCGAATTTCGCATTTTAATCCTGTTTTTCTGTTTTAGAGGGATCAGAAAAAAAAAAAAAAAAAAAAAAAAAAAAAAAAAAAAAAAAAAAAAAAAAAAAAAAAAAAATTGGTATCCTAAACACAGAAACTAGTGACATTCAAACCGCTAGGCAACTACCCACCACACCTACAATAAGACCTCCTCCCATAGTAATTAGACCACCGATATCATCGGCGGTAATAAAACAAACCCTTTTAGAGTGCAATATAACTCAATTTAGTCTTCGATGTTCTAAAATCGAAAACAAAATATACCTCACCAACGACAAAGACTATCACAGAACACTTAGTGTCATCAATACGAATGATGACATATATTATCATTCGTATGCCCCACGGGGAACTAAACCTCTCAAGAGGTTCCTCCTAAAGGGGTTCGATATAGATCACCCCTTGGAATCCATATCCGCCACCCTCCAAGCCCGATTACCAGGGTTTAAAAATATTTGGAGGATGACCAAAACCAACGAACAAGGACAGAAAAGACAGCTGTCCCACATTATCGTGACAACTGATCACGAAACAACAATTAAGCAATTGAAGGACATTGGTCCTATAGACTATATGTTTTACACTATAGAAGCAATGAAGAACATTGCTGGCCCCAGGCAGTGCCATAACTGCCAGGAATTCGGCCATACACAGGCATATTGTGGACGTAGACACGTATGCGTAAAATGTGGTGAAAACCACGAATCATCCACATGTCCAAGGACATCCCCCCCCCAAATGCGCAAATTGCGGAGGCCCTCATGTGGCCTCATATCGCAATTGCGAATTTAGGCTTAATCTTATAAAAAATAAGATCAACAAAAAGGTGGAAAAAGCACCTGTTAACAACAACCCTCCCAGGGAGACATCTCGTGCTCCCCCTACCACCTCAGCCCCGAACTCCTACGCCGGGGTCACGGTCAGTGGACCACCTCCTCCCCCTCAACCCTCTCCACCAACCTCCCAACCTCCGTCCTCTGAAACCCCCCCATGGGTCGCTGAACTTGTGGGAATGTTCAGGGACATGAAAGAAATGTTTACTACGTTACTCACTACAGTAAACATTATTTTACAAAGAAACATCAATGGATAGACATACTATCCTAAACTATAATATAACAGGGCTCATGCATCGTAAGCTTGAGCTAGAAACCCTCCTGGCTTCTTATAAGCCATCCATAATTTCACTCACAGACACACAACTCAACAAACAGAGGTACGTATATTTCCCTGGATACAAAACCTATAGACTTGACTCACCCAAACACGGCGGCGTAGCACTCCTGGTGCGTTCAGACGTCCCCTCCAGACTAATAAACGGCACAACACTAAACGACGACAAACACTCAGCCATCACTATACAAGTAAGACTAAAACATTCATACAAAATCACATGTGTCTACAGAAGTCTATCAGGCAAACTAGACACATTCAAGACCTTTTTGAAAAACATTGAGACAGACAGACAACACATTATTGTAGGTGACCTAAACGCCAAACACCACACTTGGAACTGTACAAAACCAAACGCATTAGGAAACCACCTGACCAAATGCAAATACACTATTATACACGACATCATACCCCCGGAACAGACGGGGTTCTCGCGTGGAGTTAGCTGTTATCACCACGTAGCCAAGCTGCAATACGATATAGCTAACAATCTCCATAAAAACCTGGCCACAGCAATGATTTCACTCGATTGCACACAGGCTTTCGACTCTGTGTCCTATCCCATCCTAATCCATAAACTCACACACTACCAATTCCCGGACCAACTGGTCGACATCATAGGATCATACCTCACTGACCGGTACTTTGTAGTCCGGGTCAGAAATGAAATTTCAGCCCCCCGCCAAGTTACATGCGGAGTCCCCCAGGGCTCTGTCCTTGCGCCTATACTTTTCAACATATATACTGCCCAAGTAGTAGGGACAAAGATTGAGAATACCACAATCGCCGCATATGCTGATGACATTGCTATTTATACAGCCAGCATGAATGCGAAACATGCAATGCGCAAGGCACAGATAGTAGCTCAACAAATCACAGACCAATTAAAAGACATCAACATACTCATTAACACCCAGAAAACAGATGCTATCACATTTTCATACAAGAAAACACCCGATAAAACACCAACATTAAACGGCCAAACCATCACAACAAAGAAACACATCACATACCTAGGTATTAAACTGGAATCACACTTATCATTCACAGCACACATACAGAACAGAATTCACACTGTCAGATCAACATCAACACAACTACAGCACCTACTCTACTCACCAGGGCTGTCACTCAGACTCAAACTACTTATATACAAATCTATACTAAGACCATCTCTTTTACACGGAGCACCACTCCTACACTTTCTCTACCCAACAGCCCTGAAGAAACTACAGCAATATCAGAACAGCATACTCATGAAGATATGTAGAGGCACCACATTAGAAAGACGGAACATGAATCACATTCACGATACATTACAACTCGACACAATACAAAAACACATATCACGTAGGCACATCAAATTCTTTGACAACCTACCCTCATCATTCAATCCCCTATTCCGCACTCTCACACCATCCTTACTCCCAGCCAGATGGCAAGGCCGTAAGGGTTCAATCAACCCAATCAACATTATCATATAAACCTGCCTTACGGTTACTCCCCCACTAACTCCCTTCTCCTCTAGCCCTGTCCTCTATTCCATTATCCTTCCCCCTCCCCTTTTATTTCTTTTATTTTATGTTTTATAAATAATAACACGCGGAGGCCCCTCAACTCCTAACACATCATGATGAGCTGCACCACAGCGAAAATATCATAACTTACCAACTCAACGCACCTTCAAATACCACAGGTAGTATAAGGTAATAAGGTAATTAGCATCGTTCCATAGTATTATGGTTCGAATTTCACATTTTAATCCTGTTTTTCTGTTTTAGAGGGATCAGAAAAAAAAAAAAAAAATGTTTAGTATCGTACACTAGCGCACCAAGCGGAAATGACTGAAACTACAACTGAAGCTGCCGCTCCTACGACTCCGGCAACACCCAAGGCGAAGAAGGGTAAGGCCGCTGCTGCAACCGGTGCCAAGAAGCCCAAGACGGCGCCTTCCCACCCGCCCGTTTCTCAGATGGTGACGGCTGCCATCAAGTCACTCAAGGAGAGAGGCGGATCTTCGACCCAGGCGATCAAAAAGTACATCAGCTCGACGTACAAGATCGACGCGGAGAAGAAGTCTCACTTTATCAAGAAGTACCTCGTCTCCGCGGTTGCCTCCGGCTCGCTCGTTCAGACCAAAGGCAAAGGCGCATCAGGCTCCTTCAAACTAGCCGGTGCCGGAGGTGAAGGGAAGAAAGTAGCCACCACGAAGAAGGCCCCAGCCAAATCGTCCGCCGCCAGCAAATCAAAGGCCCCTAAGGCCAAACCTGCGGCATCTAAGAAGGCAGCTGCAGCGCCAAAGGCTAAGAAGACCAAGAAGCCTCCAACTGCCGCTAAGACCCCCAAGCCTAAGGTGGCCAAAGCCAAGCCCGCTACGACACCCAAGGCGAAGAAGGCCCCTGCCAAAAAGGCCCCAGCTAAGAAGACAGCGGCCAAGAAAGCTTCACCGAAGAAGAAGTAGGTCGTTTTCCCCAACCGCTACCTCCTCAAGGAGTGGTGATTTTAAACGGCTCTTTTCAGAGCCACTAAAAAAGTCTGACACCTTTCTATCGTCAAAAACGACAACCCCTCGTTCCTTTCCCTCCTCATCGCCAAGTAGCAAAATGTGATAAGTTCGTTAAATATCAATATATTATATTTTAACGGAATGAAATATCAATCAATTCGGGTTATATTGAAGTTAAGCATTGAGCATTAACGCGATCATGTGTGATAATGGGAACGACAATAGTAAGCTTTATAATATTAAGTCCACATATGTAGTTGGTACCCTTTGTCGGCGACCCTTTGATGACTGTTATATGTTTGTTTGTTTTTTCGCGCTTTTCCCGTGCTTTGCACAGCAAGACGAATGACATATGAGCTAAGTCATTATGAATGAAATTAATGAGTACAGATGACTGTAATTGAAACCTTTTTTTTTTTTTTCTTTCTTTGTAACTCTAAAACAGACAATGTAGAATTAATATAAGTATAATAGCATCCACTAACGAGGTAATGGAACGATACCGTATACACCCATTTACCTCAACTCCAAATAATATTAGCTGATCAAAATATATAATCTATATGAATAAAAGTGAAATTCTGTTTGTTTGTTTGTTCTTTATAGAAATCCATACCGTTGGTCCTAAATTCTCCAAATTTCGCTCAGTGGTTCTTTCATTTTTATGGAATGGTTCAGGTTTATTAGAAAAATGAAATTCCTCGGGTGTAACCGGAATATACAGCTAGTAAATAATATTATAAGCGAAATTGCAAAACCACGATCGTATCGTTCTCACTTTAACTTTAAATTATTTCAAATATTATTTGTTGCATGTGTTTATCACTCCATGCACGCCCATCGTATATCTTTATTATCTTGATATTATCTTGATCTTTATTTAACTTTTAAGCACTATCAGTACATCAATATTCCAGTGAAGGCACATGACTACTGAGTGAACATTTTTTTTTTTTTAAAGATGGTGCTGTATACAAATAGATATGTCTGGACTCAATAATAACATAAAAATGAGATAATGCATAATGTAAAAATGCATAAAAAATTGGAAAAGCTACAGAAAGAAGTATACAATACAAAAAAATAATAAAAGTACAAGAGGTACAGAGATAATTGCAGGTACCTATGAAATCAAAACTAGGATTTGAGGTTGCGGAAGATGTTAGAATAAGTGGATGAAATTATCTCTTTATCTGTTTTATGATTTACAGGGTTATTTTATTTATTTTTTTTTTCCAGATGGATGAAAATGGATTCTGAGATATTTTCCAATTTTTTATGTTACATTAAGTATGTATTATCTAATTTTTATGTTATTATTGAGTCCAGACATAGCTATTTGTATACAGTACCATCTATTTTGTTAGTTTTAAAAAACAAAAAAATTTTGTTCCCTCAGTTGTCATGTGCCTTTCACTTCAAAAGCGTTGGATTTCCCCGTCATAAACCTTTGAAGTCGGCAAACCAACCCCCTACCACTACCTCTCGCCTTATTTTTACCTTTAGTCTTAGTATCCACCTGGACTAAGTAGGTAAATATCAGATTCTATTTTATCTTGTTAACCAGCCACTTATTTGAATATCCATGTATACACAGAGATAAAAGCGTTGGATTTCCCCGTCATAAACCTTTGAAGTCGGCAAACCGACCCCCTACCACTACCTCTCACCTTATTTTTACCTTTAGTCTAAGCGTTGGATTTCCCCGTCATAAACCTTTGAAGTCGGCAAACCAACCCCCTACCACTACCTCTCACCTTATTTTTACCTTTAGTCTATGCGTTGGATTTCCCCGTCATAAACCTTTGAAGTCGGCAAACCAACCCCCTACCACTACCTCTCACCTTATTTTTACCTTTAGTCTTAGTATCCACCTGGACTCAGTAGGTAAATATCAGATTCTATTTTATCTTGTTAACATATATTTGTTTTGTTGGCTTACCACAATAAAATCATTGTAAACTGAAAATCCTGACTATCATTTAACCTATCGTAAAAACAATATTGTTTATGCTTATATCAGTGGATCGTGCGGGGCGGCATTCCTTTGTCGGCGACAGTTCAGATAGACAATGATCCTTGTTGTCCTTAGATCCCTTATGACTCGCGGTACTTCAGGATTTAGTTCGTGACAATAAAGTAATGCTATGAAAATGTTTTTGAGGAAAATATAGTACCCGAGCGGTGGGGGTGAGAGGGGGAGGAGAGAGAGAGTTGGAGAGAGATATAGAAATAATAATAAAAATCATAATAAATGAATGTCCGATATTGAGGACGGGTGAGGGAACCGCCCGATAGGTAGCAGCCTGGTGTAAGTACGAGGTATAGGGTGGGGGACAACTAAACGTGATTGGTCCGCGCAGAGCGGCAAACGGGTATAAAAGGCAGCAAGGGGGGGCTATTGGTATTATTTCGTCAACGACAGAGAACAGAAACAGTAGAAGGATGTCTGGACGTGGAAAAGGTGGCAAAGCTAAGGGAAAGGCAAAGACCCGTTCATCCAGGGCTGGTCTCCAGTTCCCCGTCGGTCGTATCCACCGTCTCCTCAGGAAAGGTAACTACGCCGAGAGAGTGGGAGCAGGAGCTCCGGTGTACCTCGCTGCAGTTATGGAATACCTGGCTGCCGAAGTTCTCGAGTTGGCCGGCAACGCAGCTCGTGATAACAAGAAAACTAGGATCATCCCGCGTCACCTGCAGCTCGCCATCAGGAACGACGAGGAGTTGAACAAGCTGTTGTCGGGAGTCACCATCGCTCAAGGAGGAGTTCTTCCCAACATCCAGGCCGTTCTGCTGCCGAAGAAGACAGAGAAGAGCTCTTAAGCCTAATGCTGGGGCTAGCCTCTCGACCTTCTCTTTTCAACGGCCCTTTTCAGGGCCACAAAATATGTAGACTATACTTTCACAAAAGCGTTTAAAGACCACTCAACACGCCATCCTCCCATATCGGCAGTCGTCGATGTCGGGGTACCACCCGTTGGAAGCTTTCGATTAGGTTAATATACATATATGTATGTTGATTGTTGACAAGCTTGCAGATCATAGGTTTATCTTCGGCTACAGATCGATGAAAGTAATTACAGGAACGGAAGGATTGTCAAATTTTAATGAACGATAATCAAATGAAAAATGATACGAGTTTGTATATAAACGAAAGTGTTTGCATTTAATAAGTGTGTGTTTGTATGCACACACACACACACACACACACACACACATGTATGTATATATATATATATATATATATATATATATATTTATTTATTTTTTCAACTTGTAAAATCAATAAATGTATATTATTATACACACATTGAACACGCACAAGCTCTCCCTCACCCCATCTCTTCCACCTAGGAGAAGGGGAAGTGACGCATAAACTGTCCACCAGAGCGCATACCATACCTTCCTTGTTTGGACCAATCGGAATGTGAGACCTACCTATATAAGCCCGGAGTTACCATCCGTCGGGCGACATCATCATATAAACGTGCCTTACGGTTAATCCCCCGCTAACTCCCTTCTCCTCTAGCCCTGTCCTCTATTCCATTATCCTTCCCCCTCCCTTTTATTTTTGTTATTTTATGTTTTATAAATAATAACACGCGGAGGCCCCTCAACTCCTAACACATCATGATGAGCTGCACCACAGCGAAAATATCATAACTTACCAACTCAACGCACCTTCAAATACCACAGGTAGTATAAGGTAATAAGGTAAATTAGCATCGTTCCATAGTATTATGGTTCGAATTTCACATTTTAATCCTGTTTTTCTGTTTTAGAGGGATCAGAGAAAAAAAAAAAAAAAAAAAAAAAAAAAAAAAAAAAAAAAAAAAAAAAAAAAAAACGTCGGGCGAGCAGTCGAATATCGTTCTCTGACCGGCTAAGATGACTGGACGTGGCAAGGGAGGAAAGGGTTTGGGCAAAGGAGGAGCCAAGAGGCATAGGAAAGTACTCCGAGACAACATCCAAGGTATCACCAAACCCGCCATAAGAAGATTGGCCAGGCGAGGAGGTGTGAAGCGTATATCGGGTCTTATCTACGAAGAAACCCGTGGCGTGCTGAAGGTGTTCTTGGAAAACGTCATCCGCGACGCAGTCACCTACACCGAACACGCCAAGAGGAAGACCGTTACCGCCATGGACGTCGTCTACGCCCTGAAGAGGCAGGGTCGTACTCTGTACGGTTTCGGCGGTTAAATTCGACGTCGTCGTGTGTACCTGGTGACCGGGGTAAAGTTTCAACGGCCCTTTTCAGTGCCACCAAAACTTGATAAGACTTTCTTAGTTACGCTCTAGATTTGCGCTCCACAATCCCTCCGCTCCCAAGAGAAAAATAATGTAAACGGTGTACATTGCGATTTTCTGGTTATTTTAACGGTTACTCATTTTTTTTTTTCCATCATTTTCTTATCAACATCCAAACTTACTAACTGAATAAAACGTTACACAGCACAGACAATCGAACGAAATCATTTACGACTATTTTTACATGAAACGGATAGCGGTAGTTAACAATACTTCGTATAACAGTCTATCGAGTTATAAAAGAGATAAATTGCATGCATGTTATTGACCCCCCGATATCCAACTGCATAAATAATGAGGATTAAAATCAATTCAGGCGGCAATTCACAAAATATTCTAAAGCCATACCTCGAAGGTTGGTAAAGCGGTATGTGATAATAAAGTTAAGTTTTATCCGTCGAATAAAAGAGGTGGTCCAAGGATAGAGTTTATTTTATTGCTTTATGATTATGGATAGTGAAAAAATGTATATTTCATAATTCAAGGAATACAGTTTCAAATTTATTTAACTAAACAAAAAAAGAAGGTAGAAGTGCACATGAGACAAAGAAAAAAGCCGACACATCATCCCGCTCATGCTGATTGGCCAGACGCACCCCCCACCACCCAGTTCCACCTATAAAACGCCCGATAACCAAGTGCCTCGCATATGTTTCAACATATATACTGCCCAAGTAGTAGGGACAAAGATTGAGAATACCACAATCGCCGCATATGCTGATGACATTGCTATTTATACAGCCAGCATGAATGCGAAACATGCAATGCGCAAGGCACAGATAGTAGCTCAACAAATCACAGACCAATTAAAAGACATAAACATACTCATTAACACGCAGAAAACAGATGCTATCACATTCTCATACAAGAAAACACCCGATAAAACACCAACATTAAACGGCCAAACCATCACAACAAAGAAACACCTCGATGATAACACGCGGAGGCCCCTCAACTCCTATCACATCATGTTGAGCTGAACCACAGCGAAAACAACATAACTTATCTACTCAACGCACCTTCAAATACCACAGGTAGTATAAGGTAATAAGGTAAATTAGCATCGTTCCATAGTATTATGGTTCGAATTTCCCATTTTAATCCTGTTTTCTGTTTTAGAGGGATCAGAAAAAAAAAAAAAAAAAAAAAAAAAAAAAAAAAAAAAAAAAAAAAAAAAACGTCGGGCGAGCACTCTGTTTTCTGCCTTCGAACTGTGCACATCAACTACAGCTCTCTCTGCCCACTGGAGTGTGACGTCACAGCTCAACGGTTTTTAACGGCTTTCCAGTTATAGCGTCGGTACGCCATGTGATTCCACGTGAGTACTACGTTATTTTACTGCTTTAGTGATTTATATTATTAATATTCTAATAATTATCTTATTATATTAACTCACATATTATTTACTACTTTTCTTTATTCTTTATCAGTCAGTCATAATGGTAGAAAACATGGACCACACTAACGGAAAACAAACATCCACTATACGACCAAATAAAAGACAACGCATATTCGTAGACTCTGACGGTTATACACACCCAAAGAGATACATTACAAACGTACCCTCCGAAACCACTATAAATAACATCGAAATTACCAACAGATTTAACGCACTTCAAAACCCCACAATCGAACAAAACGAACAAAACACAGAAACAGAAAACGTGCCACAACAAAACACAAATAGTAACACACAAGCTAAAAAACCTAACGCACCAAACAAACCACCTCCCATTGTTATAAGGCCACCAATATCATCGGTGGAAATCAAACATGCCTTATTGGCTTATGACATTAAAGATTTTACTATTAAAACGTCTAAGGACGAAAATAGGATTTATTTGACAAATAACAAGGACCATACCAAAGCCGTGATACTTTGTCACTCAAGTGACAATGTTGATTATCACACTTTTGCCCCACGTGACACCAAACCACAAAGGAAATTCCTGATCAAGGGGTTTGAAATTAGTCACCCCATTGACTCGATCAAAGAAATCCTCCAGACCCAACTTCCTGGGTTCAAGAACATTTGGAGGATGACCAAAACCGACCCAGAGGGAAATAAAAAGGTGCTGCCACACATTGTGGTCACCACCGATCACGAAACCACACTTAACCACTTTAAAGAACTCGGCCCTATTGACTATATGAGATATACGGTCGAAGTCATGAAAGAGATCAAAGGCCCGAGGCAATGCTATAATTGCCAGAAATTCGGCCATACCAGAACATACTGCGGACACTTAATTACATGCGTCCGATGCGGCCAAAACCACGAATCAGCGGAGTGTGACAGAAGCACTCCGCTAAAATGCGCAAACTGCGGAGGCCCACACGTAGCCTCGTACCGCAACTGCGAACATAGGATAACCCTTATTAAAAATAGGGCAGAAAGAAAAACTAACAATGTTAGTGAAAAACAAAACCTTCCCCGAGAAAAGAGATCTAATTCTCCTCCTACCACCTCAGACCCGAGCTCTTACGCCGGAGTCACCTCTAACGGTCCTCCACCCCCACCTCAACCTGCCCCACCCTCCCCTCAAACTCCATCTACTGACACCCCCCCATGGGTTGCAGAGCTCGTGGGAATGTTCAGGGATATGAAGGCAATGTTCACGACGTTACTCAACACCGTCAACATTGTATTACAAAGAAGCATCAATGGATAGACATACTATCATCAATTATAACATAACAGGGCTCATGCATCGTAAGCTTGAGCTAGAAACCCTTCTGGCTTCTCACAAGCCCTCCATAATCGCACTTACTGACACACAACTCAACAAACAGACTCGTGTTTACTTCCCCGGCTACAAAACTTACAGACTAGACTCCCCCATACACGGTGGCGTAGCACTTCTGGTGCGTTCAGACGTCCCCTCTAGACTAATAAACGGCACCACACTAAACGATGACAAACACACAGCCATCACAATACAAGTCAGACTAAAACACTCATACAAAATCACTTGTGTGTACAGAAGCCCGACAGGCAAACTAGACACATTCAAGACATTCTTAAAAAACACTGAGACAGACAGACAACACATTATCGTAGGTGACTTAAACGCCAAACATCACACATGGAACTGCACGAAACCAAACGCATTAGGAAACCATTTGACAAAATGCAAATACACTATCATACACCCTAATGCGTTCACCTACAGACACCACGCCAACCCTTCCATCACATCCACTTTAGACCTTTTACTTACACAACAACCCCACAGATTCACTGACTGTACTACAATTGACTTCAGTGACAACGACCACATCCCAGTCATTTATAAACTAGGACAAGACAACACACCAACTCCACCAACAGACTACAAATACAAATTCAGGAATGGAGACTGGAAACTATACAAAAACATAGCTTACGAAAACACACCAAACATTACTACTCTACACACAACCAACGACATCGACACGGCCATTGCAACACTAAACAACATCATACACGAAGCAGCGAAAACATCTATCCCGACATTCACCCCCACACCAATACACCTACCAAGCGGCTGACATTCTACCCGAAGCCGGTGCCAGGACCCACCCCGACAGAAGTGAGCAATCGCTTTGAGCAGCTCGGAGAAGCCGCAGAAGAGATTGTCGTAGAAGAGGCTGTCCAACCGGAACCACAACCACCACCACCACCACCGCCACCAGCTAAACTACCACCGCCCATCATAATCTCGCCTCCGGTAGCCCAGAGGTCTCTTAGGACAATGTTGGGCACTATTGGCATCTCAAAATACACGACTAACTCCTCTGACAAGGAGTTACGAGTGTATTTTGAAAGAGAAGAGGACCAGCTAAAGGCTATCGACCTCATGATGCGGCACGACACCATTCAGTTCCACACCTTTGCGCCTAGAGGTACAAAGAGGTCGAATAAATTCGTCCTCTATGGCTTCGATGTGGACACTGAAATTGAAGAAATTGTGGAGGATCTGAGAACTAGGCTACCAGGATTCAAGATGGCCCGAAGGCTCACAAGAAGAGATGAGCGCGGCAACCCGTACGACATCGAACCCATAATGATGATCACTGAATCAGAAGTGAGCCTTCAAGACATCAGGAAGCTTAAAGTGATACATCATGTTAGATTTCGTGCCGCCACGTTTAAAGAAGACGGAGCCCCAGCGCAGTGTCGAAACTGCCTACAATTCGGCCACACTATGAAATACTGTGGCCGCGTGTGCGCATGCCCGTGGTGTGGGGGGACCCACCAATTGGAGCACTGCCCAAAAACGACGCCCCCGAAATGCCGAAATTGCGGGGGTGAACACCCTGCCTCATCAAGAGAGTGCGTCGCCAGGAACAAAATAATAAAGGAGAGAAGGGAGAAGCTCGAAGAACCAAAGAAGGCAGCGAGGAAACCAAGTAAAAAGGCTACTCCAGACTTGACCTACTCGTCTGCCATTGGTGGAGAGCCCAGCCAATCAGAGGGCTCCAGTCCTCCCCACCACCAGTCTCCCCCCCACCACCAGCCTCATCCCCACCACCAGCAGAGTACCACAGCTCCAGCTACAGAACCTGCTCAGCCTGCTTCGAAGACGGATATCTCTCCAGCTCAGACCTCAGTTGTGGAAAAGATGCTCTACAGGATGGACAAAATGCTGGAACTCCTCATGAACTTGATCCAGAATTTCATCAGTAACCAGCGCCATGGTTGAGCATCTAGCCATCAACTACAACATCAGAGGCCTCGCTCAGAAGCAGGCCGAAGTAGAGCTCCTCCTTCAGCAGCACAGACCTTCAGTGTTGGCGCTGACGGACACTATGTTTCCTGCCTCATCTAGACTGTTCTTTCAGGGGTACACTGCTTACCGGGAGGTGTGTCGTCCTGGGACCTCTGAGAGCGTGATCATCCTGGTCAGGAGGGATATAGCTTCGAGAAAAATCTCGAACCCAGTGGAACCAACCGAAGGGACTCATCTAGTCACAGTTGACGTACGACTGAAACATCGGTATACGTTCACCTGTGTCTATAGGAGGCCTAGGGCTGTACTCACCTCGGTAAAGCAATTGCTGCAACACGCCCAGTCCGTGAGCCGGCATATAGTCCTTGGAGACTTTAATGCCAAGCACACGGCCTGGCTGTGTGGCAGCTATAATGCACTGGGCACCTATATCACCAAGACCAGGCTGGCCGTCTTTCACCCAGGCGTACACACCTTCAGGCACGCAGCCCGTCCTGAGTGGACATCAACCCTCGACCTGCTCCTGTCCAGAGATCTGCATACCATTACGGACTGCCAAGCGCTGCCGTATGGTCCCTCAGATCACAGGCCTGTACTTTACACTTTCGAAGGTACACCCGTCACACCACCGGCGAGCAAGTACCTTTTCCAAAAGGCCGACTGGAAGGAATACAGGTCTTGTGTTGATGAAACACTACCTGCGGTTAAACCGTGTCGAACCATAGATGAGGTGGATGCAGCAGTGGACGTCATCACCACCACTATACAGGAGTCAGCCAATCAGAACATCCCCAGGTTTACCCCGCAGCCTAACGCCATCAGGAGACCACCCCGCCACATCCTTGCTCTCATCGCGCAGCGAAACAACTTGCGGAACATCTTCCAGCGTACACGTGACTACGGCTTGAAACCGGCCATCAATTCGATGACCCGGCAGATAGCCAGTCTCATGCGCGACTGGAAGACTTCCCTCTGGCACGATCAGCTGCGGAGGACCCACGACGACCACCGCCAGTTCTGGAGACTCGTCAGGACCTTCGTTAGCAAGAAGAGGAGCGTGCACCTGACTGCGGGGAACCAGCTACTGACACCTGGGGAACAGGCTGAGCTCCTGGCTGAAAGCTATGCAGCGAGGGATGCTGAGCGGACGATTAGTGCCCCCCCGATCCCGGAGGGTCCACTGCCGTCTCCTAACGAAAAACCCATCTTCGCCACTTTCAACCAGCTTGAGTCGGTACTAAGACGCACCAAGGGAAACAAGGCGTCCGGACATGATGAAATCCCGTACGTGTTGCTGAAGATGCTTCCTAGGAAAGGGAAAGCTTTCCTACTAAACATCTTTAACTCATGCCTACGGATCTCATACTTTCCGAATGCCTGGAAACAAGCAATCGTAGTGCCGCTACTCAAGCCGGGAAAGAATGGAGACCTGGCAGAACACTACCGTCCGATCAGCCTCCTCTCGCACATCAGCAAGGTCTTTGAGCGCCTCATCCATCACCACCTTATGAAGCACTGCTGGGAGGAGCAAGTCATACCACCGGAGCAGACAGGTTTCCAGAGAGGAGTCGCATGTGAGCATCACTTGGCCAAGCTTCAAGCGCACACCGTAGACATGATGAGCCGGAACAGAACTACAGCCTTCATCTCCCTGGATTGCAGCCAGGCCTTTGACTGTGTGTCTCACACACACGTTCTACGCCGCCTGCAGGAGCTCAGGTTTCCAGCCACCCTATGCCGAATGATCAGAAGCTACCTTAGTGGAAGATCTTTCGTCGTACGAGTGGGTTCGGATTCTTCGACTCCGGCCCCCATCACCTGCGGAGTACCACAAGGGTCTGTGTTAGGGCCAATACTGTTCGTCGTTTTCACGGCGCCAGTGGTGGCCTTAAAGCATCCAGGGGCGGTAGTAGCAGCCTATGCCGATGACATTGGTATCTACTCCTCCAGTTTTAACGCCAAAAGGGCCCTCACTCTTGCCCAAAACGCCTCAGCCACCATCGTCAAAGAGCTTCAGGCCATTGGGATAAGAGTGAACCCACTGAAGACAGATGCCATCGTCATGTCATTTCAAACAGGAAAGAAATCGCTGCCCAGTCACTTTACAATAGGTGACACGGACCAGAAGATTTCTACGAAGATCCTTTACCTCGGAGTCACGCTGGACCGGCATCTAACCTTCAACAGTCATGTAAGAGAGAGACTCAAGCTGGCACGGCAGAAGGCTCATAGGCTGTACCACCTCCTAACATCGCATCAGCTGTCTCTACGGCTAAAGCTACAGCTGTACAAGGCAATCATCAGGCCAACGATGCTTCATGGGGCTCCTCTTCTTCGACATCTTTACAGGACAACACTCAGGGAACTACAGAGCTACCAGAACTCCGTACTTCGACGGATCGTCAAAGGAACCTCACTTCAGAGGGCAAAGGCTGCGGTGATCCATGAAGAGCTGCAGCTACCCTCTGTTCCCGAGTTTATAGGCCGGAGGCACATCAAGTTTTTTGATGGGCTGAAGGCCTGTCCAAACCAGCTCTTCAAAGATATCGCCCCACCTCCCAAACCTGGGAGGTGGCAAGGCAAAGTCCCCTTGGTGGATGTCCTCACCGAGGGAAGGGGTTCTGGCTCTGTAGCCTGAACTCGTTTAAATAAATATAAAACAAGAAGGGCGAACCCTCCACGCCCAAACAAAAATAAAAGTAAAACCTTGTAACTGGTGCATGCAGCATACCAACTTTCCCTTCCTTAAAATGCCCAAAGGCAATAAAAGCGACTGTAGTATTAAGAATATATATATTTTCGTATTTATATATATGCATCTGTATTAATAAATAATCTCCTCGGAGGGTTAGAAAAAAAAGAAAAAAAAAAAAAAAAAAAAAAAAAAAAAAAAAAAAAAAAAAAAAAAAAAAAAAAAAACTATTGGTATTATTTCGTCAACGACAGAGAACAGAAACAGTAGAAGGATGTCTGGACGTGGAAAAGGTGGCAAAGCTAAGGGAAAGGCAAAGACCCGTTCATCCAGGGCTGGTCTCCAGTTCCCCGTCGGTCGTATCCACCGTCTCCTCAGGAAAGGTAACTACGCCGAGAGAGTGGGAGCAGGAGCTCCGGTGTACCTCGCTGCAGTTATGGAATACCTGGCTGCCGAAGTTCTCGAGTTGGCCGGCAACGCAGCTCGTGATAACAAGAAAACTAGGATCATCCCGCGTCACCTGCAGCTCGCCATCAGGAACGACGAGGAGTTGAACAAGCTGTTGTCGGGAGTCACCATCGCTCAAGGAGGAGTTCTTCCCAACATCCAGGCCGTTCTGCTGCCGAAGAAGACAGAGAAGAGCTCTTAAGCCTAATGCTGGGGCTAGCCTCTCGACCTTCTCTTTTCAACGGCCCTTTTCAGGGCCACAAAATATGTAGACTATACTTTCACAAAAGCGTTTAAAGACCTCTCAACACGCCATCCTCCCATATCGGCAGTCGTCGATGTCGGGGTACCACCCGTTGGAAGCTCTCGATTAGGTTAATATACATATATGTATGTTGATTGTTGACAAGCTTGCAGATCATAGGTTTATCTTCGGCTACAGATCGATGAAAGTAATTACAGGAACGGAAGGATTGTCAAATTTTAATGAACGATAATCAAATGAAAAATGATACGAGTTTGTATATAAACGAAAGTGTTTGCATTTAATAAGTGTGTGTTTGTATGCACACACACACACACACACACACACACACATGTATGTATATATATATATATATATATTTATTTATTTTTTCAACTTGTAAAATCAATAAATGTATATTATTATACACACATTGAACACGCACAAGCTCTCCCTCACCCCATCTCTTCCACCTAGGAGAAGGGGAAGTGACGCATAAACTGTCCACCAGAGCGCATACCATACCTTCCTTGTTTGGACCAATCGGAATGTGAGACCTACCTATATAAGCCCGGAGTTACCATCCGTCGGGCGACATCATCATATAAACGTGCCTTACGGTTAATCTACATTCTGTGTTCTGCCTTCTACCTGTGAACATCTAGCTGCTCTACCTGCTCTCAGTGTGACGATACAGCACCAGGCCAACAGTTTTTACGGTTTTCCTGAGACCGCGTGGGTACGCCATGTAAACACGTGAGTAAAAACTCTTGCTTTATTTTCCAGTTTTCTGGTTTATAATTTCTTATATATATACAGTGTAATTTAAGGTTAGTTTTAGTATTATTTTTATTACATTATTTAAACATGTTTATGGACCACACAAACGGGCCACAAAACACACCACAAACTCCACACATTTTTACACCTCCACCTCCAACACAGAATACCACAATAACACCTACCACAAGCACACGAAACAAACGGAAACGGATCAAGGTGACTCACACCGACAGTGATGGGTTTTCCCTCCCCAAAAACCCCATCAAGGCTGTCCCCCGACCATTAGATGGAACTACGCAAATCGTAGTTTCAAACCAATTTCAAGAACTTAACGCAGCACAAAACATAGACAACACTGAAACCCCAGAAACCAGTCAAAACCAAACCATTACACCGACAAATATACAAAGACCACCCCCCATAGTAATTAGACCCCCGATATCATCGGCGGTAATAAAACAAACTCTTTTAGAGTGTAATATTACTCAATTCAGTCTTCGATGCTCTAAAGTCGAAAACAAAATATACCTAACCAATGACAAAGACTATCACAAGACACTAAGCATCATCAATACGAATGATGATATATATTATCATTCCTATGCCCCACGAGGAACTAAACCTCTCAAGAGGTTCCTCCTAAAGGGGTTCGATATAGATCACCCCTTGGAATCCATATCCGCCACCCTCCAAGCCCGATTACCAGGGTTTAAAAATATTTGGAGGATGACCAAAACCAACGAACAAGGACAGAAAAGACAGCTGTCCCACATTATCGTGACAACTGATCACGAAACAACAATTAAACAACTGAAGGACATTGGCCCTATAGACTACATGTTCTATACAATAGAAGCAATGAAGAACATTGCTGGCCCCAGGCAGTGCCATAACTGCCAGGAATTCGGCCATACACAGGCATATTGTGGACGTAGACACGTATGCGTAAAATGTGGTGAAAACCACGAATCGTCAACATGTCCAAGGACATCCCCCCCCAAATGCGCAAATTGCGGAGGCCCTCATGTGGCCTCATATCGCAATTGCGAATTTAGGCTCAATCTTATAAAAAATAAGATCAATAAAAAGGTGGAAAAAGCACCTGTTAATAACAACCCTCCCAGGGAGACATCTCGAGCTCCCCCTACCACCTCAGCCCCGAACTCCTACGCCGGGGTCACGGTCAGTGGACCACCTCCTCCCCCTCAACCCTCTCCACCAACCTCCCAACCTCCGTCCTCTGAAACCCCCCCATGGGTCGCTGAACTTGTGGGAATGTTCAGGGACATGAAAGAAATGTTTACTACGTTACTCACTACAGTAAACATTATTTTACAAAGAAACATCAATGGATAGACATACTATCCTAAACTATAACATAACAGGGCTCATGCATCGTAAGCTTGAGCTAGAAACCCTCCTGGCTTCCTATAAGCCATCCATAATTTCACTCACAGACACACAACTCAACAAACAGAGGTACGTATATTTCCCTGGATACAAAACCTATAGACTTGACTCACCCACACACGGCGGCGTAGCACTCCTGGTGCGTTCAGACGTCCCCTCCAGACTAATAAACGGCACAACACTAAACGACGACAAACACTCAGCTATCACTATACAAGTAAGACTAAAACACTCATACAAAATCACATGCGTCTACAGAAGTCCATCAGGCAAACTAGACACATTCAAGACATTTTTGAAAAACATTGAGACAGACAGACAACACATTATTGTAGGTGACTTAAACGCCAAACACCACACTTGGAACTGTACTAAACCAAACGCATTAGGAAACCACCTGACCAAATGCAAATACACTATTATACACCCTAATGCGTTCACATACAGACACCACGCCAACCCATCTATCACATCCACACTAGATCTATTGCTCACACAACAGCCACACAGATTCACAGACTGCACAACAATCGAGTTCAGCGACAACGACCACATCCCGGTTTTATACAAACTAGGACAAGACAACACACCAACCCAACATACAGACTACAAATATAAATTCCGGAACGGAGACTGGAAACTATACAAAAACATAGCATACGAAAACACACCCTACATCACCACCCTACACACTACAAATGACATCGACACGGCCATTGCAACAGTAAACAACATCATACACAAAGCAGCCCAAACATCTATCCCCACATTCACCCCCACACCGATACACCTACGCAAACCCCCTAAACATATACTAACACTCATAAAACAACGCAACAACATCAAAAACTGTTGGTATAGGACGAAAGACCATACCTACAAACCCATCATTAACAGTCTCACAAAACAAATCACATCCCTAATGTCGCAGTGGAAAACGTCCCTCTGGCATGAACAGTTACGCCTCACACATAACGACCATAGGAAATTCTGGAAACTTACCAGAAGCCATAACACCAAATCAAAATCGGTGAAAATTCAACGAGGCGATGAGCTCCTCACCCCCGCAGATCAGGCTGACATTCTCTCTGACTATTACGTAGAAAGGGACAACTCACGCAACAGTAACACATACCACCACAACCCTTCCACCGATAACACACAGAATTCAATATTCTCTACATATAAAGACCTGACTGCAATCCTGAGGAAAACTAAGGGAAACAAATCACCCGGGAAAGACAATATTCCATACGTCCTTCTCAAACAACTCCCCCGAAAAACCCTAATGTTTCTCCTTAACATTTTTAATTCCTGCTCACGCCTCAGATACTTCCCTACGGAGTGGAAACATGCTATCGTCGTTCCACTCCTCAAACCCCGTAAACGAGGAGCGGTTCCGGAAGAATACCGGCCAATTAGTCTCCTCAACCATATCTCAAAAATATATGAGAAACTACTCATTATCCACATCCGAAAACACTGCGATACACACGACATCATACCCCCGCAACAGACGGGGTTCTCGCGTGGAGTTAGCTGTTATCACCACGTAGCCAAGCTGCAATACGATATAGCTAACAATTTCCATAAAAACCTTGCCACAGCAATGATTTCACTCGATTGCACACAGGCTTTCGACTCTGTGTCCTACCCCATCCTTATCAATAAACTCACTCACTATCAATTCCCGGACCAAATGGTCGACATCATAGGATCATACCTCACTGACCGGTACTTTGTAGTCCGGGTCAGAAATGAAATTTCAGCCCCCCGCCAAGTTACATGCGGAGTCCCCCAGGGCTCTGTCCTTGCGCCTATACTTTTCAACATATATACTGCCCAAGTAGTAGGGACAAAGATTGAGAATACCACAATCGCCGCATATGCTGATGACATTGCTATTTATACAGCCAGCATGAATGCGAAACATGCAATGCGCAAGGCACAGATAGTAGCTCAACAAATCACAGACCAATTAAAAGACATAAACATACTCATTAACACGCAGAAAACAGATGCTATCACATTCTCATACAAGAAAACACCCGATAAAACACCAACATTAAACGGCCAAACCATCACAACAAAGAAACACCTCACATACCTAGGTATTAAACTCGAATCACACTTATCATTCACAGCACACATACAGAACAGAATTCACACTGTCAGATCAACATCAACACAACTACAGCACCTACTCTACTCACCAGGGCTGTCACTCAGACTCAAATTACTCATATACAAATCTATTCTCAGACCATCTCTTTTACACGGAGCACCACTCTTACACTATCTCTACCCAACAGCCCTGAAGAAACTACAGCAATATCAGAACAGCATACTCATGAAGATATGTAGAGGCACCACATTAGAAAGACGGAACATGAATCACATTCACGATACATTACAACTCGACACAATACAAAAACACATATCACGTAGGCACATTAAATTTTTTGATAACCTACCCTCATCCTTCAATCCGCTATTCCGCACTCTCACACCATCCTTACTTCCAGCCAGATGGCAAGGCCGTAAGGGTCCAACCAACCCAATTAACATTATCATATAAACCTGCCTTACGGTTACTCCCCCACTAACTCCCTTCTCCTCTAGCCCTGTCCTCTATTCCATTATCCTTCCCCCTCCCCTTTTATTTCTTTTATCTTATGTTTTATAAATGACAACACGCGGAGGCCCCTCAACTCCTAACATATCATGCTGAGCTGCACCACAGCGAAAATAACATAACTTATTAACTCATCGCACCTTCAAATACCACAGGTAGTATAAGGTAATAAGGTAAATCAGCATCGTTCCACTTAGTATTGTGGTTCGAATTTCGCATTTTAATCCTGTTTTTCTGTTTTAGAGGGATCAGAAAAAAAAAAAAAAAAAAAAAAAAAAAAAAAAAAAAAAAAAAAAAAAAAAAAAAAAAAAAAAAAAAAAAAAAAAAAAAAAAAAAAAAAAAAAAAACGTCGGGCGGTTTCTGTGTTCTGCCTTCTACCTGTGAACATCTAGCTGCTCTACCTGCTCTACCTGCTCTCAGTGTGACGATACAGCACCAGGCCAACAGTTTTTACGGTTTTCCTGAGACCGCGTGGGTACGCCATGTAAACACGTGAGTAAAAACCTTGCTTTATTTTCCAGTTTTCTGGTTTATATATCTTATATATATATTGCGTATTTTAAGTTTAGTTTTAGTATTATTTTTATTACATTATAAACATGTTTATGGACCACTCAAACGGGCCACAAAATACACCACAAATTTCACACATTTTCACACCACCACCTCTAACACAGAATACCACAATAACACCTACATGTACACTAAACAAACGGAAAAGGATTAAGGTGACTCACACCGACAGTGATGGGTTTTCCCTCCCCAAAAACCCCATCAAGGCTGTCCCCCGACCCTTAGATGGAACTACGCAAATCGTAGTTTCCAACCAATTCCAACAACTAACCAACACACCTGAAACCACTGATTCAAACGACAATCAACAAGACACCACTACACAACAAACTACACCAACAAATATACAAAGACCACCCCCCATAGTAATTAGACCACCAATATCATCGGCGGTAATAAAACAAACTCTTTTAGAGTGCAATATAACTCAATTTAGTCTTCGATGCTCCAAAGTCGAAAACAAAATATACCTAACCAATGACAAAGACTATCACAAGACACTAAGTATCATCAATACGAATGATGATATATATTATCATTCCTATGCCCCACGAGGTACTAAACCTCTCAAGAGGTTCCTCCTAAAGGGTTTCGATATCGATCACCCTTTAGAATCAATATCCGCCACCCTCCAAGCCCGATTACCAGGGTTTAAAAATATTTGGAGGATGACCAAAACTAATGAACAGGGACAGAAAAGACAGCTGTCCCACATTATCGTGACAACTGATCACGAAACAACAATCAAGCAACTAAAGGACATTGGTCCTATAGACTATATGTTTTATACAATAGAAGCAATGAAGAACATTGCTGGCCCCAGGCAGTGCCATAACTGCCAGGAATTCGGCCATACACAGGCATATTGTGGACGTAGACACGTATGCGTAAAATGTGGTGAAAACCACGAATCGTCAACATGTCCAAGGACATCCCCCCCCAAATGCGCAAATTGCGGAGGCCCTCATGTGGCCTCATTTCGCAATTGCGAATTTAGGCTCAATCTTATAAAAAATAAGATCAACAAAAAGGTGGAAAAAGCACCTGTTAACAATAACCCTCCCAGGGAGACATCTCGAGCTCCCCCTACCACCTCAGCCCCGAACTCCTACGCCGGGGTCACGGTCAGTGGACCACCTCCCCCCCCTTCACCCTCTCCACCAACCTCTCAACCTCCGTCCTCTGAAACCCCCCCATGGGTCGCCGAACTTGTGGGAATGTTCAGGGACATGAAAGAAATGTTTACTACGTTACTGACTACAGTAAACATTATTTTACAAAGAAATATCAATGGATAGACATACTATCCTAAACTATAACATAACAGGGCTCATGCATCGTAAGCTTGAGTTAGAAACCCTCCTGGCTTCTTATAAGCCATCCATAATTTCACTCACAGACACACAACTCAACAAACAGAGGTACGTATATTTCCCCGGATACAAAACCTATAGACTTGACTCACCCACACACGGCGGCGTAGCACTCCTGGTGCGTTCAGACGTCCCCTCCAGACTAATAAACGGCACAACACTAAACGACGACAAACACTCAGCCATCACTATACAAGTAAGACTAAAACATTCATACAAAATCACATGCGTCTACAGAAGTCCATCAGGCAAACTAGACACATTCAAGACCTTTTTGAAAAACATTGAGACAGACAGACAACACATTATTGTAGGTGACTTAAACGCCAAACACCACACTTGGAACTGTACTAAACCAAACGCATTAGGAAACCACCTGACCAAATGCAAATACACTATTATACACCCTAATGCGTTCACATACAGACACCACGCCAACCCATCTATCACATCCACACTAGATCTATTACTCACACAACAGCCACACAGATTCACAGACTGCACAACAATCGAGTTCAGCGACAACGACCACATCCCGGTTTTATACAAACTAGGACAAGACAACACACCAACCCAACATACAGACTACAAATATAAATTCCGGAACGGAGACTGGAAACTATACAAAAACATAGCATACGAAAACACACCCTACATCACCACCCTACACACTACAAATGACATCGACACGGCCATTGCAACAGTAAACAACATCATACACAAAGCAGCCCAAACATCTATCCCCACATTCACCCCCACACCGATACACCTACGCAAACCCCCTAAACATATACTAACACTCATAAAACAACGCAACAACATCAAAAACTGTTGGTATAGGACGAAAGACCATACCTACAAACCCATCATTAACAGTCTCACAAAACAAATCACATCCCTAATGTCGCAGTGGAAAACGTCCCTCTGGCATGAACAGTTACGCCTCACACATAACGACCATAGGAAATTCTGGAAACTTACCAGAAGCCATAACACCAAATCAAAATCGGTGAAAATTCAACGAGGCGATGAGCTCCTCACCCCCGCAGATCAGGCTGACATCCTCTCTGACTATTACGTAGAAAGGGACAACTCACGCAACAGTAAAACATACCACCACAACCCCTCCACCGATAATACACAGAATTCAATATTCTCTACATATAAAGACCTGACTGCAATCCTGAGGAAAACTAAGGGAAACAAATCACCCGGGAAAGACAATATTCCATACGTCCTTCTCAAACAACTCCCCCGAAAAACCCTAATGTTTCTCCTTAACATTTTTAATTCCTGCTCACGCCTCAGACACTTCCCTACGGAGTGGAAACATGCTATCGTCGTTCCACTCCTCAAACCCCGTAAACGAGGAGCGGTTCCGGAAGAATACCGGCCAATTAGTCTCCTCAACCATATCTCAAAAATATATGAGAAACTACTCATTATCCACATCCGAAAACACTGCGACACACACGACATCATACCCCCGGAACAGACGGGGTTCTCGCGTGGAGTTAGCTGTTATCACCACGTAGCCAAGCTGCAATACGATATAGCTAACAATCTCCATAAAAACCTGGCCACAGCAATGATTTCACTCGATTGCACACAGGCTTTCGACTCTGTGTCCTATCCCATCCTAATCCATAAACTCACACACTACCAATTCCCGGACCAACTGGTCGACATCATAGGATCATACCTCACTGACCGGTACTTTGTAGTCCGGGTCAGAAATGAAATTTCAGCCCCCCGCCAAGTTACATGCGGAGTCCCCCAGGGCTCTGTCCTTGCGCCTATACTTTTCAACATATATACTGCCCAAGTAGTAGGGACAAAGATTGAGAATACCACAATCGCCGCATATGCTGATGACATTGCTATTTATACAGCCAGCATGAATGCGAAACATGCAATGCGCAAGGCACAGATAGTAGCTCAACAAATCACAGACCAATTAAAAGACATCAACATACTCATTAACACCCAGAAAACAGATGCTATCACATTTTCATACAAGAAAACACCCGATAAAACACCAACATTAAACGGCCAAACCATCACAACAAAGAAACACCTCACATACCTAGGTATTAAACTGGAATCACACTTATCATTCACAGCACACATACAGAACAGAATTCACACTGTCAGATCAACATCAACACAACTACAGCACCTACTCTACTCACCAGGGCTGTCACTCAGACTCAAACTACTTATATACAAATCTATACTAAGACCATCTCTTTTACACGGAGCACCACTCCTACACTTTCTCTACCCAACAGCCCTGAAGAAACTACAGCAATATCAAAACAGTATACTCATGAAGATATGTAGAGGCACCACATTAGAAAGACGTAACATGAATCACATTCACGATACATTACAACTCGACACAATACAAAAACACATATCACGTAGGCACATCAAATTCTTTGACAACCTACCCTCATCATTTAATCCCCTATTCCGCACTCTCACACCATCCTTACTCCCAGCCAGATGGCAAGGCCGTAAGGGTCCAACCAACCCAATTAACATCATCATATAAACCTGCCTTACGGTTACTCCCCCACTAACTCCCTTCTCCTCCAGCCCTGTCCTCTATTCCATTATCCTTCCCCCTCCCTTTTATTTTTGTTATTTTATGTTTTATAAATAATAACACGCGGAGGCCCCTCAACTCCTAAGATATCATGATGAGCTGCACCACAGCGAAAAGAACATAACTTATCAACTCAACCCACCTTCAAATACCACAGGTAGTATAAGGTAATAAGGTAAATAAGCATCGTTCCACTTAGTATTGTGGTTCGAATTTCGCATTTTAATCCTGTTTTTCTGTTTTAGAGGGATCAGAAAAAAAAAAAAAAAAAAAAAAAAAAAAAAAAAAAAAAAAAAAAAAAAAAAAAAAAAAAAAAAAAAAAAAAAAAAAAAAAAAAAAAAAAAAAAAACGTCGGGCGGTTTCTGTGTTCTGCCTTCTACCTGTGAACATCTAGCTGCTCTACCTGCTCTACCTGCTCTCAGTGTGACGATACAGCACCAGGCCAACAGTTTTTACGGTTTTCCTGAGACCGCGTGGGTACGCCATGTAAACACGTGAGTAAAAACCTTGCTTTATTTTCCAGTTTTCTGGTTTATATATCTTATATATATATTGCGTATTTTAAGTTTAGTTTTAGTATTATTTTTATTACATTATAAACATGTTTATGGACCACTCAAACGGGCCACAAAATACACCACAAATTTCACACATTTTCACACCACCACCTCTAACACAGAATACCACAATAACACCTACATGTACACTAAACTAACGGAAAAGGATTAAGGTGACTCACACCGACAGTGATGGGTTTTCCCTCCCCAAAAACCCCATCAAGGCTGTCCCCCGACCCTTAGATGGAACTACGCAAATCGTAGTTTCCAACCAATTCCAACAACTAACCAACACACCTGAAACCACTGATTCAAACGACAATCAACAAGACACCACTACACAACAAACTACACCAACAAATATACAAAGACCACCCCCCATAGTAATTAGACCACCAATATCATCGGCGGTAATAAAACAAACTCTTTTAGAGTGCAATATAACTCAATTTAGTCTTCGATGCTCCAAAGTCGAAAACAAAATATACCTAACCAATGACAAAGACTATCACAAGACACTAAGTATCATCAATACGAATGATGATATATATTATCATTCCTATGCCCCACGAGGTACTAAACCTCTCAAGAGGTTCCTCCTAAAGGGTTTCGATATCGATCACCCTTTAGAATCAATATCCGCCACCCTCCAAGCCCGATTACCAGGGTTTAAAAATATTTGGAGGATGACCAAAACTAATGAACAGGGACAGAAAAGACAGCTGTCCCACATTATCGTGACAACTGATCACGAAACAACAATCAAGCAACTAAAGGACATTGGTCCTATAGACTATATGTTTTACACTATAGAAGCAATGAAGAACATTGCTGGCCCCAGGCAGTGCCATAACTGCCAGGAATTCGGCCATACACAGGCATATTGTGGACGTAAACACGTATGCGTAAAATGTGGTGAAAACCACGAATCGTCAACATGTCCAAGGACATCCCCCCCCAAATGCGCAAATTGCGGAGGCCCTCATGTGGCCTCATATCGCAATTGCGAATTTAGGCTCAATCTTATAAAAAATAAGATCAACAAAAAGGTGGAAAAAGCACCTGTTAACAATAACCCTCCCAGGGAGACATCTCGAGCTCCCCCTACCACCTCAGCCCCGAACTCCTACGCCGGGGTCACGGTCAGTGGACCACCTCCCCCCCCTTCACCCTCTCCACCAACCTCTCAACCTCCGTCCTCTGAAACCCCCCCATGGGTCGCCGAACTTGTGGGAATGTTCAGGGACATGAAAGAAATGTTTACTACGTTACTGACTACAGTAAACATTATTTTACAAAGAAATATCAATGGATAGACATACTATCCTAAACTATAATATAACAGGGCTCATGCATCGTAAGCTTGAGTTAGAAACCCTCCTGGCTTCTTATAAGCCATCCATAATTTCACTCACAGACACACAACTCAACAAACAGAGGTACGTATATTTCCCCGGATACAAAACCTATAGACTTGACTCACCCACACACGGCGGCGTAGCACTCCTGGTGCGTTCAGACGTCCCCTCCAGACTAATAAACGGCACAACACTAAACGACGACAAACACTCAGCCATCACTATACAAGTAAGACTAAAACATTCATACAAAATCACATGCGTCTACAGAAGTCCATCAGGCAAACTAGACACATTCAAGACCTTTTTGAAAAACATTGAGACAGACAGACAACACATTATTGTAGGTGACTTAAACGCCAAACACCACACTTGGAACTGTACTAAACCAAACGCATTAGGAAACCACCTGACCAAATGCAAATACACTATTATACACCCTAATGCGTTCACATACAGACACCACGCCAACCCATCTATCACATCCACACTAGATCTATTACTCACACAACAGCCACACAGATTCACAGACTGCACAACAATCCAGTTCAGCGACAACGACCACATCCCGGTTTTATACAAACTAGGACAAGACAACACACCAACCCAACATACAGACTACAAATATAAATTCCGGAACGGAGACTGGAAACTATACAAAAACATAGCATACGAAAACACACCCTACATCACCACCCTACACACTACAAATGACATCGACACGGCCATTGCAACAGTAAACAACATCATACACAAAGCAGCCCAAACATCTATCCCCACATTCACCCCCACACCGATACACCTACGCAAACCCCCTAAACATATACTAACACTCATAAAACAACGCAACAACATCAAAAACTGTTGGTATAGGACGAAAGACCATACCTACAAACCCATCATTAACAGTCTCACAAAACAAATCACATCCCTAATGTCGCAGTGGAAAACGTCCCTCTGGCATGAACAGTTACGCCTCACACATAACGACCATAGGAAATTCTGGAAACTTACCAGAAGCCATAACACCAAATCAAAATCGGTGAAAATTCAACGAGGCGATGAGCTCCTCACCCCCGCAGATCAGGCTGACATCCTCTCTGACTATTACGTAGAAAGGGACAACTCACGCAACAGTAAAACATACCACCACAACCCCTCCACCGATAATACACAGAATTCAATATTCTCTACATATAAAGACCTGACTGCAATCCTGAGGAAAACTAAGGGAAACAAATCACCCGGGAAAGACAATATTCCATACGTCCTTCTCAAACAACTCCCCCGAAAAACCCTAATGTTTCTCCTTAACATTTTTAATTCCTGCTCACGCCTCAGACACTTCCCTACGGAGTGGAAACATGCTATCGTCGTTCCACTCCTCAAACCCCGTAAACGAGGAGCGGTTCCGGAAGAATACCGGCCAATTAGTCTCCTCAACCATATCTCAAAAATATATGAGAAACTACTCATTATCCACATCCGAAAACACTGCGACACACACGACATCATACCCCCGGAACAGACGGGGTTCTCGCGTGGAGTTAGCTGTTATCACCACGTAGCCAAGCTGCAATACGATATAGCTAACAATCTCCATAAAAACCTGGCCACAGCAATGATTTCACTCGATTGCACACAGGCTTTCGACTCTGTGTCCTATCCCATCCTAATCCATAAACTCACACACTACCAATTCCCGGACCAACTGGTCGACATCATAGGATCATACCTCACTGACCGGTACTTTGTAGTCCGGGTCAGAAATGAAATTTCAGCCCCCCGCCAAGTTACATGCGGAGTCCCCCAGGGCTCTGTCCTTGCGCCTATACTTTTCAACATATATACTGCCCAAGTAGTAGGGACAAAGATTGAGAATACCACAATCGCCGCATATGCTGATGACATTGCTATTTATACAGCCAGCATGAATGCGAAACATGCAATGCGCAAGGCACAGATAGTAGCTCAACAAATCACAGACCAATTAAAAGACATCAACATACTCATTAACACCCAGAAAACAGATGCTATCACATTTTCATACAAGAAAACACCCGATAAAACACCAACATTAAACGGCCAAACCATCACAACAAAGAAACACCTCACATACCTAGGTATTAAACTGGAATCACACTTATCATTCACAGCACACATACAGAACAGAATTCACACTGTCAGATCAACATCAACACAACTACAGCACCTACTCTACTCACCAGGGCTGTCACTCAGACTCAAACTACTTATATACAAATCTATACTAAGACCATCTCTTTTACACGGAGCACCACTCCTACACTTTCTCTACCCAACAGCCCTGAAGAAACTACAGCAATATCAAAACAGTATACTCATGAAGATATGTAGAGGCACCACATTAGAAAGACGTAACATGAATCACATTCACGATACATTACAACTCGACACAATACAAAAACACATATCACGTAGGCACATCAAATTCTTTGACAACCTACCCTCATCATTTAATCCCCTATTCCGCACTCTCACACCATCCTTACTCCCAGCCAGATGGCAAGGCCGTAAGGGTCCAACCAACCCAATTAACATCATCATATAAACCTGCCTTACGGTTACTCCCCCACTAACTCCCTTCTCCTCCAGCCCTGTCCTCTATTCCATTATCCTTCCCCCTCCCTTTTATTTTTGTTATTTTATGTTTTATAAATAATAACACGCGGAGGCCCCTCAACTCCTAAGATATCATGATGAGCTGCACCACAGCGAAAAGAACATAACTTATCAACTCAACCCACCTTCAAATACCACAGGTAGTATAAGGTAATAAGGTAAATAAGCATCGTTCCATAGTATTATGGTTCGAATTTCCCATTTTAATCCTGTTTTTCTGTTTTAGAGGGATCAGAAAAAAAAAAAAAAAAAAAAAAAAAAAAAAAAAAAAAAAAAAAAAAAAAAAAAAACGTCGGGCGAGGTCAGTTAGCAGCTAGCAGCAGACGAAGAAGGTTCTCCTGGAGCGTCTACTGCAGTTACTTTCTTTCTGTATTCACTTTCTACCGAGAGCTTTCTTGCTAAGATAGCGCCTTAAGCTGTTAAGGTCCACACTTATCCCGTGGAATTATACCTTGACAGCCTATCGGGCAGCGTGGCTCTGGCAAGAGCACTCTCACCCCAGCCATTTATCCAACCTCCGTGCGGCCAGAAGATGACGGACTCGGCTGGATTCGTCTCTGAAATGGAAATCGGTGAACAGCAACGTCACAAGAGGGCCCATGAGACTGAAGAAGAAGATGATAGAGTCGATGAAGCCGGCTTTGAGAAGGTAAAGAGGAGACATACCTTCAAGCTGAAGCCAGGAACTGAGAAACCGGCCAATACAACTAAAACATCGAACCGGTACCAGAAACTTCAGAGCGATCTGAACCTGGGGCCAAGAGGACCGCCACCAATCATCATATCGCCACCACTATCACAGACGGACCTGAAGGAGATTCTGAAGGAGCGTGGTATAGTCAAGTTTTCCTTCAATACCTCGGAGACGGAGACGAGGCTGTACTTGACAACAGAAAAGGACCACAATACAGCCACACTGTTGCTCCGCGAAGATCAGAAGGTCCAATTTCACAGTTTCGCCCCTCGCGGAACACGAAGGTCGAAGAAGTATGTCTTGTACGGCTTCGACAGCGATTTCCCGATAGAAGAAATCTGCGAGGAGCTGAAAGCAAGGCTTCGGGGCTTCAAGATGGCACGTAGGCTGACTCGGCGTGATGGTGACAGGATGATTCCCACAGAACTCATCCAAATCATCACAGAACATGACGTACGACTTATCGACATCAGAAGGCTGTACGACATTGCACATGTCAGATTTCGCGTCAGCGAGTTTAAGGAAGACGGGGCCCCTGCGCAATGCCGAAACTGCCAGCAGTATGGCCACACAATGAAATACTGTGGCCGTACTTGCGTCTGCTCATGGTGTGGAGGGACACATATTCTGGAGCAGTGTCCAAAAGCTGCTCCACCAACATGCAGCAACTGTAAAGGTGGCCACCCTACATCCTCAAGGGACTGCCCGAAGCGTCAAGAGCTAATCAGGAAGAGGAGGGAAGCCGCTGCACAAGAAGAGGCTACCCACGCAGCACCAGCCCCTTCAAGGAAGCCGAGTAGGCAAGTCCAGCGTGGCTTGGCCTACTCTGCTGTGAGTGGCGGAGCGCCCGGCCAATCAGAAGAGGCCGCCCATCCCCACCACTCCGATCACCCCCACCACCCGGACTACCCCCACCAGGAGCCCCATCCCCACCACCGACCTAGGAACCAGGCTACGACATCAGAAGCTGCTCGTCCTTCGAAGACATCGGAACTCAACCTGGCGTCGATCGTGGAGAAGATGATGGTCCGGATGGACAAATTGATGGACCTGGTGAACACTCTGCTCCTGACATTCCTTCCTACCAGGCAACATGATTGAACACCAGGTCCTCAATTTTAATATCCGAGGCCTATCCCAGAAGATGGCTGAACTAGAGATACTGCTCCAGCAACACAGACCGTCAGTGGTGGCGCTGACTGACACACTTCTACCCGCCTCATCGAGACTGTACCTACAGGGGTACACTGTGTACCGGGAGGTCTGTCCTCCTGGGACTTCGGAGGGCGTTGCCATCCTGGTAAGAAGGGACGTTTCCTCGCGAATCGTCCCTAACCCGGTGAATCCAACTGAGGGAACTCATCTAGTCACGGTCGACGTGCGCCTGAAACATCGGTACACATTCACCTGTGTCTATAGGAGACCGAGGGCTGGACTAACCTCAGTGAAGTTGCTTCTACAACATGCCCAGGCAAGGAGTCGGTATATCGTCCTCGGGGACTTTAATGCTCGGCACACCGCCTGGTTGTGTGGTAGTAACAACCCACTGGGTACCTACATCACCAAGACCAGGCTGGCCGTCTTCCACCCAGGTGTGCATACCTTCAGGCATGCAGCCCACCCTGAGTGGACTTCAACGCTTGACCTGCTCCTATCCAGGGATCTGCACACCGTCACGGATTGCCTAGCGCTACCGTACGGTGCTTCAGATCATAGGCCAGTACTGTATACCTTCGAAGGTACCCCGGCCACACCACCTGCGAGCAAGTACCTTTTCCTCAAAGCCGACTGGAAAGGATACAGGTCCTGCGTTGATGATACACTTCCAACGGTTAAGCTGTGTCAAACAGCCGTTGAGGTGGATGAAGCGGTGGACGTCATCACCACCACCATCCAGGAGTCAGCTAACCAGAACATTCCTAAGTTCACCCCGCAGCCGAACGCAATGAGAAGACCACCGAAGCACATCCTCGCTCTGATAGGCCAAAGGAATAACCTGCGGAACATCTTCCAGCGCACACGGGACTACGGCTTGAAGCCGGCCATCAATGCGATGACCCGGCAGATAGCTAGTCTCATGCGTGACTGGAAAACCTCGCTCTGGCACGATCAGCTCCGCAGGACCCACGACGATCATCGCCAGTTCTGGAGGCTTGTCAGGACGTTCGTTAGCAAGAAGAGGAACGTGCACTTGACTGCGGGGAATGAACTGTTGACACCTGGAGAGCAAGCTGAACTCCTGGTTGAAAGCTATGCAGCGGCGGATGCTGAGCGGACGAACAGTGCCCCTCCGGTTCCGGAGGGACCACTGCCTTGTCCTAACGAAAAGCCCATCTTCGCCACCTTCAACCAGCTTGAGTCGGTACTAAGACGCACAAAAGGAAACAAGGCGTCAGGACATGACGAGATCCCGTACGTACTGTTGAAGATGCTCCCTAGGAAAGGTAAAGCTTTCCTACTGAACATCTTTAACTCGTGCCTACGGATCTCGTACTTTCCGACCGTCTGGAAACAAGCGATCGTAGTGCCGCTACTCAAGCCGGGGAAGAAAGGAGACCTGGCAGAGCACTATCGTCCTATCAGCCTCCTCTCGCACATCAGCAAGGTCTTCGAGCGACTGATTCATTACCACATGATGAGGCACTGCAGGCAGGAGCAGATTATCCCACCTGAGCAGACCGGGTTCCAGCGAGGCGTCGCTTGTACCCACCATCTGGCGAAGCTACAGGCTCACACCATAGAGCAGATGCATCGCAACAAAGCCACAGCCTTCATCTCCCTGGACTGCAGCCAGGCCTTTGATAGCGTCTCCCATACGCTATTACTCCGTCGACTGGAAGATTACAGATTTCCGACCTCTCTATGCCGAATGATCAGAAGCTATCTTAGCGGAAGGTCATTCGTCGTACGAGTGGGTGGCGATCTCTCCAATCCAGCACCTACCACCTGCGGAGTACCACAAGGGTCTGTGCTGGGGCCAATACTGTTTGTCGTTTTCACGGCGCCGGTAGTGGCCCTCAAGCATCCAGGGGCAGTGGTAGCAGCCTACGCTGATGACATTGGCATCTATTCCTCCAGCCTAAACCCCAAGAGAGCGCTTACACTGGCCCAAAATGCCTCAGCCACAGTCGTAACCGAGCTACAGACTATTGGGATCAAGGTTAACCCGAGGAAGACAGATGCCATTGTGATGTCCTTCCAGCGAGGAAAGAAGCCGTTGCCAACCCACTTCACCATCGAGGACGTAGATCAGCGGGTCTCAAGCTCAATTGTCTATCTCGGAGTGACACTGGATAGGCACCTCACCTTTTCCAATCACATCCGGAATAGACTCAAGCAGGCACGGCAGAAGACCCATAGACTCTACCACTTACTAACATCTGAGCAACTATCACTGAGGCTTAAATTACAGATATACAAGGCGATCATCAGGCCAACTCTGCTCTATGGTGCTCCCCTACTTCGCCACATGTACAAAACAACACTTACACGCCTGCAGAGCTACCAAAACTCGGTCTTACGACGGATAGTCAGGGGAACTATCCTCCAAAAGGCAAAGTCCACAAGAATACACGAAGAACTGCAGCTTCCATCAGTTCCCCAATACATAGGCCGTAGGCACATCAAATTTTTTGATGGGCTGAAAGCCTGTGGAAACCCATTATTCCAAGAAATCGCCCCACCTCCCACTCCCGGGAGATGGCAAGGCCAAGTCCCCTTGGTGGACATACTCGCCGAGGGAAGGGGATCAGACTAATCAGTCTGAGCCCAAATAAATAAAATAAACCAAGAGAGCGTCCCCTCCACGCTCGGCCAGTAATATAAGGCGTAAGCCACAATAGCACCTCTGTATCCAACAGACCTATCCCGTTCCCACCTTAGAATGCCCTAGGGCAATAAAAGTGTAAGATATGCATGTATATATGTAAATATATTGTATTTAGTTTTATTTAATAAATAAAGGAGGGTAAGAAAAAAAAAAAAAAAAAAAAAAAAAAAAAAAAAAAAAAAAAAAAAAAAAAAACCGTCGGGCGAGCAGTCGAATATCGTTCTCTGACCGGCTAAGATGACTGGACGTGGCAAGGGAGGAAAGGGTTTGGGCAAAGGAGGAGCCAAGAGGCATAGGAAAGTACTCCGAGACAACATCCAAGGTATCACCAAACCCGCCATAAGAAGATTGGCCAGGCGAGGAGGTGTGAAGCGTATATCGGGTCTTATCTACGAAGAAACCCGTGGCGTGCTGAAGGTGTTCTTGGAAAACGTCATCCGCGACGCAGTCACCTACACCGAACACGCCAAGAGGAAGACCGTTACCGCCATGGACGTCGTCTACGCCCTGAAGAGGCAGGGTCGTACTCTGTACGGTTTCGGCGGTTAAATTCGACGTCGTCGTGTGTACCTGGTGACCGGGGTAAAGTTTCAACGGCCCTTTTCAGGGCCACCAAAACTTGATAAGACTTTCTTAGTTACGCTCTAGATTTGCGCTCCACAATCCCTCCGCTCCCAAGAGAAAAATAATGTAAACGGTGTACATTGCGATTTTCTGGTTATTTTAACGGTTACTCATTTTTTTTTTTCCATCATTTTCTTATCAACATCCAAACTTACTAACTGAATAAAACGTTACACAGCACAGACAATCGAACGAAATCATTTACGACTATTTTTACATGAAACGGATAGCGGTAGTTAACAATACTTCGTATAACAGTCTATCGAGTTATAAAAGAGATAAATTGCATGCATGTTATTGACCCCCCGATATCCAACTGCATAAATAATGAGGATTAAAATCAATTCAGGCGGCAATTCACAAAATATTCTAAAGCCATACCTCGAAGGTTGGTAAAGCGGTATGTGATAATAAAGTTAAGTTTTATCCGTCGAATAAAAGAGGTGGTCCAAGGATAGAGTTTATTTTATTGCTTTATGATTATGGATAGTGAAAAAATGTATATTTCATAATTCAAGGAATACAGTTTCAAATTTATTTAACTAAACAAAAAAAGAAGGTAGAAGTGCACATGAGACAAAGAAAAAAGCCGACACATCATCCCGCTCATGCTGATTGGCCAGACGCACCCCCCACCACCCAGTTCCACCTATAAAACGCCCGATAACCAAGTGCCTCGCATAGCCTTATCATTCTGTGTTCTGCTTTCTACCTGTGAACATCTAGCTGCTCTACCTGCTCTACCTGCTCTCAGTGTGACGATACAGCACCAGGCCAACAGTTTTTACGGTTTTCCTGAGACCGCGTGGGTACGCCATGTAAACACGTGAGTAAAAACCTTTTGCTTTATTTTCCAGTTTTCTGGTTTATATATCTTATATATATATTGTGTATCTTAAGTTTAGTTTTAGTATTATTTTTATTACATTATAAACATGTTTATGGACCACACAAACGGGCCACAAAACACACCACAAACTCCACACATTTTTACACCTCCACCTCCAACACAGAATAACACAATAACACCTACCACAAGTACACGAAACAAACGGAAGAGGATCAAGGTGACTCATACCGACAGTGATGGGTTTTCCCTCCCCAAAAACCCCATCAAGGCTGTCCCCCGACCCTTAGATGGAACTACGCAAATCGTAGTTTCCAACCAATTCCAACAACTAACAAACACACCTGAAACCACTGATTCAAACGACAATCAACAAGACACCACTACACAACAAACTACACCAACAAATATACAAAGACCACCCCCCATAGTAATCAGACCACCGATATCATCGGCGGTAATAAAACAAACTCTTTTAGAGTGCAATATAACCCAATTCAGTCTTCGATGTTCTAAAATCGAAAACAAAATTTACCTATCTAACGACAAAGACTACCACAAGACCCTTAGCATCATCAATACGAATGATGATATATATTATCATTCGTATGCCCCACGGGGAACTAAACCTCTCAAGAGGTTCCTCCTAAAGGGTTTCGATATCGATCACCCTTTAGAATCCATATCCGCCACCCTCCAAGCCCGACTACCAGGGTTTAAAAATATTTGGAGGATGACCAAAACTAATGAACAGGGACAAAAAAGACAGCTGTCACACATTATCGTGACAACTGAACACGAAACCACAATTCAGCAACTAAAGAACATTGGTCCTATAGACTATATGTTTTATACAATAGAAGCAATGAAGAACATTGCTGGCCCCAGGCAGTGCCATAACTGCCAGGAATTCGGCCATACTCAAGCATACTGTGGTCGTAGACACGTATGTGTAAAATGTGGTGAAAACCACGAATCGTCAACATGTCCAAGGACATCCCCCCCCAAATGCGCAAATTGCGGAGGCCCTCATGTGGCCTCATATCGCAATTGCGAATTTAGGCTCAATCTTATAAAAAATAAGATCAAAAAAAGGTGGAAAAAGCACCTGTTAATAACAACCCTCCCAGGGAGACATCTCGAGCTCCCCCTACCACCTCAGCCCCGAACTCCTACGCCGGGGTCACGGTCAGTGGACCACCTCCCCCCCCCCCTCCACCCTCTCCACCAACCTCTCAACCTCCGTCCTCTGAAACCCCCCCATGGGTCGCTGAACTTGTGGGAATGTTCAGGGACATGAAAGAAATGTTTACCACGTTACTGACTACAGTATACATTATTTTACAAAGAAATATCAATGGATAGACATACTATCCTAAACTATAACATAACAGGGCTCATGCATCGTAAGCTTGAGCTAGAAACCCTCCTGGCTTCTTATAAGCCATCCATAATTTCACTCACAGACACACAAATCAACAAACAGAGGTACGTATATTTCCCCGGATACAAAACCTATAGACTTGACTCACCCACACACGGCGGCGTAGCACTCCTGGTGCGTTCAGACGTCCCCTCCAGACTAATAAACGGCACAACACTAAACGATGACAAACACTCAGCCATTACTATACAAGTAAGACTAAAACATTCATACAAAATCACATGCGTCTACAGAAGTCCATCAGGCAAACTAGACACATTCAAGACATTTTTGAAAAACATTGAGACAGACAGACAACACATTATTGTAGGTGACTTAAACGCCAAACACCACACTTGGAACTGTACTAAACCAAACGCATTAGGAAACCACCTGACCAAATGCAAATACACTATTATACACCCTAATGCGTTCACATACAGACACCACGCCAACCCATCTATCACATCCACACTAGATCTATTGCTCACACAACAGCCACACAGATTCACAGACTGCACAACAATCGAGTTCAGCGACAACGACCACATCCCGGTTTTATACAAACTAGGACAAGACAACACACCAACCCAACATACAGACTACAAATATAAATTCCGGAACGGAGACTGGAAACTATACAAAAACACAGCTTACGAAAACACACCCTACATCACCACCCTACACACTACAAATGACATCGACACGGCCATTGCAACAGTAAACAACATCATACACAAAGCAGCCCAAATATCTATCCCCACATTCACACCCACACCGATACACCTACGCAAACCCCCTAAACATATACTAACACTCATAAAACAACGCAACAACATCAAAAACTGTTGGTATAGGACGAAAGACCATACCTACAAACCCATCATTAACAGTCTCACAAAACAAATCACATCCCTAATGTCGCAGTGGAAAACGTCCCTCTGGCATGAACAGTTACGCCTCACACATAACGACCATAGGAAATTCTGGAAGCTTACCAGAAGCCATAACACCAAATCAAAATCGGTGAAAATTCAACGAGGCGATGAGCTCCTCACCCCCGCAGATCAGGCTGACATTCTCTCTGACTATTACGTAGAAAGGGACAACTCACGCAACAGTAACACATACCACCACAACCCCTCCACCGATAACACACAGAATTCAATATTCTCTACATATAAAGACCTGACTGCAATCCTGAGGAAAACTAAGGGAAACAAATCACCCGGGAAAGACAATATTCCATACGTCCTTCTCAAACAACTCCCCCGAAAAACCCTAATGTTTCTCCTTAACATTTTTAATTCCTGCTCACGCCTCAGATACTTCCCTACGGAGTGGAAACATGCTATCGTCGTTCCACTCCTCAAACCCCGTAAACGAGGAGCGGTTCCGGAAGAATACCGGCCAATTAGTCTCCTCAACCATATCTCAAAAATATATGAGAAACTACTCATTATCCACATCCGAAAACACTGCGATACACACGACATCATACCCCCGGAACAGACGGGGTTCTCGCGTGGAGTTAGCTGTTATCACCACGTAGCCAAGCTGCAATACGATATAGCTAACAATCTCCATAAAAACCTTGCCACAGCAATGATTTCACTCGATTGCACACAGGCTTTCGACTCTGTGTCCTACCCCATCCTTATCAATAAACTCACTCACTATCAATTCCCGGACCAAATGGTCGACATCATAGGATCATACCTCACTGACCGGTACTTTGTAGTCCGGGTCAGAAATGAAATTTCAGCCCCCCGCCAAGTTACATGCGGAGTCCCCCAGGGCTCTGTCCTTGCGCCTATACTTTTCAACATATATACTGCCCAAGTAGTAGGGACAAAGATTGAGAATACCACAATCGCCGCATATGCTGATGACATTGCTATTTATACAGCCAGCATGAATGCGAAACATGCAATGCGCAAGGCACAGATAGTAGCTCAACAAATCACAGACCAATTAAAAGACATCAACATACTCATTAACACACAGAAAACAGATGCTATCACATTCTCATACAAGAAAACACCCGATAAAACACCAACATTAAACGGCCAAACCATCACAACAAAGAAACACCTCACATACCTAGGTATTAAACTGGAATCACACTTATCATTCACAGCACACATACAGAACAGAATTCACACTGTCAGATCAACATCAACACAACTACAGCACCTACTCTACTCACCAGGGCTGTCACTCAGACTCAAACTACTCATATACAAATCTATTCTCAGACCATCTCTTTTACACGGAGCACCACTCTTACACTATCTTTACCCAACAGCCCTGAAGAAACTACAGCAATATCAGAACAGCATACTCATGAAGATATGTAGAGGCACCACATTAGAAAGACGGAACATGAATCACATTCACGATACATTACAACTCGACACAATACAAAAACACATATCACGTAGGCACATCAAATTCTTTGACAACCTACCCTCATCATTCAATCCCCTATTCCGCACTCTCACACCATCCTTACTCCCAGCCAGATGGCAAGGCCGTAAGGGTTCAATCAACCCAATCAACATCATCATATAAACCTGCCTTACGGTTACTCCCCCACTAACTCCCTTCTCCTCTAGCCCTGTCCTCTATTCCATTATCCTTCCCCCTCCCCTTTTATTTCTTTTATTTTATGTTTTATAAATGATAACACGCGGAGGCCCCTCAACTCCTAATATACCATGAAGAGCTGCACCACAGCGAAAATAACATTACTTATCAACTCATCGCACCTTCAAATACCACAGGTAGTATAAGGTAATAAGGTAAATCAGCATCGTTCCATTAGTATTAATGGTTCGAATTTCGCATTTTAATCCTGTTTTTCTGTTTTAGAGGGATCAGGAAAAAAAAAAAAAAAAAAAAAAAAAAAAGCCTCGCATAGTTCTGTAAGATGGCCCGTACCAAGCAGACCGCTAGGAAATCGACAGGAGGCAAAGCTCCAAGGAAGCAGCTGGCCACCAAAGCCGCCAGGAAGAGTGCTCCGGCCACTGGAGGAGTAAAGAAGCCTCACAGGTATAGGCCCGGAACAGTCGCTCTCAGAGAAATCAGGAGGTACCAGAAAAGTACCGAGCTGCTCATCAGGAAACTCCCGTTCCAGAGGTTGGTGAGGGAGATCGCCCAGGACTTCAAGACCGACCTGAGGTTCCAGAGTTCAGCCGTGATGGCACTCCAGGAGGCCAGCGAAGCCTACCTCGTAGGTCTCTTCGAGGATACCAACTTGTGCGCAATCCACGCCAAGAGGGTCACCATTATGCCAAAGGATATCCAGCTGGCTCGCCGTATCCGCGGAGAACGAGCTTAAGGGCTGTCCGCACCCTGCCGTACTTTCAACGGCCCTTTTCAGGGCCACAAAATTGGTCTATTCTCTTTCTGACAAGAATATCTATGGAAACAGTTAGTCAAGTACATATACATGGGATGGGCACGTATTCCATAATCGACAACGATAATATAATCATGGCGGAAGCTGTCCACAAAATGATACAAATACTTAAATTGTAATATAAATACAAAAGAGAAAAGATCAGAAAAAGGCCGTCGGATAATGTAAAAGTGGTCGTCATCCTTCCGAATCAACTCTGAAGCTAATTTCGTGTTTCAAATTAAGCAAATGCTAACTAAATGAGTTGTTTGTAAGGATTTGTTCAGAGTCGATTCGGAAGGATGACAAGACTCGGTTATTAAACAAAGAGATAAAACAAACTCTATTATATATATATATATATATATATATATATATATATTATTTTTTTTTTAACAGGTATTTTTTAATATTTCGATAACCAGGTGTTTTCTTTTATCTCTGGAGTCGCCACGCCCTCTGGAAGTGAGCTCGCGCCGTTATTAACGATAGTTACGGTTACTTCCGCAAGATAGCGCTAACAACTTCTCCGCTATTGGCCCGCACGACTCATGCCGAATCGCATATATATAGCCACATAGGAATCCGGACTTCACTTCGGTTTCAGCTGACAATCAGTCAACATGCCACCTAAGGCGAGCGGTAAAGCCATGAAGAAGGCCGGGAAGGCTCAGAAGAACATCTCCAAATCCGACAAGAAGAAGAAGCGAAGGAGGAAGGAGAGCTACGCCATCTATATCTACAAGGTGCTGAAGCAGGTCCACCCCGACACTGGTGTCTCCTCTAAGGCGATGAGCATCATGAACAGTTTCGTCAACGATATTTTCGAACGTATCGCTGCTGAAGCTTCCCGCTTGTCCCACTACAACAAGAGATCGACCATCACGAGCAGGGAAATCCAGACCGCGGTGAGGCTACTACTTCCCGGTGAATTGGCAAAGCACCCCGTCAGCGAAGGTACGAAGGCCGTTACCAAGTACACCAGCTCTAAGTAACGAGTCAATCGTTCCCAGGCTAATTTCAACGGCCCTTTTCAGGGCCACCAACAATCTTAAAAAGCTTTCTCTCTAACACGTACAACGTGGGACGCCAAGTTGGATAGATTTTTATTTTGTTTATCTTATTACGACCCAGTGATTTTCGAATGTAAGAGGCCAAATCGATGAAAACCTGATATGAATTAATTAGTACAAGTTAATCCTGGAGTATTTAAAGCATATTACCCTTGGTAATTCTGAATTTAGGCAGCCAAGTATTAGTAGAGGCCCTTCATCGCTTACAAAGGGAGCTATCTCTCTGTAAACCTTCCAACACAAAGTCCACTTTACCACCGACTTCGTCACGCTCATCTCTAACGATCGGACCTACAAACATCAAAAAAATAAGTAATATAATATTTAAAAATAAATTGCTCATCCATCAATCATTACCATTAATGATGAGCGCTATTAATGCTAACCGAAATTATTATTAATTACATACATTAACAACGTGCATTTCATCAATTTTAACTAATTCTACTTTTACCATCTCTCTTCTAACATCATTCATCTCTTGTTCTAAGGTTCGGTTCCATTAACAATTAAAACTCATTTCAAGACAAATAATTTATTAGGAATAGGTCGAGTGTCTCTACGTACATACTTATATAGAAGTATATTATATATTGATAAACAATGGCGTGTTTATACGGCCGGTAAAGAACAAAGGTGGCGGCGTCCCCTTTCGGCAACCCTTTGATCCTGAGAATACCTGTCCCTAGTAAGGTTACCCTTTTATTGTAATTCCCCAAGTAGTACATTGGACTGTATCCCAATAGGGGAAAACTCTATCCTTAACCACTGAAGGACTGCGAAATTCGAAAATGTAACATTTATGGAATGGAAGACGAACTTCTAAACCGAAAAAACAAATTCTATATATTATTATTAAAAGTATATAACTTTCAATATATACTAGACCATTTATCGCCACGTTTGATGCGCAGAGATGGATCGCAAGATGAATTATGACAATGTTCCTGCTCTTCAGTTCTTTCACGAATAGTAGGAGGATGAGATTATGATGGCAAGGCCGTATGAAGTGTAATTCTTATACCAGTTAGGTACTTACTGGTATGGTCGATTGTTTAACTGTTTTTTTAATTTTATTTATTTTTTACCCTCCTTCTCTTCTTTATCTTTATTATATCATTGTTTTTTATTTTATTTTTTTTTTAAACCTTTCTTTCACTACCCAATTTTCATGACATATATAAACGGCTATAAGGAAACCTTAACGACGATTCGCCGGAGAGCGGGAGGAGACAGTGCATGGTGCACAGCCGTGTCGTTACTACTTGTTTCTAAATGGATCCCAGTGACACAAAATACATAGGAAATCGGTCCTGTATCTAACCCGAGACAGACCATCGGAGACCCCGTATCGCCTGAGAAAGAGGATAGAGCATTTTAATAATATTTTCGAGAACCAGTCGGAAAGATGTCATGGGATAACATCAGACGAGTGCTAACAACACTTGAATGAATCCGTTTTCGCGTAGACTGGAAGCATTGAAACTCTTCGGAAGAAAGGGATTCTGGAAGTTTAATGGTTCCGAAAGAGGGGGGTACCGCCGAAACGTCTCGAGAGGGAAGCAGAAGTAATTTAAAAATGACTATTTTAAGAGGAGTTGGAGTGAAGACGACCGATCTCCGAGATTCGGCGGTGGTTTCAGACTAGGCCCGAGTTTTTGGAGAGCGCTCGGCCACACGTGGGTGTGGAGGGAAGTAAGGAGAGAGGACGCCGAAAATCGTATCAGGTTAAACTGGTCTGTTGAGCCACAGAGGGGAGTTTACAGATAGAAATTGAACACAAAACAATCCTAGGGAGAAATAATTCTGGGAATAAGATGTGCGGTGTCTTCGTTACGGTCCGTCCCACTTTACGAAATTACCCTCAAACGGGGTGTTTAGTATCATCGATTCTGTGTTCTGCCTTCTACCTGTGAACATCTAGCTGCTCTACCTGCTCTACCTGCTCTCAGTGTGACGTCACAGCACCAGGCCAACAGTTTTTACGGTTTTCCTGAGACCGCGTGGGTACGCCATGTAAACACGTGAGTAAAAACCTGCATTATTTTTCCAGTTTTCTGGTTTATATATCTTATATATATATTGTGTATCTTAAGTTTAGTTTTAGTATTATTTTTATTACATTATAAACATGTTTATGGACCACACAAGCGGGCCACAAAACACACCACAAACTCCACACATTTTTACACCTCCACCTCCAACACAATACCACAATAACACCTACCACAAGTACACGAAACAAACGGAAAAGGATCAAGGTGACTCACACCGACAGTGATGGGTTTTCCCTCCCCAAAAAACCCATCAAGGCTGTCCCCCGACCCCCAGATGGAACTACGCAAATCGTAGTTTCAAACCAATTTCAAGAACTTAACGCAGCACAAAACATAGACAACACTGAAACCCCAGAAACCAGTGAAAACCAAACCCCTACACCGACAAATATACAATGACCACCCCCCATAGTAATTAGACCACCGATATCATCGGCGGTAATCAAGCAAACTCTGCTTGACTGCAACATAACCCAATTTAGCCTTCGATGCTCCAAAGTCGAAAACAAAATATACCTCACAAACGACAAAGACTATCACAGGACACTAAGTATCATCAATACGAATGATGATATATATTATCATTCCTATGCTCCACGAGGAACTAAACCTCTCAAGAGGTTCCTCCTAAAGGGTTTCGATATCGATCACCCTTTAGAATCAATATCCGCCACCCTCCAAGCCCGATTACCAGGGTTTAAAAATATTTGGAGGATGACCAAAACTAATGAACAGGGACAGAAAAGACAGCTGTCACACATTATCGTGACAACTGAACATGACACTACAATTAAGCAACTAAAGGATATTGGTCCTATAGACTATATGTTCTATACGATAGAAGCAATGAAGAACATTGCTGGCCCCAGGCAGTGCCATAACTGCCAGGAATTCGGCCATACACAAGCATACTGTGGTCGTAGACACGTATGTGTAAAATGTGGTGAAAACCACGAATCATCCACATGTCCAAGGACATCCCCCCCCAAATGCGCAAATTGCGGAGGCCCTCATGTGGCCTCATATCGCAATTGCGAATTTAGGCTCAATCTTATAAAAAATAAGATCAATAAAAAGGTGGAAAAAGCACCTGTTAACAACAACCCTCCCAGGGAGACATCTCGAGCTCCCCCTACCACCTCAGCCCCGAACTCCTACGCCGGGGTCACGGTCAGTGGATCACCTCCTCCCCCTCAACCCTCTCCACCAACCTCCCAACCTCCGTCCTCTGAAACCCCCCCATGGGTCGCTGAACTTGTGGGAATGTTCAGGGACATGAAAGAAATGTTTACTACGTTACTTACTACAGTAAACATTATTTTACAAAGAAACATCAATGGATAGACATACTATCCTAAACTATAACATAACAGGGCTCATGCATCGTAAGCTTGAGCTAGAAACCCTCCTGGCTTCTTATAAGCCATCCATAATTTCACTCACAGACACACAAATTAACAAACAGAGGTACGTATATTTCCCCGGATACAAAACCTATAGACTTGACTCACCCACACACGGCGGCGTAGCACTCCTGGTGCGTTCAGACGTCCCCTCCAGACTAATAAACGGCACAACACTAAACGATGACAAACACTCAGCCATCACTATACAAGTAAGACTAAAACATTCATACAAAATCACATGCGTCTACAGAAGTCCATCAGGCAAACTAGACACATTCAAGACCTTTTTGAAAAACATTGAGACAGACAGACAACACATTATTGTAGGTGACTTAAACGCCAAACACCACACTTGGAACTGTACAAAACCAAACGCATTAGGAAACCACCTGACCAAATGCAAATACACTATTATACACCCTAATGCGTTCACATACAGACACCACGCCAACCCATCTATCACATCTACACTAGATCTATTGCTCACACAACAGCCTCACAGATTCACAGACTGCACATCAATCGAGTTTAGCGACAACGACCACATCCCGGTTTTATACAAACTAGGACAAGACAACACACCAACCCAACATACAGACTACAAATATAAATTCCGGAACGGAGACTGGAAACTATACAAATACATAGCATACGAAAACACACCCTACATCACCACCCTACACACTACAAATGACATCGACACGGCCATTGCAACAGTAAACAACATCATACACAAAGCAGCCCAAACATCTATCCCCACATTCACCCCCACACCGATACACCTACGCAAACCCCCTAAACATATACTAACACTCATAAAACAACGCAACAACATCAAAAACTGTTGGTATAGGACGAAAGACCATACCTACAAACCCATCATTAACAGTCTCACAAAACAAATCACATCCCTAATGTCGCAGTGGAAAACGTCCCTCTGGCATGAACAGTTACGCCTCACACATAACGACCATAGGAAATTCTGGAAACTTACCAGAAGCCATAACACCAAATCAAAATCGGTGAAAATTCAACGAGGCGATGAGCTCCTCACCCCCGCAGATCAGGCTGACATTCTCTCTGACTATTACGTAGAAAGGGACAACTCACGCAACAGTAACACATACCACCACAACCCCTCCACCGATAACACACAGAATTCAATATTCTCTACATATAAAGACCTGACTGCAATCCTGAGGAAAACTAAGGGAAACAAATCACCCGGGAAAGACAATATTCCATACGTCCTTCTCAAACAACTCCCCCGAAAAACCCTAATGTTTCTCCTTAACATTTTTAATTCCTGCTCACGCCTCAGATACTTCCCTACGGAGTGGAAACATGCTATCGTCGTTCCACTCCTCAAACCCCGTAAACGAGGAGCGGTTCCGGAAGAATACCGGCCAATTAGTCTCCTCAACCATATCTCAAAAATATATGAGAAACTACTCATTATCCACATCCGAAAACACTGCGATACACATGACATCATACCCCCGGAACAGACGGGGTTCTCGCGTGGAGTTAGCTGTTATCACCACGTAGCCAAGCTGCAATACGATATAGCTAACAATCTCCATAAAAACCTTGCCACAGCAATGATTTCACTCGATTGCACACAGGCTTTCGACTCTGTGTCCTACCCCATCCTTATCAATAAACTCACTCACTATCAATTCCCGGACCAAATGGTCGACATCATAGGATCATACCTCACTGACCGGTACTTTGTAGTCCGGGTCAGAAATGAAACTTCAGCCCCCCGCCAAGTTACATGCGGAGTCCCCCAGGGCTCTGTCCTTGCGCCTATACTTTTCAACATATATACTGCCCAAGTAGTAGGGACAAAGATTGAGAATACCACAATCGCCGCATATGCTGATGACATTGCTATTTATACAGCCAGCATGAATGCGAAACATGCAATGCGCAAGGCACAGATAGTAGCTCAACAAATCACAGACCAATTAAAAGACATCAACATACTCATTAACACGCAGAAAACAGATGCTATCACATTTTCATACAAGAAAACACCCGATAAAACACCAACATTAAACGGCCAAACTATCACAACAAAAAAACACCTCACATACCTAGGTATTAAACTGGAATCACACCTATCATTCACAGCACACATACAGAACAGAATTCACACTGTCAGATCAACATCAACACAACTACAGCACCTACTCTACTCACCAGGGCTGTCACTCAGACTCAAACTACTTATATACAAATCTATACTAAGACAATCTCTTTTACACGGAGCACCACTCTTACACTTTCTCTACCCAACAGCCCTGAAGAAACTACAGCAATATCAAAACAGTATACTCATGAAGATATGTAGAGGCACCACATTAGAAAGACGTAACATGAATCACATTCACGATACATTACAACTCGACACAATACAAAAACACATATCACGTAGGCACATCAAATTCTTTGACAACCTACCCTCATCATTCAATCCCCTATTCCGCACTCTCACACCATCCTTACTCCCAGCCAGATGGCAAGGCCGTAAGGGTCCAACCAACCCAATCAACATCATCATATAAACCTGCCTTACGGTTACTCCCCCACTAACTCCCTTCTCCTCTAGCCCTGTCCTCTATTCCATTATCCTTCCCCCTCCCCTTTTATTTCTTTTATTTATGTTTTATAAATGACAACACGCGGAGGCCCCTCAACTCCTATCACATCATGTTGAGCTGAACCACAGCGAAAACAACATAACTTATCTACTCAACGCACCTTCAAATACCACAGGTAGTATAAGGTAATAAGGTAAATTAGCATCGTTCCATAGTATTATGGTTCGAATTTTCCATTTTAATCCTGTTTTTCTGTTTTAGAGGGATCAGAAAAAAAAAAAAAAAAAAAAAAAAAAAAAAAAAAAAAAAAAAAAAAAAAACGTCGGGCGAGCAGTCGAATATCGTTCTCTGACCGGCTAAGATGACTGGACGTGGCAAGGGAGGAAAGGGTTTGGGCAAAGGAGGAGCCAAGAGGCATAGGAAAGTACTCCGAGACAACATCCAAGGTATCACCAAACCCGCCATAAGAAGATTGGCCAGGCGAGGAGGTGTGAAGCGTATATCGGGTCTTATCTACGAAGAAACCCGTGGCGTGCTGAAGGTGTTCTTGGAAAACGTCATCCGCGACGCAGTCACCTACACCGAACACGCCAAGAGGAAGACCGTTACCGCCATGGACGTCGTCTACGCCCTGAAGAGGCAGGGTCGTACTCTGTACGGTTTCGGCGGTTAAATTCGACGTCGTCGTGTGTACCTGGTGACCGGGGTAAAGTTTCAACGGCCCTTTTCAGGGCCACCAAAACTTGATAAGACTTTCTTAGTTACGCTCTAGATTTGCGCTCCACAATCCCTCCGCTCCCAAGAGAAAAATAATGTAAACGGTGTACATTGCGATTTTCTGGTTATTTTAACGGTTACTCATTTTTTTTTTCCATCATTTTCTTATCAACATCCAAACTTACTAACTGAATAAAACGTTACACAGCACAGACAATTGAACGAAATCATTTACGACTATTTTTACATGAAACGGATAGCGGTAGTTAACAATACTTCGTATAACAGTCTATCGAGTTATAAAAGAGATAAATTGCATGCATGTTATTGACCCCCCGATATCCAACTGCATAAATAATGAGGATTAAAATCAATTCAGGCGGCAATTCACAAAATATTCTAAAGCCATACCTCGAAGGTTGGTAAAGCGGTATGTGATAATAAAGTTAAGTTTTATCCGTCGAATAAAAGAGGTGGTCCAAGGATAGAGTTTATTTTATTGCTTTATGATTATGGATAGTGAAAAAATGTATATTTCATAATTCAAGGAATACAGTTTCAAATTTATTTAACTAAACAAAAAAAGAAGGTAGAAGTGCACATGAGACAAAGAAAAAAGCCGACACATCATCCCGCTCATGCTGATTGGCCAGACGCACCCCCCACCACCCAGTTCCACCTATAAAACGCCCGATAACCAAGTGCCTCGCATAGTACATTCTGTGTTCTGCCTTCTACCTGTGAACATCTAGCTGCTCTACCTGCTCTACCTGCTCTCAGTGTGACGATACAGCACCAGGCCAACAGTTTTTACGGTTTTCCTGAGACCGCGTGGGTACGCCATGTAAACACGTGAGTAAAAACCTTGCTTTATTTTCCAGTTTTCTGGTTTATATATCTTATATATATATTGCGTATTTTAAGTTTAGTTTTAGTATTATTTTTATTACATTATAAACATGTTTATGGACCACTCAAACGGGCCACAAAACACACCACAAATTTCACACATTTTCACACCACCACCTCTAACACAGAATACCACAATAACACCTACATGTACACGAAACAAACGGAAAAGGATTAAGGTGACTCACACCGACAGTGATGGGTTTTCCCTCCCCAAAAACCCTATCAAGGCTGTCCCCCGACCCTTAGATGGAACTACGCAAATCGTAGTTTCCAACCAATTCCAACAACTAACCAACACACCTGAAACCACTGATTCAAACGACAATCAACAAGACACCACTACACAACAAACTACACCAACAAATATACAAAGACCACCCCCCATAGTAATTAGACCACCAATATCATCGGCGGTAATAAAACAAACTCTTTTAGAGTGCAATATAACTCAATTTAGTCTTCGATGCTCCAAAGTCGAAAACAAAATATACCTAACCAATGACAAAGACTATCACAAGACACTAAGTATCATCAATACGAATGATGATATATATTATCATTCCTATGCCCCACGAGGTACTAAACCTCTCAAGAGGTTCCTCCTAAAGGGTTTCGATATCGATCACCCTTTAGAATCAATATCCGCCACCCTCCAAGCCCGATTACCAGGGTTTAAAAATATTTGGAGGATGACCAAAACTAATGAACAGGGACAGAAAAGACAGCTGTCCCACATTATCGTGACAACTGATCACGAAACAACAATCAAGCAACTAAAGGACATTGGTCCTATAGACTATATGTTTTACACTATAGAAGCAATGAAGAACATTGCTGGCCCCAGGCAGTGCCATAACTGCCAGGAATTCGGCCATACACAGGCATATTGTGGACGTAAACACGTATGCGTAAAATGTGGTGAAAACCACGAATCGTCAACATGTCCAAGGACATCCCCCCCCAAATGCGCAAATTGCGGAGGCCCTCATGTGGCCTCATATCGCAATTGCGAATTTAGGCTCAATCTTATAAAAAATAAGATCAACAAAAAGGTGGAAAAAGCACCTGTTAACAATAACCCTCCCAGGGAGACATCTCGAGCTCCCCCTACCACCTCAGCCCCGAACTCCTACGCCGGGGTCACGGTCAGTGGACCACCTCCCCCCCCTCCACCCTCTCCACCAACCTCTCAACCTCCGTCCTCTGAAACCCCCCCATGGGTCGCCGAACTTGTGGGAATGTTCAGGGACATGAAAGAAATGTTTACTACGTTACTGACTACAGTAAACATTATTTTACAAAGAAATATCAATGGATAGACATACTATCCTAAACTATAATATAACAGGGCTCATGCATCGTAAGCTTGAGTTAGAAACCCTCCTGGCTTCTTATAAGCCATCCATAATTTCACTCACAGACACACAACTCAACAAACAGAGGTACGTATATTTCCCCGGATACAAAACCTATAGACTTGACTCACCCACACACGGCGGCGTAGCACTCCTGGTGCGTTCAGACGTCCCCTCCAGACTAATAAACGGCACAACACTAAACGACGACAAACACTCAGCCATCACTATACAAGTAAGACTAAAACATTCATACAAAATCACATGCGTCTACAGAAGTCCATCAGGCAAACTAGACACATTCAAGACCTTTTTGAAAAACATTGAGACAGACAGACAACACATTATTGTAGGTGACTTAAACGCCAAACACCACACTTGGAACTGTACTAAACCAAACGCATTAGGAAACCACCTGACCAAATGCAAATACACTATTATACACCCTAATGCGTTCACATACAGACACCACGCCAACCCATCTATCACATCCACACTAGATCTATTACTCACACAACAGCCACACAGATTCACAGACTGCACAACAATCGAGTTCAGCGACAACGACCACATCCCGGTTTTATACAAACTAGGACAAGACAACACACCAACCCAACATACAGACTACAAATATAAATTCCGGAACGGAGACTGGAAACTATACAAAAACATAGCATACGAAAACACACCCTACATCACCACCCTACACACTACAAATGACATCGACACGGCCATTGCAACAGTAAACAACATCATACACAAAGCAGCCCAAACATCTATCCCTACATTCACCCCCACACCGATACACCTACGCAAACCCCCTAAACATATACTAACACTCATAAAACAACGCAACAACATCAAAAACTGTTGGTATAGGACGAAAGACCATACCTACAAACCCATCATTAACAGTCTTACAAAACAAATCACATCCCTAATGTCGCAGTGGAAAACGTCCCTCTGGCATGAACAGTTACGCCTCACACATAACGACCATAGGAAATTCTGGAAACTTACCAGAAGCCATAACACCAAATCAAAATCGGTGAAAATTCAACGAGGCGATGAGCTCCTCACCCCCGCAGATCAGGCTGACATCCTCTCTGACTATTACGTAGAAAGGGACAACTCACGCAACAGTAACACATACCACCACAACCCCTCCACCGATAATACACAGAATTCAATATTCTCTACATATAAAGACCTGACTGCAATCCTGAGGAAAACTAAGGGAAACAAATCACCCGGGAAAGACAATATTCCATACGTCCTTCTCAAACAACTCCCCCGAAAAACCCTAATGTTTCTCCTTAACATTTTTAATTCCTGCTCACGCCTCAGATACTTCCCTACGGAGTGGAAACATGCTATCGTCGTTCCACTCCTCAAACCCCGTAAACGAGGAGCGGTTCCGGAAGAATACCGGCCAATTAGTCTCCTCAACCATATCTCAAAAATATATGAGAAACTACTCATTATCCACATCCGAAAACACTGCGATACACACGACATCATACCCCCGGAACAGACGGGGTTCTCGCGTGGAGTTAGCTGTTATCACCACGTAGCCAAGCTGCAATACGATATAGCTAACAATCTCCATAAAAACCTGGCCACAGCAATGATTTCACTCGATTGCACACAGGCTTTCGACTCTGTGTCCTATCCCATCCTAATCCACAAACTCACACACTACCAATTCCCGGACCAACTGGTCGACATCATAGGATCATACCTCACTGACCGGTACTTTGTAGTCCGGGTCAGAAATGAAATTTCAGCCCCCCGCCAAGTTACATGCGGAGTCCCCCAGGGCTCTGTCCTTGCGCCTATACTTTTCAACATATATACTGCCCAAGTAGTAGGGACAAAGATTGAGAATACCACAATCGCCGCATATGCTGATGACATTGCTATTTATACAGCCAGCATGAATGCGAAACATGCAATGCGCAAGGCACAGATAGTAGCTCAACAAATCACAGACCAATTAAAAGACATCAACATACTCATTAACACCCAGAAAACAGATGCTATCACATTTTCATACAAGAAAACACCCGATAAAACACCAACATTAAACGGCCAAACCATCACAACAAAGAAACACCTCACATACCTAGGTATTAAACTGGAATCACACTTATCATTCACAGCACACATACAGAACAGAATTCACACTGTCAGATCAACATCAACACAACTACAGCACCTACTCTACTCACCAGGGCTGTCACTCAGACTCAAACTACTTATATACAAATCTATACTAAGACCATCTCTTTTACACGGAGCACCACTCCTACACTTTCTCTACCCAACAGCCCTGAAGAAACTACAGCAATATCAAAACAGTATACTCATGAAGATATGTAGAGGCACCACATTAGAAAGACGTAACATGAATCACATTCACGATACATTACAACTCGACACAATACAAAAACACATATCACGTAGGCACATCAAATTCTTTGACAACCTACCCTCATCATTTAATCCCCTATTCCGCAATCTCACACCATCCTTACTCCCAGCCAGATGGCAAGGCCGTAAGGGTCCAACCAACCCAATTAACATCATCATATAAACCTGCCTTACGGTTACTCCCCCACTAACTCCCTTCTCCTCTAGCCCTGTCCTCTATTCCATTATCCTTCCCCCTCCCTTTTATTTTTGTTATTTTATGTTTTATAAATAATAACACGCGGAGGCCCCTCAACTCCTAAGATATCATGATGAGCTGCACCACAGCGAAAAGAACATAACTTATCAACTCAACCCACCTTCAAATACCACAGGTAGTATAAGGTAATAAGGTAAATAAGCATCGTTCCATAGTATTATGGTTCGAATTTCCCATTTTAATCCTGTTTTTCTGTCTTAGAGGGATCAGAAAAAAAAAAAAAAAAAAAAAAAAAATGTTTAGTATCGTACACTAGCGCACCAAGCGGAAATGACTGAAACTACAACTGAAGCTGCCGCTCCTACGACTCCGGCAACACCCAAGGCGAAGAAGGGTAAGGCCGCTGCTGCAACCGGTGCCAAGAAGCCCAAGACGGCGCCTTCCCACCCGCCCGTTTCTCAGATGGTGACGGCTGCCATCAAGTCACTCAAGGAGAGAGGCGGATCTTCGACCCAGGCGATCAAAAAGTACATCAGCTCGACGTACAAGATCGACGCGGAGAAGAAGTCTCACTTTATCAAGAAGTACCTCGTCTCCGCGGTTGCCTCCGGCTCGCTCGTTCAGACCAAAGGCAAAGGCGCATCAGGCTCCTTCAAACTAGCCGGTGCCGGAGGTGAAGGGAAGAAAGTAGCCACCACGAAGAAGGCCCCAGCCAAATCGTCCGCCGCCAGCAAATCAAAGGCCCCTAAGGCCAAACCTGCGGCATCTAAGAAGGCAGCTGCAGCGCCAAAGGCTAAGAAGACCAAGAAGCCTCCAACTGCCGCTAAGACCCCCAAGCCTAAGGTGGCCAAAGCCAAGCCCGCTACGACACCCAAGGCGAAGAAGGCCCCTGCCAAAAAGGCCCCAGCTAAGAAGACAGCGGCCAAGAAAGCTTCACCGAAGAAGAAGTAGGTCGTTTTCCCCAACCGCTACCTCCTCAAGGAGTGGTGATTTTAAACGGCTCTTTTCAGAGCCACTAAAAAAGTCTGACACCTTTCTATCGTCAAAAACGACAACCCCTCGTTCCTTTCCCTCCTCATCGCCAAGTAGCAAAATGTGATAAGTTCGTTAAATATCAATATATTATATTTTAACGGAATGAAATATCAATCAATTCGGGTTATATTGAAGTTAAGCATTGAGCATTAACGCGATCATGTGTGATAATGGGAACGACAATAGTAAGCTTTATAATATTAAGTCCACATATGTAGTCGGTACCCTTTGTCGGCGACCCTTTGATGACTGTTATATGTTTGTTTGTTTTTTCGCGCTTTTCCCGTGCTTTGCACAGCAAGACGAATGACATATGAGCTAAGTCATTATGAATGAAATTAATGAGTACAGATGACTGTAATTGAAACCTTTTTTTTTTTTTCTTTCTTTGTAACTCTAAAACAGACAATGTAGAATTAATATAAGTATAATAGCATCCACTAACGAGGTAATGGAACGATACCGTATACACCCATTTACCTCAACTCCAAATAATATTAGCTGATCAAAATATATAATCTATATGAATAAAAGTGAAATTCTGTTTGTTTGTTTGTTCTTTATAGAAATCCATACCGTTGGTCCTAAATTCTCCAAATTTCGCTCAGTGGTTCTTTCATTTTTATGGAATGGTTCAGGTTTATTAGAAAAATGAAATTCCTCGGGTGTAACCGGAATATACAGCTAGTAAATAATATTATAAGCGAAATTGCAAAACCACGATCGTATCGTTCTCACTTTAACTTTAAATTATTTCAAATATTATTTGTTGCATGTGTTTATCACTCCATGCACGCCCATCGTATATCTTTATTATCTTGATATTATCTTGATCTTTATTTAACTTTTAAGCACTATCAGTACATCAATATTCCAGTGAAGGCACATGACTACTGAGTGAACATTTTTTTTTTTTTAAAGATGGTGCTGTATACAAATAGATATGTCTGGACTCAATAATAACATAAAAATGAGATAATGCATAATGTAAAAATGCATAAAAAATTGGAAAAGCTACAGAAAGAAGTATACAATACAAAAAAATAATAAAAGTACAAGAGGTACAGAGATAATTGCAGGTACCTATGAAATCAAAACTAGGATTTGAGGTTGCGGAAGATGTTAGAATAAGTGGATGAAATTATCTCTTTATCTGTTTTATGATTTACAGGGTTATTTTATTTATTTATTTTTTTTTTCCAGATGGATGAAAATGGATTCTGAGATATTTTCCAATTTTTTATGTTACATTAAGTATGTATTATCTAATTTTTATGTTATTATTGAGTCCAGACATAGCTATTTGTATACAGTACCATCTATTTTGTTAGTTTTAAAAAACAAAAAAATTTTGTTCCCTCAGTTGTCATGTGCCTTTCACTTCAAAAGCGTTGGATTTCCCCGTCATAAACCTTTGAAGTCGGCAAACCAACCCCCTACCACTACCTCTCGCCTTATTTTTACCTTTAGTCTTAGTATCCACCTGGACTAAGTAGGTAAATATCAGATTCTATTTTATCTTGTTAACCAGCCACTTATTTGAATATCCATGTATACACAGAGATAAATGCGTTGGATTTCCCCGTCATAAACCTTTGAAGTCGGCAAACCGACCCCCTACCACTACCTCTCACCTTATTTTTACCTTTAGTCTAAGCGTTGGATTTCCCCGTCATAAACCTTTGAAGTCGGCAAACCAACCCCCTACCACTACCTCTCACCTTATTTTTACCTTTAGTCTATGCGTTGGATTTCCCCGTCATAAACCTTTGAAGTCGGCAAACCAACCCCCTACCACTACCTCTCACCTTATTTTTACCTTTAGTCTTAGTATCCACCTGGACTCAGTAGGTAAATATCAGATTCTATTTTATCTTGTTAACATATATTTGTTTTGTTGGCTTACCACAATAAAATCATTGTAAACTGAAAATCCTGACTATCATTTAACCTATCGTAAAAACAATATTGTTTATGCTTATATCAGTGGATCGTGCGGGGCGGCATTCCTTTGTCGGCGACAGTTCAGATAGACAATGATCCTTGTTGTCCTTAGATCCCTTATGACTCGCGGTACTTCAGGATTTAGTTCGTGACAATAAAGTAATGCTATGAAAATGTTTTTGAGGAAAATATAGTACCCGAGCGGTGGGGGTGAGAGGGGGAGGAGAGAGAGAGTTGGAGAGAGATATAGAAATAATAATAAAAATCATAATAAATGAATGTCCGATATTGAGGACGGGTGAGGGAACCGCCCGATAGGTAGCAGCCTGGTGTAAGTACGAGGTATAGGGTGGGGGACAACTAAACGTGATTGGTCCGCGCAGAGCGGCAAACGGGTATAAAAGGCAGCAAGGGGGGGCTATTGGTATTATTTCGTCAACGACAGAGAACAGAAACAGTAGAAGGATGTCTGGACGTGGAAAAGGTGGCAAAGCTAAGGGAAAGGCAAAGACCCGTTCATCCAGGGCTGGTCTCCAGTTCCCCGTCGGTCGTATCCACCGTCTCCTCAGGAAAGGTAACTACGCCGAGAGAGTGGGAGCAGGAGCTCCGGTGTACCTCGCTGCAGTTATGGAATACCTGGCTGCCGAAGTTCTCGAGTTGGCCGGCAACGCAGCTCGTGATAACAAGAAAACTAGGATCATCCCGCGTCACCTGCAGCTCGCCATCAGGAACGACGAGGAGTTGAACAAGCTGTTGTCGGGAGTCACCATCGCTCAAGGAGGAGTTCTTCCCAACATCCAGGCCGTTCTGCTGCCGAAGAAGACAGAGAAGAGCTCTTAAGCCTAATGCTGGGGCTAGCCTCTCGACCTTCTCTTTTCAACGGCCCTTTTCAGGGCCACAAAATATGTAGACTATACTTTCACAAAAGCGTTTAAAGACCTCTCAACACGCCATCCTCCCATATCGGCAGTCGTCGATGTCGGGGTACCACCCGTTGGAAGCTCTCGATTAGGTTAATATACATATATGTATGTTGATTGTTGACAAGCTTGCAGATCATAGGTTTATCTTCGGCTACAGATCGATGAAAGTAATTACAGGAACGGAAGGATTGTCAAATTTTAATGAACGATAATCAAATGAAAAATGATACGAGTTTGTATATAAACGAAAGTGTTTGCATTTAATAAGTGTGTGTTTGTATGCACACACACACACACACACACACATGTATGTATATATATATATATATATATATATATATTTATTTATTTTTTCAACTTGTAAAATCAATAAATGTATATTATTATACACACATTGAACACGCACAAGCTCTCCCTCACCCCATCTCTTCCACCTAGGAGAAGGAGAAGTGACGCATAAACTGTCCACCAGAGCGCATACCATACCTTCCTTGTTTGGACCAATCGGAATGTGAGACCTACCTATATAAGCCCGGAGTTACCATCCGTCGGGCGATATCCTGTTTTTCTGTTTTAGAGGGATCAGAAAAAAAAAAAAAAAAAAAAAAAAAAAAAAAAAAAAAAAAAAAACGTCGGGCGAGCAGTCGAATATCGTTCTCTGACCGGCTAAGATGACTGGACGTGGCAAGGGAGGAAAGGGTTTGGGCAAAGGAGGAGCCAAGAGGCATAGGAAAGTACTCCGAGACAACATCCAAGGTATCACCAAACCCGCCATAAGAAGATTGGCCAGGCGAGGAGGTGTGAAGCGTATATCGGGTCTTATCTACGAAGAAACCCGTGGCGTGCTGAAGGTGTTCTTGGAAAACGTCATCCGCGACGCAGTCACCTACACCGCACACGCCAAGAGGAAGACCGTTACCGCCATGGACGTCGTCTACGCCCTGAAGAGGCAGGGTCGTACTCTGTACGGTTTCGGCGGTTAAATTCGACGTCGTCGTGTGTACCTGGTGACCGGGGTAAAGTTTCAACGGCCCTTTTCAGGGCCACCAAAACTTGATAAGACTTTCTTAGTTACGCTCTAGATTTGCGCTCCACAATCCCTCCGCTCCCAAGAGAAAAATAATGTAAACGGTGTACATTGCGATTTTCTGGTTATTTTAACGGTTACTCATTTTTTTTTTTCCATCATTTTCTTATCAACATCCAAACTTACTAACTGAATAAAACGTTACACAGCACAGACAATCGAACGAAATCATTTACGACTATTTTTACATGAAACGGATAGCGGTAGTTAACAATACTTCGTATAACAGTCTATCGAGTTATAAAAGAGATAAATTGCATGCATGTTATTGACCCCCCGATATCCAACTGCATAAATAATGAGGATTAAAATCAATTCAGGCGGCAATTCACAAAATATTCTAAAGCCATACCTCGAAGGTTGGTAAAGCGGTATGTGATAATAAAGTTAAGTTTTATCCGTCGAATAAAAGAGGTGGTCCAAGGATAGAGTTTATTTTATTGCTTTATGATTATGGATAGTGAAAAAATGTATATTTCATAATTCAAGGAATACAGTTTCAAATTTATTTAACTAAACAAAAAAAGAAGGTAGAAGTGCACATGAGACAAAGAAAAAAGCCGACACATCATCCCGCTCATGCTGATTGGCCAGACGCACCCCCCACCACCCAGTTCCACCTATAAAACGCCCGATAACCAAGTGCCTCGCATAGCACATTCTGTGTTCTGCCTTCTACCTGTGAACATCTAGCTGCTCTACCTGCTCTCAGTGTGACGTCACAGCACCAGGCCAACAGTTTTTACGGTTTTCCTGAGACCGCGTGGGTACGCCATGTAAACACGTGAGTAAAAACCTTGCTTTATTTTCCAGTTTTCTGGTTTATATATCTTATATATATATTGCGTATTTTAAGTTTAGTTTTAGTATTATTTTTATTACATTATAAACATGTTTATGGACCACTCAAACGGGCCACAAAATACACCACAAATTTCACACATTTTCACACCACCACCTCTAACACAGAATACCACAATAACACCTACATGTACACGAAACAAACGGAAAAGGATTAAGGTGACTCACACCGACAGTGATGGGTTTTCCCCCCCCAAAAACCCCATCAAGGCTGTCCCCCGACCCTTAGATGGAACTACGCAAATCGTAGTTTCCAACCAATTCCAACAACTAACCAACACACCTGAAACCACTGATTCAAACGACAATCAACAAGACACCACTACACAACAAACTACACCAACAAATATACAAAGACCACCCCCCATAGTAATTAGACCACCAATATCATCGGCGGTAATAAAACAAACTCTTTTAGAGTGCAATATAACTCAATTTAGTCTTCGATGCTCCAAAGTCGAAAACAAAATATACCTAACCAATGACAAAGACTATCACAAGACACTAAGTATCATCAATACGAATGATGATATATATTATCATTCCTATGCCCCACGAGGTACTAAACCTCTCAAGAGGTTCCTCCTAAAGGGTTTCGATATCGATCACCCTTTAGAATCAATATCCGCCACCCTCCAAGCCCGATTACCAGGGTTTAAAAATATTTGGAGGATGACCAAAACTAATGAACAGGGACAGAAAAGACAGCTGTCCCACATTATCGTGACAACTGATCACGAAACAACAATCAAGCAACTAAAGGACATTGGTCCTATAGACTATATGTTTTACACTATAGAAGCAATGAAGAACATTGCTGGCCCCAGGCAGTGCCATAACTGCCAGGAATTCGGCCATACACAGGCATATTGTGGACGTAAACACGTATGCGTAAAATGTGGTGAAAACCACGAATCGTCAACATGTCCAAGGACATCCCCCCCAAATGCGCAAATTGCGGAGGCCCTCATGTGGCCTCATATCGCAATTGCGAATTTAGGCTCAATCTTATAAAAAATAAGATCAACAAAAAGGTGGAAAAAGCACCTGTTAACAATAACCCTCCCAGGGAGACATCTCGAGCTCCCCCTACCACCTCAGCCCCGAACTCCTACGCCGGGGTCACGGTCAGTGGACCACCTCCCCCCCTCCACCCTCTCCACCAACCTCTCAACCTCCGTCCTCTGAAACCCCCCCACGGGTCGCCGAACTTGTGGGAATGTTCAGGGACATGAAAGAAATGTTTACTACGTTACTGACTACAGTAAACATTATTTTACAAAGAAATATCAATGGATAGACATACTATCCTAAACTATAATATAACAGGGCTCATGCATCGTAAGCTTGAGTTAGAAACCCTCCTGGCTTCTTATAAGCCATCCATAATTTCACTCACAGACACACAACTCAACAAACAGAGGTACGTATATTTCCCCGGATACAAAACCTATAGACTTGACTCACCCACACACGGCGGCGTAGCACTCCTGGTGCGTTCAGACGTCCCCTCCAGACTAATAAACGGCACAACACTAAACGACGACAAACACTCAGCCATCACTATACAAGTAAGACTAAAACATTCATACAAAATCACATGCGTCTACAGAAGTCCATCAGGCAAACTAGACACATTCAAGACCTTTTTGAAAAACATTGAGACAGACAGACAACACATTATTGTAGGTGACTTAAACGCCAAACACCACACTTGGAACTGTACTAAACCAAACGCATTAGGAAACCACCTGACCAAATGCAAATACACTATTATACACCCTAATGCGTTCACATACAGACACCACGCCAACCCATCTATCACATCCACACTAGATCTATTACTCACACAACAGCCACACAGATTCACAGACTGCACAACAATCCAGTTCAGCGACAACGACCACATCCCGGTTTTATACAAACTAGGACAAGACAACACACCAACCCAACATACAGACTACAAATATAAATTCCGGAACGGAGACTGGAAACTATACAAAAACATAGCATACGAAAACACACCCTACATCACCACCCTACACACTACAAATGACATCGACACGGCCATTGCAACAGTAAACAACATCATACACAAAGCAGCCCAAACATCTATCCCCACATTCACCCCCACCCCGATACACCTACGCAAACCCCCTAAACATATACTAACACTCATAAAACAACGCAACAACATCAAAAACTGTTGGTATAGGACGAAAGACCATACCTACAAACCCATCATTAACAGTCTTACAAAACAAATCACATCCCTAATGTCGCAGTGGAAAACGTCCCTCTGGCATGAACAGTTACGCCTCACACATAACGACCATAGGAAATTCTGGAAACTTACCAGAAGCCATAACACCAAATCAAAATCGGTGAAAATTCAACGAGGCGATGAGCTCCTCACCCCCGCAGATCAGGCTGACATCCTCTCTGACTATTACGTAGAAAGGGACAACTCACGCAACAGTAACACATACCACCACAACCCCTCCACCGATAATACACAGAATTCAATATTCTCTACATATAAAGACCTGACTGCAATCCTGAGGAAAACTAAGGGAAACAAATCACCCGGGAAAGACAATATTCCATACGTCCTTCTCAAACAACTCCCCCGAAAAACCCTAATGTTTCTCCTTAACATTTTTAATTCCTGCTCACGCCTCAGATACTTCCCTACGGAGTGGAAACATGCTATCGTCGTTCCACTCCTCAAACCCCGTAAACGAGGAGCGGTTCCGGAAGAATACCGGCCAATTAGTCTCCTCAACCATATCTCAAAAATATATGAGAAACTACTCATTATCCACATCCGAAAACACTGCGACACACACGACATTATACCCCCGGAACAGACGGGGTTCTCGCGTGGAGTTAGCTGTTATCACCACGTAGCCAAGCTGCAATACGATATAGCTAACAATCTCCATAAAAACCTGGCCACAGCAATGATTTCACTCGATTGCACACAGGCTTTCGACTCTGTGTCCTATCCCATCCTAATCCACAAACTCACACACTACCAATTCCCGGACCAACTGGTCGACATCATAGGATCATACCTCACTGACCGGTACTTTGTAGTCCGGGTCAGAAATGAAATTTCAGCCCCCCGCCAAGTTACATGCGGAGTCCCCCAGGGCTCTGTCCTTGCGCCTATACTTTTCAACATATATACTGCCCAAGTAGTAGGGACAAAGATTGAGAATACCACAATCGCCGCATATGCTGATGACATTGCTATTTATACAGCCAGCATGAATGCGAAACATGCAATGCGCAAGGCACAGATAGTAGCTCAACAAATCACAGACCAATTAAAAGACATCAACATACTCATTAACACCCAGAAAACAGATGCTATCACATTTTCATACAAGAAAACACCCGATAAAACACCAACATTAAACGGCCAAACCATCACAACAAAGAAACACCTCACATACCTAGGTATTAAACTGGAATCACACTTATCATTCACAGCACACATACAGAACAGAATTCACACTATCAGATCAACATCAACACAACTACAGCACCTACTCTACTCACCAGGGCTGTCACTCAGACTCAAACTACTTATATACAAATCTATACTAAGACCATCTCTTTTACACGGAGCACCACTCCTACACTTTCTCTACCCAACAGCCCTGAAGAAACTACAGCAATATCAAAACAGTATACTCATGAAGATATGTAGAGGCACCACATTAGAAAGACGTAACATGAATCACATTCACGATACATTACAACTCGACACAATACAAAAACACATATCACGTAGGCACATCAAATTCTTTGACAACCTACCCTCATCATTCAATCCCCTATTCCGCACTCTCACACCATCCTTACTCCCAGCCAGATGGCAAGGCCGTAAGGGTCCAACCAACCCAATCAACATCATCATATAAACCTGCCTTACGGTTACTCCCCCACTAACTCCCTTCTCCTCTAGCCCTGTCCTCTATTCCATTATCCTTCCCCCTCCCCTTTTATTTCTTTTATTTATGTTTTATAAATGACAACACGCGGAGGCCCCTCAACTCCTATCACATCATGTTGAGCTGAACCACAGCGAAAACAACATAACTTATCTACTCAACGCACCTTCAAATACCACAGGTAGTATAAGGTAATAAGGTAAATTAGCATCGTTCCATAGTATTATGGTTCGAATTTTCCATTTTAATCCTGTTTTTCTGTTTTAGAGGGATCAGAAAAAAAAAAAAAAAAAAAAAAAAAAAAAAAAAAAAAAAAAAAAAAAAAAAAAACGTCGGGCGAGCAGTCGAATATCGTTCTCTGACCGGCTAAGATGACTGGACGTGGCAAGGGAGGAAAGGGTTTGGGCAAAGGAGGAGCCAAGAGGCATAGGAAAGTACTCCGAGACAACATCCAAGGTATCACCAAACCCGCCATAAGAAGATTGGCCAGGCGAGGAGGTGTGAAGCGTATATCGGGTCTTATCTACGAAGAAACCCGTGGCGTGCTGAAGGTGTTCTTGGAAAACGTCATCCGCGACGCAGTCACCTACACCGAACACGCCAAGAGGAAGACCGTTACCGCCATGGACGTCGTCTACGCCCTGAAGAGGCAGGGTCGTACTCTGTACGGTTTCGGCGGTTAAATTCGACGTCGTCGTGTGTACCTGGTGACCGGGGTAAAGTTTCAACGGCCCTTTTCAGGGCCACCAAAACTTGATAAGACTTTCTTAGTTACGCTCTAGATTTGCGCTCCACAATCCCTCCGCTCCCAAGAGAAAAATAATGTAAACGGTGTACATTGCGATTTTCTGGTTATTTTAACGGTTACTCATTTTTTTTTTCCATCATTTTCTTATCAACATCCAAACTTACTAACTGAATAAAACGTTACACAGCACAGACAATTGAACGAAATCATTTACGACTATTTTTACATGAAACGGATAGCGGTAGTTAACAATACTTCGTATAACAGTCTATCGAGTTATAAAAGAGATAAATTGCATGCATGTTATTGACCCCCCGATATCCAACTGCATAAATAATGAGGATTAAAATCAATTCAGGCGGCAATTCACAAAATATTCTAAAGCCATACCTCGAAGGTTGGTAAAGCGGTATGTGATAATAAAGTTAAGTTTTATCCGTCGAATAAAAGAGGTGGTCCAAGGATAGAGTTTATTTTATTGCTTTATGATTATGGATAGTGAAAAAATGTATATTTCATAATTCAAGGAATACAGTTTCAAATTTATTTAACTAAACAAAAAAAGAAGGTAGAAGTGCACATGAGACAAAGAAAAAAGCCGACACATCATCCCGCTCATGCTGATTGGCCAGACGCACCCCCCACCACCCAGTTCCACCTATAAAACGCCCGATAACCAAGTGCCTCGCATAGCACATTCTGTGTTCTGCCTTCTACCTGTGAACATCTAGCTGCTCTACCTGCTCTCAGTGTGACGTCACAGCACCAGGCCAACAGTTTTTACGGTTTTCCTGAGACCGCGTGGGTACGCCATGTAAACACGTGAGTAAAAACCTTGCTTTATTTTCCAGTTTTCTGGTTTATATATCTTATATATATATTGCGTATTTTAAGTTTAGTTTTAGTATTATTTTTATTACATTATAAACATGTTTATGGACCACTCAAACGGGCCACAAAATACACCACAAATTTCACACATTTTCACACCACCACCTCTAACACAGAATACCACAATAACACCTACATGTACACGAAACAAACGGAAAAGGATTAAGGTGACTCACACCGACAGTGATGGGTTTTCCCTCCCCAAAAACCCCATCAAGGCTGTCCCCCGACCCTTAGATGGAACTACGCAAATCGTAGTTTCCAACCAATTCCAACAACTAACCAACACACCTGAAACCACTGATTCAAACGACAATCAACAAGACACCACTACACAACAAACTACACCAACAAATATACAAAGACCACCCCCCATAGTAATTAGACCACCAATATCATCGGCGGTAATAAAACAAACTCTTTTAGAGTGCAATATAACTCAATTTAGTCTTCGATGCTCCAAAGTCGAAAACAAAATATACCTAACCAATGACAAAGACTATCACAAGACACTAAGTATCATCAATACGAATGATGATATATATTATCATTCCTATGCCCCACGAGGTACTAAACCTCTCAAGAGGTTCCTCCTAAAGGGTTTCGATATCGATCACCCTTTAGAATCAATATCCGCCACCCTCCAAGCCCGATTACCAGGGTTTAAAAATATTTGGAGGATGACCAAAACTAATGAACAGGGACAGAAAAGACAGCTGTCCCACATTATCGTGACAACTGATCACGAAACAACAATCAAGCAACTAAAGGACATTGGTCCTATAGACAATATGTTTTACACTATAGAAGCAATGAAGAACATTGCTGGCCCCAGGCAGTGCCATAACTGCCAGGAATTCGGCCATACACAGGCATATTGTGGACGTAAACACGTATGCGTAAAATGTGGTGAAAACCACGAATCGTCAACATGTCCAAGGACATCCCCCCCCAAATGCGCAAATTGCGGAGGCCCTCATGTGGCCTCATATCGCAATTGCGAATTTAGGCTCAATCTTATAAAAAATAAGATCAACAAAAAGGTGGAAAAAGCACCTGTTAACAATAACCCTCCCAGGGAGACATCTCGAGCTCCCCCTACCACCTCAGCCCCGAACTCCTACGCCGGGGTCACGGTCAGTGGACCACCTCCCCCCCCTCCACCCTCTCCACCAACCTTTCAACCTCCGTCCTCTGAAACCCCCCCATGGGTCGCCGAACTTGTGGGAATGTTCAGGGACATGAAAGAAATGTTTACTACGTTACTGACTACAGTAAACATTATTTTACAAAGAAATATCAATGGATAGACATACTATCCTAAACTATAATATAACAGGGCTCATGCATCGTAAGCTTGAGTTAGAAACCCTCCTGGCTTCTTATAAGCCATCCATAATTTCACTCACAGACACACAACTCAACAAACAGAGGTACGTATATTTCCCCGGATACAAAACCTATAGACTTGACTCACCCACACACGGCGGCGTAGCACTCCTGGTGCGTTCAGACGTCCCCTCCAGACTAATAAACGGCACAACACTAAACGACGACAAACACTCAGCCATCACTATACAAGTAAGACTAAAACATTCATACAAAATCACATGCGTCTACAGAAGTCCATCAGGCAAACTAGACACATTCAAGACCTTTTTGAAAAACATTGAGACAGACAGACAACACATTATTGTAGGTGACTTAAACGCCAAACACCACACTTGGAACTGTACTAAACCAAACGCATTAGGAAACCACCTGACCAAATGCAAATACACTATTATACACCCTAATGCGTTCACATACAGACACCACGCCAACCCATCTATCACATCCACACTAGATCTATTACTCACACAACAGCCACACAGATTCACAGACTGCACAACAATCGAGTTCAGCGACAACGACCACATCCCGGTTTTATACAAACTAGGACAAGACAACACACCAACCCAACATACAGACTACAAATATAAATTCCGGAACGGAGACTGGAAACTATACAAAAACATAGCATACGAAAACACACCCTACATCACCACCCTACACACTACAAATGACATCGACACGGCCATTGCAACAGTAAACAACATCATACACAAAGCAGCCCAAACATCTATCCCCACATTCACCCCCACACCGATACACCTACGCAAACCCCCTAAACATATACTAACACTCATAAAACAACGCAACAACATCAAAAACTGTTGGTATAGGACGAAAGACCATACCTACAAACCCATCATTAACAGTCTTACAAAACAAATCACATCCCTAATGTCGCAGAGGAAAACGTCCCTCTGGCATGAACAGTTACGCCTCACACATAACGACCATAGGAAATTCTGGAAACTTACCAGAAGCCATAACACCAAATCAAAATCGGTGAAAATTCAACGAGGCGATGAGCTCCTCACCCCCGCAGATCAGGCTGACATCCTCTCTGACTATTACGTAGAAAGGGACAACTCACGCAACAGTAACACATACCACCACAACCCCTCCACCGATAATACACAGAATTCAATATTCTCTACATATAAAGACCTGACTGCAATCCTGAGGAAAACTAAGGGAAACAAATCACCCGGGAAAGACAATATTCCATACGTCCTTCTCAAACAACTCCCCCGAAAAACCCTAATGTTTCTCCTTAACATTTTTAATTCCTGCTCACGCCTCAGATACTTCCCTACGGAGTGGAAACATGCTATCGTCGTTCCACTCCTCAAACCCCGTAAACGAGGAGCGGTTCCGGAAGAATACCGGCCAATTAGTCTCCTCAACCATATCTCAAAAATATATGAGAAACTACTCATTATCCACATCCGAAAACACTGCGACACACACGACATCATACCCCCGGAACAGACGGGGTTCTCGCGTGGAGTTAGCTGTTATCACCACGTAGCCAAGCTGCAATACGATATAGCTAACAATCTCCATAAAAACCTGGCCACAGCAATGATTTCACTCGATTGCACACAGGCTTTCGACTCTGTGTCCTATCCCATCCTAATCCACAAACTCACACACTACCAATTCCCGGACCAACTGGTCGACATCATAGGATCATACCTCACTGACCGGTACTTTGTAGTCCGGGTCAGAAATGAAATTTCAGCCCCCCGCCAAGTTACATGCGGAGTCCCCCAGGGCTCTGTCCTTGCGCCTATACTTTTCAACATATATACTGCCCAAGTAGTAGGGACAAAGATTGAGAATACCACAATCGCCGCATATGCTGATGACATTGCTATTTATACAGCCAGCATGAATGCGAAACATGCAATGCGCAAGGCACAGATAGTAGCTCAACAAATCACAGACCAATTAAAAGACATCAACATACTCATTAACACCCAGAAAACAGATGCTATCACATTTTCATACAAGAAAACACCCGATAAAACACCAACATTAAACGGCCAAACCATCACAACAAAGAAACACCTCACATACCTAGGTATTAAACTGGAATCACACTTATCATTCACAGCACACATACAGAACAGAATTCACACTGTCAGATCAACATCAACACAACTACAGCACCTACTCTACTCACCAGGGCTGTCACTCAGACTCAAACTACTTATATACAAATCTATACTAAGACCATCTCTTTTACACGGAGCACCACTCCTACACTTTCTCTACCCAACAGCCCTGAAGAAACTACAGCAATATCAAAACAGTATACTCATGAAGATATGTAGAGGCACCACATTAGAAAGACGTAACATGAATCACATTCACGATACATTACAACTCGACACAATACAAAAACACATATCACGTAGGCACATCAAATTCTTTGACAACCTACCCTCATCATTCAATCCCCTATTCCGCACTCTCACACCATCCTTACTCCCAGCCAGATGGCAAGGCCGTAAGGGTTCAATCAACCCAATCAACATCATCATATAAACCTGCCTTACGGTTACTCCCCCACTAACTCCCTTCTCCTCTAGCCCTGTCCTCTATTCCATTATCCTTCCCCCTCCCCTTTATTTCTTTTATTTTATGTTTTATAAATAATAATACGCGGAGGCCCCTCAACTCCTAACACATCATGATGAGCTGCACCACAGCGAAAATATCATAACTTATCAACTCAACGCACCTTCAAATACCACAGGTAGTATAAGGTAATAAGGTAAATTAGCATCGTTCCATAGTATTATGGTTCGAATTTCACATTTTAACCCTGTTTTTCTGTTTTAGAGGGATCAGAAAAAAAAAAAAAAAAAAAAAAAAAAAAAAAAAAAAAAAAAAAAAAAAAAAAAAAAGGTTGACAAGACTCGGTTATTAAACAAAGAGATAAAACAAACTCTATTATATATATATATATATATATATATATATATATATATATTATTTTTTTTTTAACAGGTATTTTTTAATATTTCGATAACCAGGTGTTTTCTTTTATCTCTGGAGTCGCCACGCCCTCTGGAAGTGAGCTCGCGCCGTTATTAACGATAGTTACGGTTACTTCCGCAAGATAGCGCTAACAACTTCTCCGCTATTGGCCCGCACGACTCATGCCGAATCGCATATATATAGCCACATAGGAATCCGGACTTCACTTCGGTTTCAGCTGACAATCAGTCAACATGCCACCTAAGGCGAGCGGTAAAGCCATGAAGAAGGCCGGGAAGGCTCAGAAGAACATCTCCAAATCCGACAAGAAGAAGAAGCGAAGGAGGAAGGAGAGCTACGCCATCTATATCTACAAGGTGCTGAAGCAGGTCCACCCCGACACTGGTGTCTCCTCTAAGGCGATGAGCATCATGAACAGTTTCGTCAACGATATTTTCGAACGTATCGCTGCTGAAGCTTCCCGCTTGTCCCACTACAACAAGAGATCGACCATCACGAGCAGGGAAATCCAGACCGCGGTGAGGCTACTACTTCCCGGTGAATTGGCAAAGCACGCCGTCAGCGAAGGTACGAAGGCCGTTACCAAGTACACCAGCTCTAAGTAACGAGTCAATCGTTCCCAGGCTAATTTCAACGGCCCTTTTCAGGGCCACCAACAATCTTAAAAAGCTTTCTCTCTAACACGTACAACGTGGGACGCCAAGTTGGATAGATTTTTATTTTGTTTATCTTATTACGACCCAGTGATTTTCGAATGTAAGAGGCCAAATCGATGAAAACCTGATATGAATTAATTAGTACAAGTTAATCCTGGAGTATTTAAAGCATATTACCCTTGGTAATTCTGAATTTAGGCAGCCAAGTATTAGTAGAGGCCCTTCATCGCTTACAAAGGGAGCTATCTCTCTGTAAACCTTCCAACACAAAGTCCACTTTACCACCGACTTCGTCACGCTCATCTCTAACGATCGGACCTACAAACATCAAAAAAATAAGTAATATAATATTTAAAAATAAATTGCTCATCCATCAATCATTACCATTAATGATGAGCGCTATTAATGCTAACCGAAATTATTATTAATTACATACATTAACAACGTGCATTTCATCAATTTTAACTAATTCTACTTTTACCATCTCTCTTCTAACATCATTCATCTCTTGTTCTAAGGTTCGGTTCCATTAACAATTAAAACTCATTTCAAGACAAATAATTTATTAGGAATAGGTCGAGTGTCTCTACGTACATACTTATATAGAAGTATATTATATATTGATAAACAATGGCGTGTTTATACGGTCGGTAAAGAACAAAGGTGGCGGCGTCCCCTTTCGGCAACCCTTTGATCCTGAGAATACCTGTCCCTAGTAAGGTTACCCTTTTATTGTAATTCCCCAAGTAGTACATTGGACTGTATCCCAATAGGGGAAAACTCTATCCTTAACCACTGAAGGACTGCGAAATTCGAAAATGTAACATTTATGGAATGGAAGACGAACTTCTAAACCGAAAAAACAAATTCTATATATTATTATTAAAAGTATATAACTTTCAATATATACTAGACCATTTATCGCCACGTTTGATGCGCAGAGATGGATCGCAAGATGAATTATGACAATGTTCCTGCTCTTCAGTTCTTTCACGAATAGTAGGAGGATGAGATTATGATGGCAAGGCCGTATGAAGTGTAATTCTTATACCAGTTAGGTACTTACTGGTATGGTCGATTGTTTAACTGTTTTTTTAATTTTATTTATTTTTTACCCTCCTTCTCTTCTTTATCTTTATTATATCATTGTTTTTTATTTTATTTTTTTTTTAAACCTTTCTTTCACTGCCCAATTTTCATGACATATATAAACGGCTATAAGGAAACCTTAACGACGATTCGCCGGAGAGCGGGAGGAGACAGTGCATGGTGCACAGCCGTGTCGTTACTACTTGTTTCTAAATGGATCCCAGTGACACAAAATACATAGGAAATCGGTCCTGTATCTAACCCGAGACAGACCATCGGAGACCCCGTATCGCCTGAGAAAGAGGATAGAGCATTTTAATAATATTTTCGAGAACCAGTCGGAAAGATGTCATGGGATAACATCAGACGAGTGATAACAACACTTGAATGAATCCGTTTTCGCGTAGACTGGAAGCATTGAAACTCTTCGGAAGAAAGGGATTCTGGAAGTTTAATGGTTCCGAAAGAGGGGGGTACCGCCGAAACGTCTCGAGAGGGAAGCAGAAGTAATTTAAAAATGACTATTTTAAGAGGAGTTGGAGTGAAGACGACCGATCTCCGAGATTCGGCGGTGGTTTCAGACTAGGCCCGAGTTTTTGGAGAGCGCTCGGCCACACGTGGGTGTGGAGGGAAGTAAGGAGAGAGGACGCCGAAAATCGTATCAGGTTAAACTGGTCTGTTGAGCCACAGAGGGGAGTTTACAGATAGAAATTGAACACAAAACAATCCTAGGGAGAAATAATTCTGGGAATAAGATGTGCGGTGTCTTCGTTACGGTCCGTCCCACTTTACGAAATTACCCTCAAACGGGGTGTTTAGTATCGTACACTAGCGCACCAAGCGGAAATGACTGAAACTACAACTGAAGCTGCCGCTCCTACGACTCCGGCAACACCCAAGGCGAAGAAGGGTAAGGCCGCTGCTGCAACCGGTGCCAAGAAGCCCAAGACGGCGCCTTCCCACCCGCCCGTTTCTCAGATGGTGACGGCTGCCATCAAGTCACTCAAGGAGAGAGGCGGATCTTCGACCCAGGCGATCAAAAAGTACATCAGCTCGACGTACAAGATCGACGCGGAGAAGAAGTCTCACTTTATCAAGAAGTACCTCGTCTCCGCGGTTGCCTCCGGCTCGCTCGTTCAGACCAAAGGCAAAGGCGCATCAGGCTCCTTCAAACTAGCCGGTGCCGGAGGTGAAGGGAAGAAAGTAGCCACCACGAAGAAGGCCCCAGCCAAATCGTCCGCCGCCAGCAAATCAAAGGCCCCTAAGGCCAAACCTGCGGCATCTAAGAAGGCAGCTGCAGCGCCAAAGGCTAAGAAGACCAAGAAGCCTCCAACTGCCGCTAAGACCCCCAAGCCTAAGGTGGCCAAAGCCAAGCCCGCTACGACACCCAAGGCGAAGAAGGCCCCTGCCAAAAAGGCCCCAGCTAAGAAGACAGCGGCCAAGAAAGCTTCACCGAAGAAGAAGTAGGTCGTTTTCCCCAACCGCTACCTCCTCAAGGAGTGGTGATTTTAAACGGCTCTTTTCAGAGCCACTAAAAAAGTCTGACACCTTTCTATCGTCAAAAACGACAACCCCTCGTTCCTTTCCCTCCTCATCGCCAAGTAGCAAAATGTGATAAGTTCGTTAAATATCAATATATTATATTTTAACGGAATGAAATATCAATCAATTCGGGTTATATTGAAGTTAAGCATTGAGCATTAACGCGATCATGTGTGATAATGGGAACGACAATAGTAAGCTTTATAATATTAAGTCCACATATGTAGTCGGTACCCTTTGTCGGCGACCCTTTGATGACTGTTATATGTTTGTTTGTTTTTTCGCACTTTTCCCGTGCTTTGCACAGCAAGACGAATGACATATGAGCTAAGTCATTATGAATGAAATTAATGAGTACAGATGACTGTAATTGAAACCTTTTTTTTTTTTTCTTTCTTTGTAACTCTAAAACAGACAATGTAGAATTAATATAAGTATAATAGCATCCACTAACGAGGTAATGGAACGATACCGTATACACCCATTTACCTCAACTCCAAATAATATTAGCTGATCAAAATATATAATCTATATGAATAAAAGTGAAATTCTGTTTGTTTGTTTGTTCTTTATAGAAATCCATACCGTTGGTCCTAAATTCTCCAAATTTCGCTCAGTGGTTCTTTCATTTTTATGGAATGGTTCAGGTTTATTAGAAAAATGAAATTCCTCGGGTGTAACCGGAATATACAGCTAGTAAATAATATTATAAGCGAAATTGCAAAACCACGATCGTATCGTTCTCACTTTAACTTTAAATTATTTCAAATATTATTTGTTGCATGTGTTTATCACTCCATGCACGCCCATCGTATATCTTTATTATCTTGATATTATCTTGATCTTTATTTAACTTTTAAGCACTATCAGTACATCAATATTCCAGTGAAGGCACATGACTACTGAGTGAACATTTTTTTTTTTTTAAAGATGGTGCTGTATACAAATAGATATGTCTGGACTCAATAATAACATAAAAATGAGATAATGCATAATGTAAAAATGCATAAAAAATTGGAAAAGCTACAGAAAGAAGTATACAATACAAAAAAATAATAAAAGTACAAGAGGTACAGAGATAATTGCAGGTACCTATGAAATCAAAACTAGGATTTGAGGTTGCGGAAGATGTTAGAATAAGTGGATGAAATTATCTCTTTATCTGTTTTATGATTTACAGGGTTATTTTATTTATTTTTTTTTTTTTTCCAGATGGATGAAAATGGATTCTGAGATATTTTCCAATTTTTTATGTTACATTAAGTATGTATTATCTAATTTTTATGTTATTATTGAGTCCAGACATAGCTATTTGTATACAGTACCATCTATTTTGTTAGTTTTAAAAAACAAAAAAATTTTGTTCCCTCAGTTGTCATGTGCCTTTCACTTCAAAAGCGTTGGATTTCCCCGTCATAAACCTTTGAAGTCGGCAAACCAACCCCCTACCACTACCTCTCGCCTTATTTTTACCTTTAGTCTTAGTATCCACCTGGACTAAGTAGGTAAATATCAGATTCTATTTTATCTTGTTAACCAGCCACTTATTTGAATATCCATGTATACACAGAGATAAATGCGTTGGATTTCCCCGTCATAAACCTTTGAAGTCGGCAAACCGACCCCCTACCACTACCTCTCACCTTATTTTTACCTTTAGTCTAAGCGTTGGATTTCCCCGTCATAAACCTTTGAAGTCGGCAAACCAACCCCCTACCACTACCTCTCACCTTATTTTTACCTTTAGTCTATGCGTTGGATTTCCCCGTCATAAACCTTTGAAGTCGGCAAACCAACCCCCTACCACTACCTCTCACCTTATTTTTACCTTTAGTCTTAGTATCCACCTGGACTCAGTAGGTAAATATCAGATTCTATTTTATCTTGTTAACATATATTTGTTTTGTTGGCTTACCACAATAAAATCATTGTAAACTGAAAATCCTGACTATCATTTAACCTATCGTAAAAACAATATTGTTTATGCTTATATCAGTGGATCGTGCGGGGCGGCATTCCTTTGTCGGCGACAGTTCAGATAGACAATGATCCTTGTTGTCCTTAGATCCCTTATGACTCGCGGTACTTCAGGATTTAGTTCGTGACAATAAAGTAATGCTATGAAAATGTTTTTGAGGAAAATATAGTACCCGAGCGGTGGGGGTGAGAGGGGGAGGAGAGAGAGAGTTGGAGAGAGATATAGAAATAATAATAAAAATCATAATAAATGAATGTCCGATATTGAGGACGGGTGAGGGAACCGCCCGATAGGTAGCAGCCTGGTGTAAGTACGAGGTATAGGGTGGGGGACAACTAAACGTGATTGGTCCGCGCAGAGCGGCAAACGGGTATAAAAGGCAGCAAGGGGGGGCTATTGGTATTATTTCGTCAACGACAGAGAACAGAAACAGTAGAAGGATGTCTGGACGTGGAAAAGGTGGCAAAGCTAAGGGAAAGGCAAAGACCCGTTCATCCAGGGCTGGTCTCCAGTTCCCCGTCGGTCGTATCCACCGTCTCCTCAGGAAAGGTAACTACGCCGAGAGAGTGGGAGCAGGAGCTCCGGTGTACCTCGCTGCAGTTATGGAATACCTGGCTGCCGAAGTTCTCGAGTTGGCCGGCAACGCAGCTCGTGATAACAAGAAAACTAGGATCATCCCGCGTCACCTGCAGCTCGCCATCAGGAACGACGAGGAGTTGAACAAGCTGTTGTCGGGAGTCACCATCGCTCAAGGAGGAGTTCTTCCCAACATCCAGGCCGTTCTGCTGCCGAAGAAGACAGAGAAGAGCTCTTAAGCCTAATATATCACCAAACCCGCCATAAGAAGATTGGCCAGGCGAGGAGGTGTGAAGCGTATATCGGGTCTTATCTACGAAGAAACCCGTGGCGTGCTGAAGGTGTTCTTGGAAAACGTCATCCGCGACGCAGTCACCTACACCGAACACGCCAAGAGGAAGACCGTTACCGCCATGGACGTCGTCTACGCCCTGAAGAGGCAGGGTCGTACTCTGTACGGTTTCGGCGGTTAAATTCGACGTCGTCGTGTGTACCTGGTGACCGGGGTAAAGTTTCAACGGCCCTTTTCAGGGCCACCAAAACTTGATAAGACTTTCTTAGTTACGCTCTAGATTTGCGCTCCACAATCCCTCCGCTCCCAAGAGAAAAATAATGTAAACGGTGTACATTGCGATTTTCTGGTTATTTTAACGGTTACTCATTTTTTTTTTTTCCATCATTTTCTTATCAACATCCAAACTTACTAACTGAATAAAACGTTACACAGCACAGACAATCGAACGAAATCATTTACGACTATTTTTACATGAAACGGATAGCGGTAGTTAACAATACTTCGTATAACAGTCTATCGAGTTATAAAAGAGATAAATTGCATGCATGTTATTGACCCCCCGATATCCAACTGCATAAATAATGAGGATTAAAATCAATTCAGGCGGCAATTCACAAAATATTCTAAAGCCATACCTCGAAGGTTGGTAAAGCGGTATGTGATAATAAAGTTAAGTTTTATCCGTCGAATAAAAGAGGTGGTCCAAGGATAGAGTTTATTTTATTGCTTTATGATTATGGATAGTGAAAAAATGTATATTTCATAATTCAAGGAATACAGTTTCAAATTTATTTAACTAAACAAAAAAAGAAGGTAGAAGTGCACATGAGACAAAGAAAAAAGCCGACACATCATCCCGCTCATGCTGATTGGCCAGACGCACCCCCCACCACCCAGTTCCACCTATAAAACGCCCGATAACCAAGTGCCTCGCATAGTCGTAAAATGTGGCCTCATATCGCAATTGCGAATTTAGACTTAATCTTATAAAAAATAAGATCAACAAAAAGGTGGAAAAAGCACCTGTTAACAACAACCCTCCCAGGGAGACATCTCGTGCTCCCCCTACCACCTCAGCCCCGAACTCCTACGCCGGGGTCACGGTCAGTGGACCACCTCCCCCCCCTCAACCCTCTCCACCAACCTCCCAACCTCCGTCCTCTGAAACCCCCCCATGGGTCGCTGAACTTGTGGGAATGTTCAGGGACATGAAAGAAATGTTTACTACGTTACTGACTACAGTAAACATTATTTTACAAAGAAACATCAATGGATAGACATACTATCCTAAACTATAACATAACAGGGCTCATGCATCGAAAGCTTGAGCTAGAAACCCTCCTGGCTTCTTATAAGCCATCCATAATTTCACTCACAGACACACAACTCAACAAACAGAGGTACGTATATTTCCCTGGATACAAAACCTATAGACTTGACTCACCCACACACGGCGGCGTAGCACTCCTGGTGCGTTCAGACGTCCCCTCCAGACTAATTAATGGCACAACACTAAACGACGACAAACACTCAGCCATCACTATACAAGTAATACTAAAACATTCATACAAAATCACATGTGTCTACAGAAGTCCATCAGGCAAACTAGACACATTCAAGACCTTTTTGAAAAACATTGAGACAGACAGACAACACATTATTGTAGGTGACTTAAACGCCAAACACCACACTTGGAACTGTACAAAACCAAACGCATTAGGAAACCACCTGACCAAATGCAAATACACTATTATACACCCTAATGCGTTCACATACAGACACCACGCCAACCCAACTATCACATCCACGCTAGATCTATTGCTCACACAACAGCCCCACAGATTCACAGACTGCACAACAATCGAGTTTAGCGACAACGACCACATCCCGGTTTTATACAAACTAGGACAAGACAACACACCAACCCAACATACAGACTACAAATATAAATTCCGGAACGGAGACTGGAAACTATACAAAAACATAGCATACGAAAACACACCCCACATCACCACCCTACACACTACAAATGACATCGACACGGCCATTGCAACAGTAAACAACATCATACACAAAGCAGCCCAAACATCTATCCCCACATTCACCCCCACACCGATACACCTACGCAAACCCCCTAAACATATACTAACACTCATAAAACAACGCAACAACATCAAAAACTGTTGGTATAGGACGAAAGACCATACCTACAAACCCATCATTAACAGTCTCACAAAACAAATCACATCCCTAATGTCGCAGTGGAAAACGTCCCTCTGGCATGAACAGTTACGCCTCACACATAACGACCATAGGAAATTCTGGAAACTTACCAGAAGCCATAACACCAAATCAAAATCGGTGAAAATTCAACGAGGCGATGAGCTCCTCACCCCCGCAGATCAGGCTGACATTCTCTCTGACTATTACGTAGAAAGGGACAACTCACGCAACAATACCACATACCACCACAACCCCTCCACCGATAACACACAGAATTCAATATTCTCTACATATAAAGACCTGACTGCAATCCTGAGGAAAACTAAGGGAAACAAATCACCCGGGAAAGACAATATTCCATACGTCCTTCTCAAACAACTCCCCCGAAAAACCCTAATGTTTCTCCTTAACATTTTTAATTCCTGCTCACGCCTCAGATACTTCCCTACGGAGTGGAAACATGCTATCGTCGTTCCACTCCTCAAACCCCGTAAACGAGGAGCGGTTCCGGAAGAATACCGGCCAATTAGTCTCCTCAACCATATCTCAAAAATATATGAGAAACTACTCATTATCCACATCCGAAAACACTGCGATACACACGACATCATACCCCCGGAACAGACGGGGTTCTCGCGTGGAGTTAGCTGTTATCACCACGTAGCCAAGCTGCAATACGATATAGCTAACAATCTCCATAAAAACCTGGCCACAGCAATGATTTCACTCGACTGCACACAGGCTTTCGACTCTGTGTCCTACCCCATCCTTATCAATAAACTCACTCACTATCAATTCCCGGACCAAATGGTCGACATCATAGGATCATACCTCATTGACCGGTACTTTGTAGTCCGGGTCAGAAATGAAATTTCAGCCCCCCGCCAAGTTACATGCGGAGTTCCCCAGGGCTCTGTCCTTGCGCCTATACTTTTCAACATATATACTGCCCAAGTAGTAGGGACAAAGATTAAGAATACCACAATCGCCGCTTATGCTGATGACATCGCTATATATACAGCCAGCATGAATGCGAAATATGCGATGCGCAAGGCACAGATAGTAGCTCAACAAATCACAGACCAATTAAAAGACATCAACATACTCATTAACACGCAGAAAACAGATGCTATCACATTCTCATACAAGAAAACACCCGATAAAACACCAACATTAAACGGCCAAACTATCACAACAAAAAAACACCTCACATACCTAGGCATTAAACTCGAATCACACCTATCATTCACAGCACACATACAGAACAGAATTCACACTGTCAGATCAACATCAACACAACTACAGCACCTACTCTACTCACCAGGGCTGTCACTCAGACTCAAACTACTTATTTACAAATCTATACTAAGACCATCTCTTTTACACGGAGCACCACTCTTACACTTTCTCTACCCAACAGCCCTGAAGAAACTACAGCAATATCAAAACAGTATACTCATGAAGATATGTAGAGGCACCACATTAGAAAGACGTAACATGAATCACATTCACGATACATTACAACTCGACACAATACAAAAACACATATCACGTAGGCACATCAAATTCTTTGACAACCTACCCTCATCATTCAATCCACTATTCCGCACTCTCACACCATCCTTACTCCCAGCCAGATGGCAAGGCCGTAAGGGTCCAAACAACCCAATTAACATTATCATATAAACCTGCCTTACGGTTAATCCCCCACTAACTCCCTTCTCCCCTAGCCCTATCCTCTATTCCATTATCCTTCCCCCTCCCCCTTTTTGTTTCTTTCATTTTATGTTTCATAATGATAACACGCGGAGGCCCCTCAACTCCTATCACATTACGATGAGCTGCACCACAGCGAAAATAACATAACTTATCTAGTCAACGCACCTTCAAATACCACAGGTAGTATAAGGTAATAAGGTAAATCAGCATCGTTCCATTAGTATTAATGGTTCGAATTTCACATTTTAATCCTGTTTTTCTGTTTTAGAGGGATCAGAAAAAAAAAAAAAAAAAAAAAAAAAAAAAAAAAAAAAAAAAAAAAAAAAAAAAAAAAAAAAGCCTCGCATAGTTCTGTAAGATGGCCCGTACCAAGCAGACCGCTAGGAAATCGACAGGAGGCAAAGCTCCAAGGAAGCAGCTGGCCACCAAAGCCGCCAGGAAGAGTGCTCCGGCCACTGGAGGAGTAAAGAAGCCTCACAGGTATAGGCCCGGAACAGTCGCTCTCAGAGAAATCAGGAGGTACCAGAAAAGTACCGAGCTGCTCATCAGGAAACTCCCGTTCCAGAGGTTGGTGAGGGAGATCGCCCAGGACTTCAAGACCGACCTGAGGTTCCAGAGTTCAGCCGTGATGGCACTCCAGGAGGCCAGCGAAGCCTACCTCGTAGGTCTCTTCGAGGATACCAACTTGTGCGCAATCCACGCCAAGAGGGTCACCATTATGCCAAAGGATATCCAGCTGGCTCGCCGTATCCGCGGAGAACGAGCTTAAGGGCTGTCCGCACCCTGCCGTACTTTCAACGGCCCTTTTCAGGGCCACAAAATTGGTCTATTCTCTTTCTGACAAGAATATCTATGGAAACAGTTAGTCAAGTACATATACATGGGATGGGCACGTATTCCATAATCGACAACGATAATATAATCATGGCGGAAGCTGTCCACAAAATGATACAAATACTTAAATTGTAATATAAATACAAAAGAGAAAAGATCAGAAAAAGGCCGTCGGATAATGTAAAAGTGGTCGTCATCCTTCCGAATCAACTCTGAAGCTAATTTCGTGTTTCAAATTAAGCAAATGCTAACTAAATGAGTTGTTTGTAAGGATTTGTTCAGAGTCGATTCGGAAGGATGACAAGACTCGGTTATTAAACAAAGAGATAAAACAAACTCTATTATATATATATATATATATATATATATATATATATATATATATATATTATTTTTTTTTTAACAGGTATTTTTTAATATTTCGATAACCAGGTGTTTTCTTTTATCTCTGGAGTCGCCACGCCCTCTGGAAGTGAGCTCGCGCCGTTATTAACGATAGTTACGGTTACTTCCGCAAGATAGCGCTAACAACTTCTCCGCTATTGGCCCGCACGACTCATGCCGAATCGCATATATATAGCCACATAGGAATCCGGACTTCACTTCGGTTTCAGCTGACAATCAGTCAACATGCCACCTAAGGCGAGCGGTAAAGCCATGAAGAAGGCCGGGAAGGCTCAGAAGAACATCTCCAAATCCGACAAGAAGAAGAAGCGAAGGAGGAAGGAGAGCTACGCCATCTATATCTACAAGGTGCTGAAGCAGGTCCACCCCGACACTGGTGTCTCCTCTAAGGCGATGAGCATCATGAACAGTTTCGTCAACGATATTTTCGAACGTATCGCTGCTGAAGCTTCCCGCTTGTCCCACTACAACAAGAGATCGACCATCACGAGCAGGGAAATCCAGACCGCGGTGAGGCTACTACTTCCCGGTGAATTGGCAAAGCACGCCGTCAGCGAAGGTACGAAGGCCGTTACCAAGTACACCAGCTCTAAGTAACGAGTCAATCGTTCCCAGGCTAATTTCAACGGCCCTTTTCAGGGCCACCAACAATCTTAAAAAGCTTTCTCTCTAACACGTACAACGTGGGACGCCAAGTTGGATAGATTTTTATTTTGTTTATCTTATTACGACCCAGTGATTTTCGAATGTAAGAGGCCAAATCGATGAAAACCTGATATGAATTAATTAGTACAAGTTAATCCTGGAGTATTTAAAGCATATTACCCTTGGTAATTCTGAATTTAGGCAGCCAAGTATTAGTAGAGGCCCTTCATCGCTTACAAAGGGAGCTATCTCTCTGTAAACCTTCCAACACAAAGTCGACTTTACCACCGACTTCGTCACGCTCATCTCTAACGATCGGACCTACAAACATCAAAAAAATAAGTAATATAATATTTAAAAATAAATTGCTCATCCATCAATCATTACCATTAATGATGAGCGCTATTAATGCTAACCGAAATTATTATTAATTACATACATTAACAACGTGCATTTCATCAATTTTAACTAATTCTACTTTTACCATCTCTCTTCTAACATCATTCATCTCTTGTTCTAAGGTTCGGTTCCATTAACAATTAAAACTCATTTCAAGACAAATAATTTATTAGGAATAGGTCGAGTGTCTCTACGTACATACTTATATAGAAGTATATTATATATTGATAAACAATGGCGTGTTTATACGGCCGGTAAAGAACAAAGGTGGCGGCGTCCCCTTTCGGCAACCCTTTGATCCTGAGAATACTTGTCCCTAGTAAGGTTACCCTTTTATTGTAATTCCCCAAGTAGTACATTGGACTGTATCCCAATAGGGGAAAACTCTATCCTTAACCACTGAAGGACTGCGAAATTCGAAAATGTAACATTTATGGAATGGAAGACGAACTTCTAAACCGAAAAAACAAATTCTATATATTATTATTAAAAGTATATAACTTTCAATATATACTAGACCATTTATCGCCACGTTTGATGCGCAGAGATGGATCGCAAGATGAATTATGACAATGTTCCTGCTCTTCAGTTCTTTCACGAATAGTAGGAGGATGAGATTATGATGGCAAGGCCGTATGAAGTGTAATTCTTATACCAGTTAGGTACTTACTGGTATGGTCGATTGTTTAACTGTTTTTTTAATTTTATTTATTTTTTACCCTCCTTCTCTTCTTTATCTTTATTATATCATTGTTTTTTATTTTATTTTTTTTTTAAACCTTTCTTTCACTGCCCAATTTTCATGACATATATAAACGGCTATAAGGAAACCTTAACGACGATTCGCCGGAGAGCGGGAGGAGACAGTGCATGGTGCACAGCCGTGTCGTTACTACTTGTTTCTAAATGGATCCCAGTGACACAAAATACATAGGAAATCGGTCCTGTATCTAACCCGAGACAGACCATCGGAGACCCCGTATCGCCTGAGAAAGAGGATAGAGCATTTTAATAATATTTTCGAGAACCAGTCGGAAAGATGTCATGGGATAACATCAGACGAGTGCTAACAACACTTGAATGAATCCGTTTTCGCGTAGACTGGAAGCATTGAAACTCTTCGGAAGAAAGGGATTCTGGAAGTTTAATGGTTCCGAAAGAGGGGGGTACCGCCGAAACGTCTCGAGAGGGAAGCAGAAGTAATTTAAAAATGACTATTTTAAGAGGAGTTGGAGTGAAGACGACCGATCTCCGAGATTCGGCGGTGGTTTCAGACTAGGCCCGAGTTTTTGGAGAGCGCTCGGCCACACGTGGGTGTGGAGGGAAGTAAGGAGAGAGGACGCCGAAAATCGTATCAGGTTAAACTGGTCTGTTGAGCCACAGAGGGGAGTTTACAGATAGAAATTGAACACAAAACAATCCTAGGGAGAAATAATTCTGGGAATAAGATGTGCGGTGTCTTCGTTACGGTCCGTCCCACTTTACGAAATTACCCTCAAACGGGGTGTTTAGTATCATCGATTCTGTGTTCTGCCTTCTACCTGTGAACATCTAGCTGCTCTACCTGCTCTCAGTGTGACGTCACAGCACCAGGCCAACAGTTTTTACGGTTTTCCTGAGACCGCGTGGGTACGCCATGTAAACACGTGAGTAAAAACCTTGCTTTATTTTCCAGTTTTCTGGTTTATATATCTTATATATATATTGCGTATTTTAAGTTTAGTTTTAGTATTATTTTATTACATTATAAACATGTTTATGGACCACTCAAACGGGCCACAAAACACACCACAAATTTCACACATTTTCACACCACCACCTCTAACACAGAATACCACAATAACACCTACATGTACACGAAACAAACGGAAAAGGATTAAGGTGACTCACACCGACAGTGATGGGTTTTCCCTCCCCAAAAACCCCATCAAGGCTGTCCCCCGACCCTTAGATGGAACTACGCAAATCGTAGTTTCCAACCAATTCCAACAACTAACCAACACACCTGAAACCACTGATTCAAACGACAATCAACAAGACACCACTACACAACAAACTACACCAACAAATATACAAAGACCACCCCCCATAGTAATTAGACCACCAATATCATCGGCGGTAATAAAACAAACTCTTTTAGAGTGCAATATAACTCAATATAGTCTTCGATGCTCCAAAGTCGAAAACAAAATATACCTAACCAATGACAAAGACTATCACAAGACACTAAGTATCATCAATACGAATGATGATATATATTATCATTCCTATGCCCCACGAGGTACTAAACCTCTCAAGAGGTTCCTCCTAAAGGGTTTCGATATCGATCACCCTTTAGAATCAATATCCGCCACCCTCCAAGCCCGATTACCAGGGTTTAAAAATATTTGGAGGATGACCAAAACTAATGAACAGGGACAGAAAAGACAGCTGTCCCACATTATCGTGACAACTGATCACGAAACAACAATCAAGCAACTAAAGGACATTGGTCCTATAGACTATATGTTTTACACTATAGAAGCAATGAAGAACATTGCCGGCCCCAGGCAGTGCCATAACTGCCAGGAATTCGGCCATACACAGGCATATTGTGGACGTAAACACGTATGCGTAAAATGTGGTGAAAACCACGAATCGTCAACATGTCCAAGGACATCCCCCCCCAAATGCGCAAATTGCGGAGGCCCTCATGTGGCCTCATATCGCAATTGCGAATTTAGGCTCAATCTTATAAAAAATAAGATCAATAAAAAGGTGGAAAAAGCACCTGTTAATAACAACCCTCCCAGGGAGACATCTCGAGCTCCCCCTACCACCTCAGCCCCGAACTCCTACGCCGGGGTCACGGTCAGTGGACCACCTCCTCCCCCTCAACCCTCTCCACCAACCTCCCAACCTCCGTCCTCTGAAACCCCCCCATGGGTCGCTGAACTTGTGGGAATGTTCAGGGACATGAAAGAAATGTTTACTACGTTACTGACTACAGTAAACATTATTTTACAAAGAAACATCAATGGATAGACATACTATCCTAAACTATAACATAACAGGGCTCATGCATCGTAAGCTTGAGCTAGAAACCCTCCTGGCTTCCTATAAGCCATCCATAATTTCACTCACAGACACACAACTCAACAAACAGAGGTACGTATACTTCCCTGGATACAAAACCTATAGACTTGACTCACCCACACACGGCGGCGTAGCACTCCTGGTGCGTTCAGACGTCCCCTCCAGACTAATAAACGGCACAACACTAAACGACGACAAAGACTCAGCCATCACTATACAAGTAAGACTAAAACATTCATACAAAATCACATGCGTCTACAGAAGTCCATCAGGCAAACTAGACACATTCAAGACATTTTTGAAAAACATTGAGACAGACAGACAACACATTATTGTAGGTGACTTAAACGCCAAACACCACACTTGGAACTGTACTAAACCAAACGCATTAGGAAACCACCTGACCAAATGCAAATACACTATTATACACCCTAATGCGTTCACATACAGACACCACGCCAACCCATCTATCACATCCACACTAGATCTATTGCTCACACAACAGCCACACAGATTCACAGACTGCACAACAATCGAGTTCAGCGACAACGACCACATCCCGGTTCTATACAAACTAGGACAAGACAACACACCAACCCAACATACAGACTACAAATATAAATTCCGGAACGGAGACTGGAAACTATACAAAAACACAGCTTACGAAAACACACCCTACATCACCACCCTACACACCACAAATGACATCGACACGGCCATTGCAACAGTAAACAACATCATACACAAAGCAGCCCAAACATCTATCCCCACATTCACACCCACACCGATACACCTACGCAAACCCCCTAAACATATACTAACACTCATCAAACAACGCAACAACATCAAAAACTGTTGGTATAGGACGAAAGACCATACCTACAAACCCATCATTAACAGTCTCACAAAACAAATCACATCCCTAATGTCGCAGTGGAAAACGTCCCTCTGGCATGAACAGTTACGCCTCACACATAACGACCATAGGAAATTCTGGAAGCTTACCAGAAGCCATAACACCAAATCAAAATCGGTGAAAATTCAACGAGGCGATGAGCTCCTCACCCCCGCAGATCAGGCTGACATTCTCTCTCACTATTACGTAGAAAGGGACAACTCACGCAACAGTAACACATACCACCACAACCCCTCCACCGATAACACACAGAATACAATATTCTCTACATATAAAGACCTGACTGCAATCCTGAGGAAAACTAAGGGAAACAAATCACCCGGGAAAGACAATATTCCATACGTCCTTCTCAAACAACTCCCCCGAAAAACCCTAATGTTTCTCCTTAACATTTATAATTCCTGCTCACGCCTCAGATACTTCCCTACGGAGTGGAAACATGCTATCGTCGTTCCACTCCTCAAACCCCGTAAACGAGGAGCGGTTCCGGAAGAATACCGGCCAATTAGTCTCCTCAACCACATCTCAAAAATATATGAGAAACTACTCATTATCCACACCCGAAAACACTGCGATACACACGACATCATACCCCCGGAACAGACGGGGTTCTCGCGTGGAGTTAGCTGTTATCACCACGTAGCCAAGCTGCAATACGATATAGCTAACAATCTCCATAAAAACCTTGCCACAGCAATGATTTCACTCGATTGCACACAGGCTTTCGACTCTGTGTCCTACCCCATCCTTATCAATAAACTCACTCACTATCAATTCCCGGACCAAATGGTCGACATCATAGGATCATACCTCACTGACCGGTACTTTGTAGTCCGGGTCAGAAATGAAATTTCAGCCCCCCGCCAAGTTACATGCGGAGTCCCCCAGGGCTCTGTCCTTGCGCCTATACTTTTCAACATATATACTGCCCAAGTAGTAGGGACAAAGATTGAAAATACCACAATCGCCGCATATGCTGATGACATTGCTATTTATACAGCCAGCATGAATGCGAAACATGCAATGCGCAAGGCACAGATAGTAGCTCAACAAATCACTGACCAATTAAAAGACATCAACATACTCATCAACACGCAGAAAACAGATGCTATCACATTCTCATACAAGAAAACACCCGATAAAACACCAACATTAAACGGCCAAACCATCACAACAAAGAAACACCTCACATACCTAGGTATTAAACTCGAATCACACTTATCATTCACAGCACACATACAGAACAGAATTCACACTGTCAGATCAACATCAACACAACTACAGCACCTACTCTACTCACCAGGGCTGTCACTCAGACTCAAATTACTCATATACAAATCTATTCTCAGACCATCTCTTTTACACGGAGCACCACTCTTACACTATCTCTACCCAACAGCCCTGAAGAAACTACAGCAATATCAGAACAGCATACTCATGAAGATATGTAGAGGCACCACATTAGAAAGACGTAACATGAATCACATTCACGATACATTACAACTCGACACAATACAAAAACACATATCACGTAGGCACATTAAATTTTTTGATAACCTACCCTCATCCTTCAATCCGCTATTCCGCACTCTCACACCATCCTTACTTCCAGCCAGATGGCAAGGCCGTAAGGGTCCAACCAACCCAATTAACATTATCATATAAACCTGCCTTACGGTTACTCCCCCACTAACTCCCTTCTCCTCTAGCCCTGTCCTCTATTCCATTATCCTTCCCCCTCCCTTTAACTTTATTATTTTATGTTTTTATATAATAACACGCGGAGGCCCCTCAACTCCTATTACATCATGTTGAGCTGAACCACAGCGAAAACAACATAACTTATCTAGTCAACGCACCTTCAAATACCACAGGTAGTATAAGGTATTAAGGTAAATCAGCATCGTTCCATAGTTATTATGGTTCGAATTTCACATTTTAATCCTGTTTTTCTGTTTTAGAGGGATCAGAAAAAAAAAAAAAAAAAAAAAAAAAAAAAAAAAAAAAAAAAAAAAAAAAAAAAAAAAAAAAAGAACTACAACTGAAGCTGCCGCTCCTACGACTCCGGCAACACCCAAGGCGAAGAAGGGTAAGGCCGCTGCTGCAACCGGTGCCAAGAAGCCCAAGACGGCGCCTTCCCACCCTTCGTTACGGTCCGTCCCACTTTACGAAATTACCCTCAAACGGGGTGTTTAGTATGAATACCACAGGTAGTATAAGGTAATAAGGTAAATTAGCATCGTTCCATAGTATTATGGTTCGAATTTCACATTTTAATCCTGTTTTTCTGTTTTAGAGGGATCAGAAAAAAAAAAAAAAAAAAAAAAAAAAAAAAAAAAAAAGTTTAGTATCGTACACTAGCGCACCAAGCGGAAATGACTGAAACTACAACTGAAGCTGCCGCTCCTACGACTCCGGCAACACCCAAGGCGAAGAAGGGTAAGGCCGCTGCTGCAACCGGTGCCAAGAAGCCCAAGACGGCGCCTTCCCACCCGCCCGTTTCTCAGATGGTGACGGCTGCCATCAAGTCACTCAAGGAGAGAGGCGGATCTTCGACCCAGGCGATCAAAAAGTACATCAGCTCGACGTACAAGATCGACGCGGAGAAGAAGTCTCACTTTATCAAGAAGTACCTCGTCTCCGCGGTTGCCTCCGGCTCGCTCGTTCAGACCAAAGGCAAAGGCGCATCAGGCTCCTTCAAACTAGCCGGTGCCGGAGGTGAAGGGAAGAAAGTAGCCACCACGAAGAAGGCCCCAGCCAAATCGTCCGCCGCCAGCAAATCAAAGGCCCCTAAGGCCAAACCTGCGGCATCTAAGAAGGCAGCTGCAGCGCCAAAGGCTAAGAAGACCAAGAAGCCTCCAACTGCCGCTAAGACCCCCAAGCCTAAGGTGGCCAAAGCCAAGCCCGCTACGACACCCAAGGCGAAGAAGGCCCCTGCCAAAAAGGCCCCAGCTAAGAAGACAGCGGCCAAGAAAGCTTCACCGAAGAAGAAGTAGGTCGTTTTCCCCAACCGCTACCTCCTCAAGGAGTGGTGATTTTAAACGGCTCTTTTCAGAGCCACTAAAAAAGTCTGACACCTTTCTATCGTCAAAAACGACAACCCCTCGTTCCTTTCCCTCCTCATCGCCAAGTAGCAAAATGTGATAAGTTCGTTAAATATCAATATATTATATTTTAACGGAATGAAATATCAATCAATTCGGGTTATATTGAAGTTAAGCATTGAGCATTAACGCGATCATGTGTGATAATGGGAACGACAATAGTAAGCTTTATAATATTAAGTCCACATATGTAGTCGGTACCCTTTGTCGGCGACCCTTTGATGACTGTTATATGTTTGTTTGTTTTTTCGCGCTTTTCCCGTGCTTTGCACAGCAAGACGAATGACATATGAGCTAAGTCATTATGAATGAAATTAATGAGTACAGATGACTGTAATTGAAACCTTTTTTTTTTTTTCTTTCTTTGTAACTCTAAAACAGACAATGTAGAATTAATATAAGTATAATAGCATCCACTAACGAGGTAATGGAACGATACCGTATACACCCATTTACCTCAACTCCAAATAATATTAGCTGATCAAAATATATAATCTATATGAATAAAAGTGAAATTCTGTTTGTTTGTTTGTTCTTTATAGAAATCCATACCGTTGGTCCTAAATTCTCCAAATTTCGCTCAGTGGTTCTTTCATTTTTATGGAATGGTTCAGGTTTATTAGAAAAATGAAATTCCTCGGGTGTAACCGGAATATACAGCTAGTAAATAATATTATAAGCGAAATTGCAAAACCACGATCGTATCGTTCTCACTTTAACTTTAAATTATTTCAAATATTATTTGTTGCATGTGTTTATCACTCCATGCAAACCCATCGTATATCTTTATTATCTTGATCTTTATTTAACTTTTAAGCACTATCAGTACATCAATATTCCAGTGAAGGCACATGACTACTGAGTGAACATTTTTTTTTTTTTAAAGATGGTGCTGTATACAAATAGATATGTCTGGACTCAATAATAACATAAAAATGAGATAATGCATAATGTAAAAATGCATAAAAAATTGGAAAAGCTACAGAAAGAAGTATACAATACAAAAAAATAATAAAAGTACAAGAGGTACAGAGATAATTGCAGGTACCTATGAAATCAAAACTAGGATTTGAGGTTGCGGAAGATGTTAGAATAAGTGGATGAAATTATCTCTTTATCTGTTTTATGATTTACAGGGTTATTTTATTTATTTATTTTTTTTTTCCAGATGGATGAAAATGGATTCTGAGATATTTTCCAATTTTTTATGTTACATTAAGTATGTATTATCTAATTTTTATGTTATTATTGAGTCCAGACATAGCTATTTGTATACAGTACCATCTATTTTGTTAGTTTTAAAAAACAAAAAAATTTTGTTCCCTCAGTTGTCATGTGCCTTTCACTTCAAAAGCGTTGGATTTCCCCGTCATAAACCTTTGAAGTCGGCAAACCAACCCCCTACCACTACCTCTCGCCTTATTTTTACCTTTAGTCTTAGTATCCACCTGGACTAAGTAGGTAAATATCAGATTCTATTTTATCTTGTTAACCAGCCACTTATTTGAATATCCATGTATACACAGAGATAAATGCGTTGGATTTCCCCGTCATAAACCTTTGAAGTCGGCAAACCGACCCCCTACCACTACCTCTCACCTTATTTTTACCTTTAGTCTAAGCGTTGGATTTCCCCGTCATAAACCTTTGAAGTCGGCAAACCAACCCCCTACCACTACCTCTCACCTTATTTTTACCTTTAGTCTATGCGTTGGATTTCCCCGTCATAAACCTTTGAAGTCGGCAAACCAACCCCCTACCACTACCTCTCACCTTATTTTTACCTTTAGTCTTAGTATCCACCTGGACTCAGTAGGTAAATATCAGATTCTATTTTATCTTGTTAACATATATTTGTTTTGTTGGCTTACCACAATAAAATCATTGTAAACTGAAAATCCTGACTATCATTTAACCTATCGTAAAAACAATATTGTTTATGCTTATATCAGTGGATCGTGCGGGGCGGCATTCCTTTGTCGGCGACAGTTCAGATAGACAATGATCCTTGTTGTCCTTAGATCCCTTATGACTCGCGGTACTTCAGGATTTAGTTCGTGACAATAAAGTAATGCTATGAAAATGTTTTTGAGGAAAATATAGTACCCGAGCGGTGGGGGTGAGAGGGGGAGGAGAGAGAGAGTTGGAGAGAGATATAGAAATAATAATAAAAATCATAATAAATGAATGTCCGATATTGAGGACGGGTGAGGGAACCGCCCGATAGGTAGCAGCCTGGTGTAAGTACGAGGTATAGGGTGGGGGACAACTAAACGTGATTGGTCCGCGCAGAGCGGCAAACGGGTATAAAAGGCAGCAAGGGGGGGCTATTGGTATTATTTCGTCAACGACAGAGAACAGAAACAGTAGAAGGATGTCTGGACGTGGAAAAGGTGGCAAAGCTAAGGGAAAGGCAAAGACCCGTTCATCCAGGGCTGGTCTCCAGTTCCCCGTCGGTCGTATCCCCCGTCTCCTCGGGAAAGGTAACTACGCCGAGAGAGTGGGAGCAGGAGCTCCGGTGTACCTCGCTGCAGTTATGGAATACCTGGCTGCCGAAGTTCTCGAGTTGGCCGGCAACGCAGCTCGTGATAACAAGAAAACTAGGATCATCCCGCGTCACCTGCAGCTCGCCATCAGGAACGACGAGGAGTTGAACAAGCTGTTGTCGGGAGTCACCATCGCTCAAGGAGGAGTTCTTCCCAACATCCAGGCCGTTCTGCTGCCGAAGAAGACAGAGAAGAGCTCTTAAGCCTAATGCTGGGGCTAGCCTCTCGACCTTCTCTTTTCAACGGCCCTTTTCAGGGCCACAAAATATGTAGACTATACTTTCACAAAAGCGTTTAAAGACCTCTCAACACGCCATCCTCCCATATCGGCAGTCGTCGATGTCGGGGTACCACCCGTTGGAAGCTCTCGATTAGGTTAATATACATATATGTATGTTGATTGTTGACAAGCTTGCAGATCATAGGTTTATCTTCGGCTACAGATCGATGAAAGTAATTACAGGAACGGAAGGATTGTCAAATTTTAATGAACGATAATCAAATGAAAAATGATACGAGTTTGTATATAAACGAAAGTGTTTGCATTTAATAAGTGTGTGTTTGTATGCACACACACACACACACACACATGTATGTATATATATATATATATATATATATATATATATTTATTTATTTTTTCAACTTGTAAAATCAATAAATGTATATTATTATACACACATTGAACACGCACAAGCTCTCCCTCACCCCATCTCTTCCACCTAGGAGAAGGGGAAGTGACGCATAAACTGTCCACCAGAGCGCATACCATACCTTCCTTGTTTGGACCAATCGGAATGTGAGACCTACCTATATAAGCCCGGAGTTACCATCCGTCGGGCGACACCCACACACGGCGGCGTAGCACTCCTGGTGCGTTCAGACGTCCCCTCCAGACTAATAAACGGCACAACACTAAACGACGACAAACACTCAGCCATCACTATACAAGTAAGACTAAAACATTCATACAAAATCACATGCGTCTACAGAAGTCCATCAGGCAAACTAGACACATTCAAGACCTTTTTGAAAAACATTGAGACAGACAGACAACACATTATTGTAGGTGACTTAAACGCCAAACACCACACTTGGAACTGTACTAAACCAAACGCATTAGGAAACCACCTGACCAAATGCAAATACACTATTATACACCCTAATGCGTTCACATACAGACACCACGCCAACCCATCTATCACATCCACACTAGATCTATTACTCACACAACAGCCACACAGATTCACAGACTGCACAACAATCGAGTTCAGCGACAACGACCACATCCCGGTTTTATACAAACTAGGACAAGACAACACACCAACCCAACATACAGACTACAAATATAAATTCCGGAACGGAGACTGGAAACTATACAAAAACATAGCATACGAAAACACACCCTACATCACCACCCTACACACTACAAATGACATCGACACGGCCATTGCAACAGTAAACAACATCATACACAAAGCAGCCCAAACATCTATCCCCACATTCACCCCCACACCGATACACCTACGCAAACCCCCTAAACATATACTAACACTCATAAAACAACGCAACAACATCAAAAACTGTTGGTATAGGACGAAAGACCATACCTACAAACCCATCATTAACAGTCTTACAAAACAAATCACATCCCTAATGTCGCAGTGGAAAACGTCCCTCTGGCATGAACAGTTACGCCTCACACATAACGACCATAGGAAATTCTGGAAACTTACCAGAAGCCATAACACCAAATCAAAATCGGTGAAAATTCAACGAGGCGATGAGCTCCTCACCCCCGCAGATCAGGCTGACATTCTCTCTGACTATTACGTAGAAAGGGACAACTTACGCAACAATAATACTTACCACCACAACCCCTCCACCGATAACACACAGAATTCAATATTCTCTACATATAAAGACCTGACTGCAATCCTGAGGAAAACTAAGGGAAACAAATCACCCGGGAAAGACAATATTCCATACGTCCTTCTCAAACAACTCCCCCGAAAAACCCTAATGTTTCTCCTTAACATTTTTAATTCCTGCTCACGCCTCAGATACTTCCCTACGGAGTGGAAACATGCTATCGTCGTTCCACTCCTCAAACCCCGTAAACGAGGAGCGGTTCCGGAAGAATACCGGCCAATTAGTCTCCTCAACCACATCTCAAAAATATATGAGAAACTACTTATTATCCACATCCGAAAACACTGCGACACACACGACATCATACCCCCGGAACAGACGGGGTTCTCGCGTGGAGTTAGCTGTTATCACCACGTAGCCAAGCTGCAATACGATATAGCTAACAATCTCCATAAAAACCTGGCCACAGCAATGATTTCACTCGATTGCACACAGGCTTTCGACTCTGTGTCCTATCCCATCCTAATCCATAAACTCACACACTACCAATTCCCGGACCAACTGGTCGACATCATAGGATCATACCTCACTGACCGGTACTTTGTAGTCCGGGTCAGAAATGAAATTTCAGCCCACCGCCAAGTTACATGCGGAGTCCCCCAGGGCTCTGTCCTTGCGCCTATACTTTTCAACATATATACTGCCCAAGTAGTAGGGACAAAGATTGAGAATACCACAATCGCCGCATATGCTGATGATATTGCTATTTATACAGCCAGCATGAATGCGAAACATGCAATGCGCAAGGCACAGATAGTAGCTCAACAAATCACAGACCAATTAAAAGACATAAACATACTCATCAACACGCAGAAAACAGATGCTATCACATTCTCATACAAGAAAACACCCGATAAAACACCAACATTAAACGGCCAAACCAACAACAAAGAAACACATCACATACCTAGGTATTAAACTGGAATCACACTTATTATTCACAGCACACATTCAGAACAGAATTCACACTGTCAGATCAACATCAACACAACTACAGCACCTACTCTACTCACCAGGGCTGTCACTCAGACTCAAACTACTCATATACAAATCTATTCTCAGACCATCTCTTTTACACGGAGCACCACTCTTACACTATCTTTACCCAACAGCCCTGAAGAAACTACAGCAATATCAGAACAGCATACTCATGAAGATATGTAGAGGCACCACATTAGAAAGACGGAACATGAATCACATTCACGATACATTACAACTCGACACAATACAAAAACACATATCACGTAGGCACATCAAATTCTTTGACAACCTACCCTCATCATTCAATCCCCTATTCCGCACTCTCACACCATCCTTACTCCCAGCCAGATGGCAAGGCCGTAAGGGTTCAATCAACCCAATCAACATCATCATATATACCTGCCTTACGGTTACTCCCCCACTAACTCCCTTCTCCTCTAGCCCTGTCCTCTATTCCATTATCCTTCCCCCTCCCCTTTTATTTCTTTTATTTTATGTTTTATAAATGATAACACGCAGAGGCCCCTCAACTCCTAATATACCATGAAGAGCTGCACCACAGCGAAAATAACATAACTTATCAACTCATCGCACCTTCAAATACCACAGGTAGTATAAGGTTATAAGGTAAATCAGCATCGTTCCATTAGTATTAATGGTTCGAATTTCCCATTTTAATCCTGTTTTTCTGTTTTAGAGGGATCAGAAAAAAAAAAAAAAAAAAAAAAAAAAAAAAAAAAAAAAAAAAAAAAAAAAAAACGTCGGGCGAGCAGTCGAATATCGTTCTCTGACCGGCTAAGATGACTGGACGTGGCAAGGGAGGAAAGGGTTTGGGCAAAGGAGGAGCCAAGAGGCATAGGAAAGTACTCCGAGACAACATCCAAGGTATCACCAAACCCGCCATAAGAAGATTGGCCAGGCGAGGAGGTGTGAAGCGTATATCGGGTCTTATCTACGAAGAAACCCGTGGCGTGCTGAAGGTGTTCTTGGAAAACGTCATCCGCGACGCAGTCACCTACACCGAACACGCCAAGAGGAAGACCGTTACCGCCATGGACGTCGTCTACGCCCTGAAGAGGCAGGGTCGTACTCTGTACGGTTTCGGCGGTTAAATTCGACGTCGTCGTGTGTACCTGGTGACCGGGGTAAAGTTTCAACGGCCCTTTTCAGGGCCACCAAAACTTGATAAGACTTTCTTAGTTACGCTCTAGATTTGCGCTCCACAATCCCTCCGCTCCCAAGAGAAAAATAATGTAAACGGTGTACATTGCGATTTTCTGGTTATTTTAACGGTTACTCATTTTTTTTTTCCATCATTTTCTTATCAACATCCAAACTTACTAACTGAATAAAACGTTACACAGCACAGACAATCGAACGAAATCATTTACGACTATTTTTACATGAAACGGATAGCGGTAGTTAACAATACTTCGTATAACAGTCTATCGAGTTATAAAAGAGATAAATTGCATGCATGTTATTGACCCCCCGATATCCAACTGCATAAATAATGAGGATTAAAATCAATTCAGGCGGCAATTCACAAAATATTCTAAAGCCATACCTCGAAGGTTGGTAAAGCGGTATGTGATAATAAAGTTAAGTTTTATCCGTCGAATAAAAGAGGTGGTCCAAGGATAGAGTTTATTTTATTGCTTTATGATTATGGATAGTGAAAAAATGTATATTTCATAATTCAAGGAATACAGTTTCAAATTTATTTAACTAAACAAAAAAAGAAGGTAGAAGTGCACATGAGACAAAGAAAAAAGCCGACACATCATCCCGCTCATGCTGATTGGCCAGACGCACCCCCCACCACCCAGTTCCACCTATAAAACGCCCGATAACCAAGTGCCTCGCATATTAGCGGAGGCCCCTCAACTCCTATCACATCATGTTGAGCTGAACCACAGCGAAAACAACATAACTTATCTACTCAACGCACCTTCAAATACCACAGGTAGTATAAGGTAATAAGGTAAATTAGCATCGTTCCATAGTATTATGGTTCGAATTTCCCATTTTAATCCTGTCTTAAAAAAAAAAAAAAAAAAAAAAACAGTATACTCATGAAGATATGTAGAGGCACCACATTAGAAAGACGTAACATGAATCACATTCACGATACATTACAACTCGACACAATACAAAAACACATATCACGTAGGCACATCAAATTCTTTGACAACCTACCCTCATCATTCAATCCACTATTCCGCACTCTCACACCATCCTTACTCCCAGCCAGATGGCAAGGCCGTAAGGGTCCAAACAACCCAATTAACATTATCATATAAACCTGCCTTACGGTTAATCCCCCACTAACTCCCTTCTCCCCTAGCCCTATCCTCTATTCCATTATCCTTCCCCCTCCCCCTTTTTGTTTCTTTCATTTTATGTTTCATAATGATAACACGCGGAGGCCCCTCAACTCCTATCACATTACGATGAGCTGCACCACAGCGAAAATAACATAACTTATCTAGTCAACGCACCTTCAAATACCACAGGTAGTATAAGGTAATAAGGTAAATCAGCATCGTTCCATTAGTATTAATGGTTCGAATTTCACATTTTAATCCTGTTTTTCTGTTTTAGAGGGATCAGAAAAAAAAAAAAAAAAAAAAAAAAAAAAAAAAAAAAAAAAAAAAAAAAAAAAAAAAAAAGCCTCGCATAGTTCTGTAAGATGGCCCGTACCAAGCAGACCGCTAGGAAATCGACAGGAGGCAAAGCTCCAAGGAAGCAGCTGGCCACCAAAGCCGCCAGGAAGAGTGCTCCGGCCACTGGAGGAGTAAAGAAGCCTCACAGGTATAGGCCCGGAACAGTCGCTCTCAGAGAAATCAGGAGGTACCAGAAAAGTACCGAGCTGCTCATCAGGAAACTCCCGTTCCAGAGGTTGGTGAGGGAGATCGCCCAGGACTTCAAGACCGACCTGAGGTTCCAGAGTTCAGCCGTGATGGCACTCCAGGAGGCCAGCGAAGCCTACCTCGTAGGTCTCTTCGAGGATACCAACTTGTGCGCAATCCACGCCAAGAGGGTCACCATTATGCCAAAGGATATCCAGCTGGCTCGCCGTATCCGCGGAGAACGAGCTTAAGGGCTGTCCGCACCCTGCCGTACTTTCAACGGCCCTTTTCAGGGCCACAAAATTGGTCTATTCTCTTTCTGACAAGAATATCTATGGAAACAGTTAGTCAAGTACATATACATGGGATGGGCACGTATTCCATAATCGACAACGATAATATAATCATGGCGGAAGCTGTCCACAAAATGATACAAATACTTAAATTGTAATATAAATACAAAAGAGAAAAGATCAGAAAAAGGCCGTCGGATAATGTAAAAGTGGTCGTCATCCTTCCGAATCAACTCTGAAGCTAATTTCGTGTTTCAAATTAAGCAAATGCTAACTAAATGAGTTGTTTGTAAGGATTTGTTCAGAGTCGATTCGGAAGGATGACAAGACTCGGTTATTAAACAAAGAGATAAAACAAACTCTATTATATATATATATATATATATATATATATATATATATATATATATTATTTTTTTTTTAACAGGTATTTTTTAATATTTCGATAACCAGGTGTTTTCTTTTATCTCTGGAGTCGCCACGCCCTCTGGAAGTGAGCTCGCGCCGTTATTAACGATAGTTACGGTTACTTCCGCAAGATAGCGCTAACAACTTCTCCGCTATTGGCCCGCACGACTCATGCCGAATCGCATATATATAGCCACATAGGAATCCGGACTTCACTTCGGTTTCAGCTGACAATCAGTCAACATGCCACCTAAGGCGAGCGGTAAAGCCATGAAGAAGGCCGGGAAGGCTCAGAAGAACATCTCCAAATCCGACAAGAAGAAGAAGCGAAGGAGGAAGGAGAGCTACGCCATCTATATCTACAAGGTGCTGAAGCAGGTCCACCCCGACACTGGTGTCTCCTCTAAGGCGATGAGCATCATGAACAGTTTCGTCAACGATATTTTCGAACGTATCGCTGCTGAAGCTTCCCGCTTGTCCCACTACAACAAGAGATCGACCATCACGAGCAGGGAAATCCAGACCGCGGTGAGGCTACTACTTCCCGGTGAATTGGCAAAGCACGCCGTCAGCGAAGGTACGAAGGCCGTTACCAAGTACACCAGCTCTAAGTAACGAGTCAATCGTTCCCAGGCTAATTTCAACGGCCCTTTTCAGGGCCACCAACAATCTTAAAAAGCTTTCTCTCTAACACGTACAACGTGGGACGCCAAGTTGGATAGATTTTTATTTTGTTTATCTTATTACGACCCAGTGATTTTCGAATGTAAGAGGCCAAATCGATGAAAACCTGATATGAATTAATTAGTACAAGTTAATCCTGGAGTATTTAAAGCATATTACCCTTGGTAATTCTGAATTTAGGCAGCCAAGTATTAGTAGAGGCCCTTCATCGCTTACAAAGGGAGCTATCTCTCTGTAAACCTTCCAACACAAAGTCCACTTTACCACCGACTTCGTCACGCTCATCTCTAACGATCGGACCTACAAACATCAAAAAAATAAGTAATATAATATTTAAAAATAAATTGCTCATCCATCAATCATTACCATTAATGATGAGCGCTATTAATGCTAACCGAAATTATTATTAATTACATACATTAACAACGTGCATTTCATCAATTTTAACTAATTCTACTTTTACCATCTCTCTTCTAACATCATTCATCTCTTGTTCTAAGGTTCGGTTCCATTAACAATTAAAACTCATTTCAAGACAAATAATTTATTAGGAATAGGTCGAGTGTCTCTACGTACATACTTATATAGAAGTATATTATATATTGATAAACAATGGCGTGTTTATACGGCCGGTAAAGAACAAAGGTGGCGGCGTCCCCTTTCGGCAACCCTTTGATCCTGAGAATACCTGTCCCTAGTAAGGTTACCCTTTTATTGTAATTCCCCAAGTAGTACATTGGACTGTATCCCAATAGGGGAAAACTCTATCCTTAACCACTGAAGGACTGCGAAATTCGAAAATGTAACATTTATGGAATGGAAGACGAACTTCTAAACCGAAAAAACAAATTCTATATATTATTATTAAAAGTATATAACTTTCAATATATACTAGACCATTTATCGCCACGTTTGATGCGCAGAGATGGATCGCAAGATGAATTATGACAATGTTCCTGCTCTTCAGTTCTTTCACGAATAGTAGGAGGATGAGATTATGATGGCAAGGCCGTATGAAGTGTAATTCTTATACCAGTTAGGTACTTACTGGTATGGTCGATTGTTTAACTGTTTTTTTAATTTTATTTATTTTTTACCCTCCTTCTCTTCTTTATCTTTATTATATCATTGTTTTTTATTTTATTTTTTTTTTAAACCTTTCTTTCACTGCCCAATTTTCATGACATATATAAACGGCTATAAGGAAACCTTAACGACGATTCGCCGGAGAGCGGGAGGAGACAGTGCATGGTGCACAGCCGTGTCGTTACTACTTGTTTCTAAATGGATCCCAGTGACACAAAATACATAGGAAATCGGTCCTGTATCTAACCCGAGACAGACCATCGGAGACCCCGTATCGCCTGAGAAAGAGGATAGAGCATTTTAATAATATTTTCGAGAACCAGTCGGAAAGATGTCATGGGATAACATCAGACGAGTGCTAACAACACTTGAATGAATCCGTTTTCGCGTAGACTGGAAGCATTGAAACTCTTCGGAAGAAAGGGATTCTGGAAGTTTAATGGTTCCGAAAGAGGGGGGTACCGCCGAAACGTCTCGAGAGGGAAGCAGAAGTAATTTAAAAATGACTATTTTAAGAGGAGTTGGAGTGAAGACGACCGATCTCCGAGATTCGGCGGTGGTTTCAGACTAGGCCCGAGTTTTTGGAGAGCGCTCGGCCACACGTGGGTGTGGAGGGAAGTAAGGAGAGAGGACGCCGAAAATCGTATCAGGTTAAACTGGTCTGTTGAGCCACAGAGGGGAGTTTACAGATAGAAATTGAACACAAAACAATCCTAGGGAGAAATAATTCTGGGAATAAGATGTGCGGTGTCTTCGTTACGGTCCGTCCCACTTTACGAAATTACCCTCAAACGGGGTGTTTAGTATCATCATTCTGTGTTCTGCCTTCTACCTGTGAACATCTAGCTGCTCTACCTGCTCTCAGTGTGACGTCACAGCACCAGGCCAACAGTTTTTACGGTTTTCCTGAGACCGCGTGGGTACGCCATGTAAACACGTGAGTAAAAACCTGCTTTATTTTCCAGATTTCTGGTTTATATATCTTATATATATATATTGTGTATTTTAAGTTTAGTTTTAGTTTTATTTCTATTACATTATAAACATGTTTATGGACCACACAAACGGGCCACAAAACACACCACAAACTCCACACATTTTTACACCTCCACCTCCAACACAGAATACCACAATAACACCTACCACAAGTACACGTAACAAACGGAAAAGGATCAAGGTGACTCACACCGACAGTGATGGGTTTTCCCTCCCCAAAAACCCCATCAAGGCTGTCCCCCGACCCTTAGATGGAACTACGCAAATCGTAGTTTCAAACCAATTCCAACAACTAACAAACACACCTGAAACCACTGATTCAAACGACAATCAACAAGACACCACTACACAACAAACTACACCAACAAATATACAAAGACCACCCCCCATAGTAATCAGACCACCGATATCATCGGCGGTAATAAAACAAACTCTTTTAGAGTGCAATATAACCCAATTCAGTCTTCGATGTTCTAAAATCGAAAACAAAATTTACCTATCTAATGACAAAGACTACCACAAGACACTTAGCATCATCAATACAAATGATGATATATATTACCATTCCTATGCCCCACGGGGAACTAAACCTCTCAAGAGGTTCCTCCTAAAGGGGTTCGATATCGATCACCCTTTAGAATCAATATCCGCCACCCTCCAAGCCCGATTACCAGGGTTTAAAAATATTTGGAGGATGACCAAAACCAACGAACAAGGACAGAAAAGACAGCTGTCCCACATTATCGTGACAACTGATCACGAAACAACAATTAAACAACTGAAGGACATTGGCCCTATAGACTACATGTTCTATACAAAAGAAGCAATGAAGAACATTGCTGGCCCCAGGCAGTGCCATAACTGCCAGGAATTCGGCCATACACAGGCATATTGTAGACGTAGACACGTATGCGTAAAATGTGGTGAAAACCACGAATCGTCAACATGTCCAAGGACATCCCCCCCCAAATGCGCAAATTGCGGAGGCCCTCATGTGGCCTCATATCGCAATTGCGAATTTAGGCTCAATCTTATAAAAAATAAGATCAATAAAAAGGTGGAAAAAGCACCTGTTAATAACAACCCTCCCAGGGAGACATCTCGAGCTCCCCCTACTACCTCAGCCCCGAACTCCTACGCCGGGGTCACGGTCAGTGGACCACCTCCTCCCCCTCAACCCTCTCCACCAACCTCCCAACCTCCGTCCTCTGAAACCCCCCCATGGGTCGCCGAACTTGTGGGAATGTTCAGGGACATGAAAGAAATGTTTACTACCTTATTGACTACAGTAAACATTATTTTACAAAGAAATATCAATGGATAGACATACTATCCTAAACTATAACATAACAGGGCTCATGCATCGTAAGCTTGAGCTAGAAACCCTCCTGGCTTCTTATAAGCCATCCATAATTTCACTCACAGACACACAACTCAACAAACAGAGGTACGTATATTTCCCCGGATACAAAACCTATAGACTTGACTCACCCACACACGGCGGCGTAGCACTCCTGGTGCGTTCAGACGTCCCCTCCAGACTAATAAACGGCACAACACTAAACGACGACAAACACTCAGCCATCACTATACAAGTAAGACTAAAACATTCATACAAAATCACATGTGTCTACAGAAGTCCATCAGGCAAACTAGACACATTCAAGACCTTTTTGAAAAACATTGAGACAGACAGATAACACATTATTGTAGGTGACTTAAACGCCAAACACCACACTTGGAACTGTACTAAACCAAACGCATTAGGACACCACCTGACCAAATGCAAATACACTATTATACACCCTAATGCGTTCACATACAGACACCACGCCAACCCATCTATCACATCCACACTAGATCTATTGCTCACACAACAGCCACACAGATTCACAGACTGCACAACAATCGAGTTCAGCGACAACGACCACATCCCGGTTTTATACAAACTAGGACAAGACAACACACCAACCCAACATACAGACTACAAATATAAATTCCGGAACGGAGACTGGAAACTATACAAAAACACAGCTTACGAAAACACACCCTACATCACCACCCTACACACCACAAATGACATCGACACGGCCATTGGAACAGTAAACAACATCATACACAAAGCAGCCCAAACATCTATCCCCACATTCACACCCACACCGATACACCTACGCAAACCCCCTCAACATATACTAATACTCATAAAACAACGCAACAACATCAAAAACTGTTGGTATAGGACGAAAGACCATACCTACAAACCCATCATTAACAGTCTCACTAAACAAATCACATCCCTAATGTCGCAGTGGAAAACGTCCCTCTGGCATGAACAGTTACGCCTCACACATAACGACCATAGGAAATTCTGGAAGCTTACCAGAAGCCATAACACCAAATCAAAATCGGTGAAAATTCAACGAGGCGATGAGCTCCTCACCCCCGCAGATCAGGCTGACATTCTCTCTCACTATTACGTAGAAAGGGACAACTCACGCAACAGTAACACATACCACCACAACCCCTCCACCGATAACACACAGAATACAATATTCTCTACATATAAAGACCTGACTGCAATCCTGAGGAAAACTAAGGGAAACAAATCACCCGGGAAAGACAATATTCCATACGTCCTTCTCAAACAACTCCGCCGAAAAACCCTAATGTTTCTCCTTAACATTTATAATTCCTGCTCACGCCTCAGATACTTCCCTACGGAGTGGAAACATGCTATCGTCGTTCCACTCCTCAAACCCCGTAAACGAGGAGCGGTTCCGGAAGAATACCGGCCAATTAGTCTCCTCAACCACATCTCAAAAATATATGAGAAACTACTCATTATCCACATCCGAAAACACTGCGATACACACGACATCATACCCCCGGAACAGACGGGGTTCTCGCGTGGAGTTAGCTGTTATCACCACGTAGCCAAGCTGCAATACGATATAGCTAACAATCTCCATAAAAACCTTGCCACAGCAATGATTTCACTCGATTGCACACAGGCTTTCGACTCTGTGTCCTACCCCATCCTTATCAATAAACTCACTCACTATCAATTCCCGGACCAAATGGTCGACATCATAGGATCATACCTCACTGACCGGTACTTTGTAGTCCGGGTCAGAAATGAAATTTCAGCCCCCCGCCAAGTTACATGCGGAGTCCCCCAGGGCTCTGTCCTTGCGCCTATACTTTTCAACATATATACTGCCCAAGTAGTAGGGACAAAGATTGAAAATACCACAATCGCCGCATATGCTGATGACATTGCTATTTATACAGCCAGCATGAATGCGAAACATGCAATGCGCAAGGCACAGATAGTAGCTCAACGAATCACAGACCAATTAAAAGACATCAACATACTCATCAACACGCAGAAAACAGATGCTATCACATTCTCATACAAGAAAACACCCGATAAAACACCAACATTAAACGGCCAAACCATCACAACAAAGAAACACCTCACATACCTAGGTATTAAACTGGAATCACACTTATCATTCACAGCACACATACAGAACAGAATTCACACTGTCAGATCAACATCAACACAACTACAGCACCTACTCTACTCACCAGGGCTGTCACTCAGACTCAAATTACTCATATACAAATCTATTCTCAGACCATCTCTTTTACACGGAGCACCACTCTTACACTATCTCTACCCAACAGCCCTGAAGAAACTACAGCAATATCAGAACAGCATACTCATGAAGATATGTAGAGGCACCACATTAGAAAGACGGAACATGAATCACATTCACGATACATTACAACTCGACACAATACAAAAACACATATCACGTAGGCACATTAAATTTTTTGATAACCTACCCTCATCCTTCAATCCGCTATTCCGCACTCTCACACCATCCTTACTTCCAGCCAGATGGCAAGGCCGTAAGGGTCCAACCAACCCAATTAACATTATCATATAAACCTGCCTTACGGTTACTCCCCCACTAACTCCCTTCTCCTCTAGCCCTGTCCTCTATTCCATTATCCTTCCCCCTTCCCTTTTATTTCTTTTATTTTATGTTTTATAAATGACAACACGCGGAGGCCCCTCAACTCCTATCACATCATGTTGAGCTGAACCACAGCGAAAACAACATAACTTATCTACTCAACGCACCTTCAAATACCACAGGTAGTATAAGGTAATAAGGTAAATTAGCATCGTTCCATAGTATTATGGTTCGAATTTCCCATTTTAATCCTGTTTTTCTGTTTTAGAGGGATCAGAAAAAAAAAAAAAAAAAAAAAAAAAAAAAAAAAAAAAAAAAAAAAAAAAAAAAAAAAAAAAAAAAAAAAAAAAAAAAAAAAAAAATGTTTAGTATCGTACACTAGCGCACCAAGCGGAAATGACTGAAACTACAACTGAAGCTGCCGCTCCTACGACTCCGGCAACACCCAAGGCGAAGAAGGGTAAGGCCGCTGCTGCAACCGGTGCCAAGAAGCCCAAGACGGCGCCTTCCCACCCGCCCGTTTCTCAGATGGTGACGGCTGCCATCAAGTCACTCAAGGAGAGAGGCGGATCTTCGACCCAGGCGATCAAAAAGTACATCAGCTCGACGTACAAGATCGACGCGGAGAAGAAGTCTCACTTTATCAAGAAGTACCTCGTCTCCGCGGTTGCCTCCGGCTCGCTCGTTCAGACCAAAGGCAAAGGCGCATCAGGCTCCTTCAAACTAGCCGGTGCCGGAGGTGAAGGGAAGAAAGTAGCCACCACGAAGAAGGCCCCAGCCAAATCGTCCGCCGCCAGCAAATCAAAGGCCCCTGAGGCCAAACCTGCGGCATCTAAGAAGGCAGCTGCAGCGCCAAAGGCTAAGAAGACCAAGAAGCCTCCAACTGCCGCTAAGACCCCCAAGCCTAAGGTGGCCAAAGCCAAGCCCGCTACGACACCCAAGGCGAAGAAGGCCCCTGCCAAAAAGGCCCCAGCTAAGAAGACAGCGGCCAAGAAAGCTTCACCGAAGAAGAAGTAGGTCGTTTTCCCCAACCGCTACCTCCTCAAGGAGTGGTGATTTTAAACGGCTCTTTTCAGAGCCACTAAAAAAGTCTGACACCTTTCTATCGTCAAAAACGACAACCCCTCGTTCCTTTCCCTCCTCATCGCCAAGTAGCAAAATGTGATAAGTTCGTTAAATATCAATATATTATATTTTAACGGAATGAAATATCAATCAATTCGGGTTATATTGAAGTTAAGCATTGAGCATTAACGCGATCATGTGTGATAATGGGAACGACAATAGTAAGCTTTATAATATTAAGTCCACATATGTAGTCGGTACCCTTTGTCGGCGACCCTTTGATGACTGTTATATGTTTGTTTGTTTTTTCGCGCTTTTCCCGTGCTTTGCACAGCAAGACGAATGACATATGAGCTAAGTCATTATGAATGAAATTAATGAGTACAGATGACTGTAATTGAAACCTTTTTTTTTTTTTCTTTCTTTGTAACTCTAAAACAGACAATGTAGAATTAATATAAGTATAATAGCATCCACTAACGAGGTAATGGAACGATACCGTATACACCCATTTACCTCAACTCCAAATAATATTAGCTGATCAAAATATATAATCTATATGAATAAAAGTGAAATTCTGTTTGTTTGTTTGTTCTTTATAGAAATCCATACCGTTGGTCCTAAATTCTCCAAATTTCGCTCAGTGGTTCTTTCATTTTTATGGAATGGTTCAGGTTTATTAGAAAAATGAAATTCCTCGGGTGTAACCGGAATATACAGCTAGTAAATAATATTATAAGCGAAATTGCAAAACCACGATCGTATCGTTCTCACTTTAACTTTAAATTATTTCAAATATTATTTGTTGCATGTGTTTATCACTCCATGCAAACCCATCGTATATCTTTATTATCTTGATCTTTATTTAACTTTTAAGCACTATCAGTACATCAATATTCCAGTGAAGGCACATGACTACTGAGTGAACATTTTTTTTTTTTTAAAGATGGTGCTGTATACAAATAGATATGTCTGGACTCAATAATAACATAAAAATGAGATAATGCATAATGTAAAAATGCATAAAAAATTGGAAAAGCTACAGAAAGAAGTATACAATACAAAAAAATAATAAAAGTACAAGAGGTACAGAGATAATTGCAGGTACCTATGAAATCAAAACTAGGATTTGAGGTTGCGGAAGATGTTAGAATAAGTGGATGAAATTATCTCTTTATCTGTTTTATGATTTACAGGGTTATTTTATTTATTTTTTTTTTTTTTCCAGATGGATGAAAATGGATTCTGAGATATTTTCCAATTTTTTATGTTACATTAAGTATGTATTATCTAATTTTTATGTTATTATTGAGTCCAGACATAGCTATTTGTATACAGTACCATCTATTTTGTTAGTTTTAAAAAACAAAAAAATTTTGTTCCCTCAGTTGTCATGTGCCTTTCACTTCAAAAGCGTTGGATTTCCCCGTCATAAACCTTTGAAGTCGGCAAACCAACCCCCTACCACTACCTCTCGCCTTATTTTTACCTTTAGTCTTAGTATCCACCTGGACTAAGTAGGTAAATATCAGATTCTATTTTATCTTGTTAACCAGCCACTTATTTGAATATCCATGTATACACAGAGATAAATGCGTTGGATTTCCCCGTCATAAACCTTTGAAGTCGGCAAACCGACCCCCTACCACTACCTCTCACCTTATTTTTACCTTTAGTCTAAGCGTTGGATTTCCCCGTCATAAACCTTTGAAGTCGGCAAACCAACCCCCTACCACTACCTCTCACCTTATTTTTACCTTTAGTCTATGCGTTGGATTTCCCCGTCATAAACCTTTGAAGTCGGCAAACCAACCCCCTACCACTACCTCTCACCTTATTTTTACCTTTAGTCTTAGTATCCACCTGGACTCAGTAGGTAAATATCAGATTCTATTTTATCTTGTTAACATATATTTGTTTTGTTGGCTTACCACAATAAAATCATTGTAAACTGAAAATCCTGACTATCATTTAACCTATCGTAAAAACAATATTGTTTATGCTTATATCAGTGGATCGTGCGGGGCGGCATTCCTTTGTCGGCGACAGTTCAGATAGACAATGATCCTTGTTGTCCTTAGATCCCTTATGACTCGCGGTACTTCAGGATTTAGTTCGTGACAATAAAGTAATGCTATGAAAATGTTTTTGAGGAAAATATAGTACCCGAGCGGTGGGGGTGAGAGGGGGAGGAGAGAGAGAGTTGGAGAGAGATATAGAAATAATAATAAAAATCATAATAAATGAATGTCCGATATTGAGGACGGGTGAGGGAACCGCCCGATAGGTAGCAGCCTGGTGTAAGTACGAGGTATAGGGTGGGGGACAACTAAACGTGATTGGTCCGCGCAGAGCGGCAAACGGGTATAAAAGGCAGCAAGGGGGGGCTATTGGTATTATTTCGTCAACGACAGAGAACAGAAACAGTAGAAGGATGTCTGGACGTGGAAAAGGTGGCAAAGCTAAGGGAAAGGCAAAGACCCGTTCATCCAGGGCTGGTCTCCAGTTCCCCGTCGGTCGTATCCACCGTCTCCTCAGGAAAGGTAACTACGCCGAGAGAGTGGGAGCAGGAGCTCCGGTGTACCTCGCTGCAGTTATGGAATACCTGGCTGCCGAAGTTCTCGAGTTGGCCGGCAACGCAGCTCGTGATAACAAGAAAACTAGGATCATCCCGCGTCACCTGCAGCTCGCCATCAGGAACGACGAGGAGTTGAACAAGCTGTTGTCGGGAGTCACCATCGCTCAAGGAGGAGTTCTTCCCAACATCCAGGCCGTTCTGCTGCCGAAGAAGACAGAGAAGAGCTCTTAAGCCTAATGCTGGGGCTAGCCTCTCGACCTTCTCTTTTCAACGGCCCTTTTCAGGGCCACAAAATATGTAGACTATACTTTCACAAAAGCGTTTAAAGACCTCTCAACACGCCATCCTCCCATATCGGCAGTCGTCGATGTCGGGGTACCACCCGTTGGAAGCTTTCGATTAGGTTAATATACATATATGTATGTTGATTGTTGACAAGCTTGCAGATCATAGGTTTATCTTCGGCTACAGATCGATGAAAGTAATTACAGGAACGGAAGGATTGTCAAATTTTAATGAACGATAATCAAATGAAAAATGATACGAGTTTGTATATAAACGAAAGTGTTTGCATTTAATAAGTGTGTGTTTGTATGCACACACACACACACACACACACATGTATGTATATATATATATATATATATATATATATATATATATATATATATATTTATTTATTTTTTCAACTTGTAAAATCAATAAATGTATATTATTATACACACATTGAACACGCACAAGCTCTCCCTCACCCCATCTCTTCCACCTAGGAGAAGGGGAAGTGACGCATAAACTGTCCACCAGAGCGCATACCATACCTTCCTTGTTTGGACCAATCGGAATGTGAGACCTACCTATATAAGCCCGGAGTTACCATCCGTCGGGCGAGCAGCAATATCAAAACAGTATACTCATGAAGATATGTAGAGGCACCACATTAGAAAGACGTAACATGAATCACATTCACGATACATTACAACTCGACACAATACAAAAACACATATCACGTAGGCACATCAAATTCTTTGACAACCTACCCTCATCATTCAATCCCCTATTCCGCACTCTCACACCATCCTTACTCCCAGCCAGATGGCAAGGCCGTAAGGGTTCAATCAACCCAATCAACATCATCATATAAACCTGCCTTACGGTTACTCCCCCACTAACTCCCTTCTCCTCTAGCCCTGTCCTGTATTCCATTATCCTTCCCCCTCCCCTTTTATTTCTTTTATTTTATGTTTTATAAATGATAACACGCGGAGGCCCCTCAACTCCTAATATACCATGAAGAGCTGCACCACAGCGAAAATAACATAACTTACCAACTCATCGCACCTTCAAATACCACAGGTAGTATAAGGTAATAAGGTAAATTAGCATCGTTCCATTAGTATTAATGGTTCGAATTTCCCATCTTAATCCTGTTTTTCTGTTTTAGAGGGATCAGAAAAAAAAAAAAAAAAAAAAAAAAAAAAAAAAAAAAAAAAAAAAAAAAAAAAAAAAAAAAAAAAAAAAAAAAAAAAAAAAAAAAAAAAAAAAAAAACGTCGGGCGAGCAGTCGAATATCGTTCTCTGACCGGCTAAGATGACTGGACGTGGCAAGGGAGGAAAGGGTTTGGGCAAAGGAGGAGCCAAGAGGCATAGGAAAGTACTCCGAGACAACATCCAAGGTATCACCAAACCCGCCATAAGAAGATTGGCCAGGCGAGGAGGTGTGAAGCGTATATCGGGTCTTATCTACGAAGAAACCCGTGGCGTGCTGAAGGTGTTCTTGGAAAACGTCATCCGCGACGCAGTCACCTACACCGAACACGCCAAGAGGAAGACCGTTACCGCCATGGACGTCGTCTACGCCCTGAAGAGGCAGGGTCGTACTCTGTACGGTTTCGGCGGTTAAATTCGACGTCGTCGTGTGTACCTGGTGACCGGGGTAAAGTTTCAACGGCCCTTTTCAGTGCCACCAAAACTTGATAAGACTTTCTTAGTTACGCTCTAGATTTGCGCTCCACAATCCCTCCGCTCCCAAGAGAAAAATAATGTAAACGGTGTACATTGCGATTTTCTGGTTATTTTAACGGTTACTCATTTTTTTTTTTCCATCATTTTCTTATCAACATCCAAACTTACTAACTGAATAAAACGTTACACAGCACAGACAATCGAACGAAATCATTTACGACTATTTTTACATGAAACGGATAGCGGTAGTTAACAATACTTCGTATAACAGTCTATCGAGTTATAAAAGAGATAAATTGCATGCATGTTATTGACCCCCCGATATCCAACTGCATAAATAATGAGGATTAAAATCAATTCAGGCGGCAATTCACAAAATATTCTAAAGCCATACCTCGAAGGTTGGTAAAGCGGTATGTGATAATAAAGTTAAGTTTTATCCGTCGAATAAAAGAGGTGGTCCAAGGATAGAGTTTATTTTATTGCTTTATGATTATGGATAGTGAAAAAATGTATATTTCATAATTCAAGGAATACAGTTTCAAATTTATTTAACTAAACAAAAAAAAGAAGGTAGAAGTGCACATGAGACAAAGATAAAAGCCGACACATCATCCCGCTCATGCTGATTGGCCAGACGCACCCCCCACCACCCAGTTCCACCTATAAAACGCCCGATAACCAAGTGCCTCGCATAACATAGCAGTCATCATTCTGTGTTCTGCCTTCTACCTGTGAACATCTAGCTGCTCTACCTGCTCTACCTGCTCTCAGTGTGACGTCACAGCACCAGGCCAACAGTTTTTACGGTTTTCCTGAGACCGCGTGGGTACGCCATGTAAACACGTGAGTAAAAACCTGCTTTATTTTCCAGATTTCTGGTTTATATATCTTATATATATATATATATTGTGTATTTTAAGTTTAGTTTTAGTTTTATTTCTATTACATTATAAACATGTTTATGGACCACACAAACGGGCCACAAAACACACCACAAACTCCACACATTTTTACACCTCCACCTCCAACACAGAATACCACAATAACACCTACCACAAGTACACGTAACAAACGGAAAAGGATCAAGGTGACTCACACCGACAGTGATGGGTTTTCCCTCCCCAAAAACCCCATCAAGGCTGTCCCCCGACCCTTAGATGGAACTACGCAAATCGTAGTTTCAAACCAATTCCAACAACTAACAAACACACCTGAAACCACTGATTCAAACGACAATCAACAAGACACCACTACACAACAAACTACACCAACAAATATACAAAGACCACCCCCCATAGTAATCAGACCACCGATATCATCGGCGGTAATAAAACAAACTCTTTTAGAGTGCAATATAACCCAATTCAGTCTTCGATGTTCTAAAATCGAAAACAAAATTTACCTATCTAATGACAAAGACTACCACAAGACACTTAGCATCATCAATACAAATGATGATATATATTATCATTCGTATGCCCCACGGGGAACTAAACCTCGCAAGAGGTTCCTCCTAAAGGGTTTCGATATCGATCACCCTTTAGAATCCATATCCGCCACCCTCCAAGCCCGACTACCAGGGTTTAAAAATATTTGGAGGATGACCAAAACTAATGAACAGGGACAAAAAAGACAGCTGTCACACATTATCGTGACAACTGAACATGAAACCACAATTCAGCAACTAAAGAACATTGGTCCTATAGACTATATGTTTTATACAATAGAAGCAATGAAGAACATTGCTGGCCCCAGGCAGTGCCATAACTGCCAGGAATTCGGCCATACACAGGCATATTGTGGACGTAGACACGTATGCGTAAAATGTGGTGAAAACCACGAATCGTCAACATGTCCAAGGACATCCCCCCCCAAATGCGCAAATTGCGGAGGCCCTCATGTGGCCTCATATCGCAATTGCGAATTTAGGCTCAATCTTATAAAAAATAAGATCAATAAAAAGGTGGAAAAAGCACCTGTTAATAACAACCCTCCCAGGGAGACATCTCGAGCTCCCCCTACCACCTCAGCCCCGAACTCCTACGCCGGGGTCACGGTCAGTGGACCACCTCCTCCCCCTCAACCCTCTCCACCAACCTCCCAACCTCCGTCCTCTGAAACCCCCCCATGGGTCGCCGAACTTGTGGGAATGTTCAGGGACATGAAAGAAATGTTTACTACGTTACTGACTACAGTAAACATTATTTTACAAAGAAATATCAATGGATAGACATACTATCCTAAACTATAACATAACAGGGCTCATGCATCGTAGGCTTGAGTTAGAAACCCTCCTGGCTTCTTATAAGCCATCCATAATTTCACTCACAGACACACAACTCAACAAACAGAGGTACGTATATTTCCCCGGATACAAAACCTATAGACTTGACTCACCCACACACGGCGGCGTAGCACTCCTGGTGCGTTCAGACGTCCCCTCCAGACTAATAAACGGCACAACACTAAACGACGACAAACACTCAGCCATCACTATACAAGTAAGACTTAAACATTCATACAAAATCACATGCGTCTACAGAAGTCCATCAGGCAAACTAGACACATTCAAGACATTTTTGAAAAACATTGAGACAGACAGACAACACATTATTGTAGGTGACTTAAACGCCAAACACCACACTTGGAACTGTACTAAACCAAACGCATTAGGAAACCACCTGACCAAATGCAAATACACTATTATACACCCTAATGCGTTCACATACAGACACCACGCCAACCCATCTATCACATCCACACTAGATCTATTACTCACACAACAGCCACACAGATTCACAGACTGCACAACAATCGAGTTCAGCGACAACGACCACATCCCGGTTTTATACAAACTAGGACAAGACAACACACCAACCCAACATACAGACTACAAATATAAATTCCGGAACGGAGACTGGAAACTATACAAAAACACAGCTTACGAAAACACACCCTACATCACCACCCTACACACCACAAATGACATCGACACGGCCATTGGAACAGTAAACAACATCATACACAAAGCAGCCCAAACATCTATCCCCACATTCACACCCACACCGATACACCTACGCAAACCCCCTCAACATATACTAACACTCATAAAACAACGCAACAACATCAAAAACTGTTGGTATAGGACGAAAGACCATACCTACAAACCCATCATTAACAGTCTCACTAAACAAATCACATCCCTAATGTCGCAGTGGAAAACGTCCCTCTGGCATGAACAGTTACGCCTCACACATAACGACCATAGGAAATTCTGGAAGCTTACCAGAAGCCATAACACCAAATCAAAATCGGTGAAAATTCAACGAGGCGATGAGCTCCTCACCCCCGCAGATCAGGCTGACATTCTCTCTCACTATTACGTAGAAAGGGACAACTCACGCAACAGTAACACATACCACCACAACCCCTCCACCGATAACACACAGAATACAATATTCTCTACATATAAACCCTGACTGCAATCCTGAGGAAAACTAAGGGAAACAAATCACCCGGGAAAGACAATATTCCATACGTCCTTCTCAAACAACTCCCCCGAAAAACCCTAATGTTTCTCCTTAACATTTATAATTCCTGCTCACGCCTCAGATACTTCCCTACGGAGTGGAAACATGCTATCGTCGTTCCACTCCTCAAACCCCGTAAACGAGGAGCGGTTCCGGAAGAATACCGGCCAATTAGTCTCCTCAACCACATCTCAAAGATATATGAGAAACTACTCATTATCCACATCCGAAAACACTGCGATACACACGACATCATACCCCCGGAACAGACGGGGTTCTCGCGTGGAGTTAGCTGTTATCACCACGTAGCCAAGCTGCAATACGATATAGCTAACAATCTCCATAAAAACCTTGCCACAGCAATGATTTCACTCGATTGCACACAGGCTTTCGACTCTGTGTCCTACCCCATCCTTATCAATAAACTCACTCACTATCAATTCCCGGACCAAATGGTCGACATCATAGGATCATACCTCACTGACCGGTACTTTGTAGTCCGGGTCAGAAATGAAATTTCAGCCCCCCGCCAAGTTACATGCGGAGTCCCCCAGGGCTCTGTCCTTGCGCCTATACTTTTCAACATATATACTGCCCAAGTAGTAGGGACAAAGATTGAAAATACCACAATCGCCGCATATGCTGATGACATTGCTATTTATACAGCCAGCATGAATGCGAAACATGCAATGCGCAAGGCACAGATAGTAGCTCAACGAATCACAGACCAATTAAAAGACATCAACATACTCATCAACACGCAGAAAACAGATGCTATCACATTCTCATACAAGAAAACACCCGATAAAACACCAACATTAAACGGCCAAACCATCACAACAAAGAAACACCTCACATACCTAGGTATTAAACTGGAATCACACTTATCATTCACAGCACACATACAGAACAGAATTCACACTGTCAGATCAACATCAACACAACTACAGCACCTACTCTACTCACCAGGGCTGTCACTCAGACTCAAATTACTCATATACAAATCTATTCTCAGACCATCTCTTTTACACGGAGCACCACTCTTACACTATCTCTACCCAACAGCCCTGAAGAAACTACAGCAATATCAGAACAGCATACTCATGAAGATATGTAGAGGCACCACATTAGAAAGACGGAACATGAATCACATTCACGATACATTACAACTCGACACAATACAAAAACACATATCACGTAGGCACATTAAATTTTTTGATAACCTACCCTCATCCTTCAATCCGCTATTCCGCACTCTCACACCATCCTTACTTCCAGCCAGATGGCAAGGCCGTAAGGGTCCAACCAACCCAATTAACATTATCATATAAACCTGCCTTACGGTTACTCCCCCACTAACTCCCTTCTCCTCTAGCCCTGTCCTCTATTCCATTATCCTTCCCCCTCCCTTTAACTTTATTATTTTATGTTTTTATATAATAACACGCGGAGGCCCCTCAACTCCTATCACATCATGTTGAGCTGAACCACAGCGAAAACGACATAACTTATCTAATCAACGCACCTTCAAATACCACAGGTAGTATAAGGTAATAAGGTAAATTAGCATCGTTCCATAGTATTATGGTTCGAATTTCCCATTTTAATCCTGTTTTTCTGTTTTAGAGGGATCAGAAAAAAAAAAAAAAAAAAAAAAAAAAAAAAAAAAAAAAAAAAAAAAAAAAAAAAAAAAAAAAAAAAGAACTACAACTGAAGCTGCCGCTCCTTGCCTCCGGCTCGCTCTTTCAGACCAAAGGCAAAGGCGCATCAGGCTCCTTCAAACTAGCCGGTGCCGGAGGTGAAGGGAAGAAAGTAGCCACCACGAAGAAGGCCCCAGCCAAATCGTCCGCCGCCAGCAAATCAAAGGCCCCTGAGGCCAAACCTGCGGCATCTAAGAAGGCAGCTGCAGCGCCAAAGGCTAAGAAGACCAAGAAGCCTCCAACTGCCGCTAAGACCCCCAAGCCTAAGGTGGCCAAAGCCAAGCCCGCTACGACACCCAAGGCGAAGAAGGCCCCTGCCAAAAAGGCCCCAGCTAAGAAGACAGCGGCCAAGAAAGCTTCACCGAAGAAGAAGTAGGTCGTTTTCCCCAACCGCTACCTCCTCAAGGAGTGGTGATTTTAAACGGCTCTTTTCAGAGCCACTAAAAAAGTCTGACACCTTTCTATCGTCAAAAACGACAACCCCTCGTTCCTTTCCCTCCTCATCGCCAAGTAGCAAAATGTGATAAGTTCGTTAAATATCAATATATTATATTTTAACGGAATGAAATATCAATCAATTCGGGTTATATTGAAGTTAAGCATTGAGCATTAACGCGATCATGTGTGATAATGGGAACGACAATAGTAAGCTTTATAATATTAAGTCCACATATGTAGTCGGTACCCTTTGTCGGCGACCCTTTGATGACTGTTATATGTTTGTTTGTTTTTTCGCGCTTTTCCCGTGCTTTGCACAGCAAGACGAATGACATATGAGCTAAGTCATTATGAATGAAATTAATGAGTACAGATGACTGTAATTGAAACCTTTTTTTTTTTTTCTTTCTTTGTAACTCTAAAACAGACAATGTAGAATTAATATAAGTATAATAGCATCCACTAACGAGGTAATGGAACGATACCGTATACACCCATTTACCTCAACTCCAAATAATATTAGCTGATCAAAATATATAATCTATATGAATAAAAGTGAAATTCTGTTTGTTTGTTTGTTCTTTATAGAAATCCATACCGTTGGTCCTAAATTCTCCAAATTTCGCTCAGTGGTTCTTTCATTTTTATGGAATGGTTCAGGTTTATTAGAAAAATGAAATTCCTCGGGTGTAACCGGAATATACAGCTAGTAAATAATATTATAAGCGAAATTGCAAAACCACGATCGTATCGTTCTCACTTTAACTTTAAATTATTTCAAATATTATTTGTTGCATGTGTTTATCACTCCATGCACGCCCATCGTATATCTTTATTATCTTGATATTATCTTGATCTTTATTTAACTTTTAAGCACTATCAGTACATCAATATTCCAGTGAAGGCACATGACTACTGAGTGAACATTTTTTTTTTTTTAAAGATGGTGCTGTATACAAATAGATATGTCTGGACTCAATAATAACATAAAAATGAGATAATGCATAATGTAAAAATGCATAAAAAATTGGAAAAGCTACAGAAAGAAGTATACAATACAAAAAAATAATAAAAGTACAAGAGGTACAGAGATAATTGCAGGTACCTATGAAATCAAAACTAGGATTTGAGGTTGCGGAAGATGTTAGAATAAGTGGATGAAATTATCTCTTTATCTGTTTTATGATTTACAGGGTTATTTTATTTATTTATTTTTTTTTTCCAGATGGATGAAAATGGATTCTGTGATATTTTCCAATTTTTTATGTTACATTAAGTATGTATTATCTAATTTTTATGTTATTATTGAGTCCAGACATAGCTATTTGTATACAGTACCATCTATTTTGTTAGTTTTAAAAAACAAAAAAATTTTGTTCCCTCAGTTGTCATGTGCCTTTCACTTCAAAAGCGTTGGATTTCCCCGTCATAAACCTTTGAAGTCGGCAAACCAACCCCCTACCACTACCTCTCGCCTTATTTTTACCTTTAGTCTTAGTATCCACCTGGACTAAGTAGGTAAATATCAGATTCTATTTTATCTTGTTAACCAGCCACTTATTTGAATATCCATGTATACACAGAGATAAATGCGTTGGATTTCCCCGTCATAAACCTTTGAAGTCGGCAAACCGACCCCCTACCACTACCTCTCACCTTATTTTTACCTTTAGTCTAAGCGTTGGATTTCCCCGTCATAAACCTTTGAAGTCGGCAAACCAACCCCCTACCACTACCTCTCACCTTATTTTTACCTTTAGTCTATGCGTTGGATTTCCCCGTCATAAACCTTTGAAGTCGGCAAACCAACCCCCTACCACTACCTCTCACCTTATTTTTACCTTTAGTCTTAGTATCCACCTGGACTCAGTAGGTAAATATCAGATTCTATTTTATCTTGTTAACATATATTTGTTTTGTTGGCTTACCACAATAAAATCATTGTAAACTGAAAATCCTGACTATCATTTAACCTATCGTAAAAACAATATTGTTTATGCTTATATCAGTGGATCGTGCGGGGCGGCATTCCTTTGTCGGCGACAGTTCAGATAGACAATGATCCTTGTTGTCCTTAGATCCCTTATGACTCGCGGTACTTCAGGATTTAGTTCGTGACAATAAAGTAATGCTATGAAAATGTTTTTGAGGAAAATATAGTACCCGAGCGGTGGGGGTGAGAGGGGGAGGAGAGAGAGAGTTGGAGAGAGATATAGAAATAATAATAAAAATCATAATAAATGAATGTCCGATATTGAGGACGGGTGAGGGAACCGCCCGATAGGTAGCAGCCTGGTGTAAGTACGAGGTATAGGGTGGGGGACAACTAAACGTGATTGGTCCGCGCAGAGCGGCAAACGGGTATAAAAGGCAGCAAGGGGGGGCTATTGGTATTATTTCGTCAACGACAGAGAACAGAAACAGTAGAAGGATGTCTGGACGTGGAAAAGGTGGCAAAGCTAAGGGAAAGGCAAAGACCCGTTCATCCAGGGCTGGTCTCCAGTTCCCCGTCGGTCGTATCCACCGTCTCCTCAGGAAAGGTAACTACGCCGAGAGAGTGGGAGCAGGAGCTCCGGTGTACCTCGCTGCAGTTATGGAATACCTGGCTGCCGAAGTTCTCGAGTTGGCCGGCAACGCAGCTCGTGATAACAAGAAAACTAGGATCATCCCGCGTCACCTGCAGCTCGCCATCAGGAACGACGAGGAGTTGAACAAGCTGTTGTCGGGAGTCACCATCGCTCAAGGAGGAGTTCTTCCCAACATCCAGGCCGTTCTGCTGCCGAAGAAGACAGAGAAGAGCTCTTAAGCCTAATGCTGGGGCTAGCCTCTCGACCTTCTCTTTTCAACGGCCCTTTTCAGGGCCACAAAATATGTAGACTATACTTTCACAAAAGCGTTTAAAGACCTCTCAACACGCCATCCTCCCATATCGGCAGTCGTCGATGTCGGGGTACCACCCGTTGGAAGCTTTCGATTAGGTTAATATACATATATGTATGTTGATTGTTGACAAGCTTGCAGATCATAGGTTTATCTTCGGCTACAGATCGATGAAAGTAATTACAGGAACGGAAGGATTGTCAAATTTTAATGAACGATAATCAAATGAAAAATGATACGAGTTTGTATATAAACGAAAGTGTTTGCATTTAATAAGTGTGTGTTTGTATGCACACACACACACACACATGTATGTATATATATATATATATATATATATATATATATATATTTATTTATTTTTTCAACTTGTAAAATCAATAAATGTATATTATTATACACACATTGAACACGCACAAGCTCTCCCTCACCCCATCTCTTCCACCTAGGAGAAGGGGAAGTGACGCATAAACTGTCCACCAGAGCGCATACCATACCTTCCTTGTTTGGACCAATCGGAATGTGAGACCTACCTATATAAGCCCGGAGTTACCATCCGTCGGGCGCCAATTCTGTGTTCTGCCTTCTACCTGTGAACATCTAGCTGCTCTACCTGCTCTCAGTGTGACGTTACAGCACCAGGCCAACAGTTTTTACGGTTTTCCTGAGACCGCGTGGGTACGCCATGTAAACACGTGAGTAAAACCTTTGTATTATTCCCCAGTTTTCTGGTTAATAATTTCTTATATATATATTGTGTATATTTAAGGTTAGTTTTAGCATTATTTTATCTATCATTATTTTACATTATGCCTTTGTTTATGGATCACACAAACGGGCCACAAAATACACCACACACATCACATATTTTTACAACCCCACTACTAACACAGAACACCACTATAACACCTACAACAACTACAAGAAACAAACGGAAAAGGATCAAGGTGACTCACACCGACAGTGATGGGTTTTCCCTCCCCAAAAAACCCATCAAGGCTGTCCCCCGACCCCCAGATGGAACTACGCAAATCGTAGTTTCAAACCAATTCGAACAACTTGACGCAGCACAAAACATAGACAACACTGAAACCCCAGAAACTAGTGACAATCAAACCGCTAGAACACAACCCACCACACCTACAATAAGACCTCCTCCCATCGTAATAAGACCACCGATATCATCGGCGGTAATAAAACAAACTCTTTTAGAGTGTAACATTACTCAATTCAGTCTTCGATGTTCTAAAATCGAGAACAAAATTTACCTCACAAACGACACAGACTACCACAGGACACTAAGTATCATCAATACGAATGATGATATATATTATCATTCCTATGCCCCACGGGGAACTAAACCTCTCAAGAGGTTCCTCCTAAAGGGGTTCGATATCGATCACCCTTTAGAATCAATATCCGCCACCCTCCAAGCCCGATTACCAGGGTTTAAAAATATTTGGAGGATGACCAAAACCAACGAACAAGGACAGAAAAGACAGCTGTCCCACATTATCGTGACAACTGATCACGAAACAACAATTAAACAACTGAAGGACATTGGCCCTATAGACTACATGTTCTATACAATAGAAGCAATGAAGAACATTGCTGGCCCCAGGCAGTGCCATAACTGCCAGGAATTCGGCCATACACAGGCATATTGTGGACGTAGACACGTATGCGTAAAATGTGGTGAAAACCACGAATCGTCAACATGTCCAAGGACATCCCCCCCCAACTGCGCAAATTGCGGAGGCCCTCATGTGGCCTCATATCGCAATTGCGAATTTAGGCTCAATCTTATAAAAAATAAGATCAATAAAAAGGTGGAAAAAGCACCTGTTAATAACAACCCTCCCAGGGAGACGTCTCGAGCTCCCCCTACCACCTCAGCCCGAACTCCTACGCCGGGGTCACGGTCAGTGGACCACCTCCCCCCCCTCCTCCCTCTCCACCAACCTCTCAACCTCCGTCCTCTGAAACCCCCCCATGGGTCGCTGAACTTGTGGGAATGTTCAGGGACATGAAAGAAATGTTTACTACGTTACTCACTACAGTAAACATTATTTTACAAAGAAACATCAATGGATAGACATACTATCCTAAACTATAACATAACAGGGCTCATGCATCGTAAGCTTGAGCTAGAAACCCTCCTGGCTTCTTATAAGCCATCCATAATTTCACTCACAGACACACAACTCAACAAACAGAGGTACGTATATTTCCCTGGATACAAAACCTATAGACTTGACTCACCCACACACGGCGGCGTAGCACTCCTGGTGCGTTCAGACGTCCCCTCCAGACTAATAAACGGCACAACACTAAACGACGACAAACACTCAGCTATCACTATACAAGTAAGACTAAAACATTCATACAAAATCACATGCGTCTACAGAAGTCCATCAGGCAAACTAGACACATTCAAGACATTTTTGAAAAACATTGAGACAGACAGACAACACATTATTGTAGGTGACTTAAACGCCAAACACCACACTTGGAACTGTACTAAACCAAACGCATTAGGAAACCACCTGACCAAATGCAAATACACTATTATACACCCTAATGCGTTCACATACAGACACCACGCCAACCCATCTATCACATCCACACTAGATCTATTGCTCACACAACAGCCACACAGATTCACAGACTGCACAACAATCGAGTTCAGCGACAACGACCACATCCCGGTTTTATACAAACTAGGACAAGACAACACACCAACCCAACATACAGACTACAAATATAAATTCCGGAACGGAGACTGGAAACTATACAAAAACATAGCATACGAAAACACACCCTACATCACCACCCTACACACTACAAATGACATCGACACGGCAATTGCAACAGTAAACAACATCATACACAAAGCAGCCCAAACATCTATCCCCACATTCACCCCCACACCGATACACCTACGCAAACCCCCTAAACATATACTAACACTCATAAAACAACGCAACAACATCAAAAACTGTTGGTATAGGACGAAAGACCATACCTACAAACCCATCATTAACAGTCTCACAAAACAAATCACATCCCTAATGTCGCAGTGGAAAACGTCCCTCTGGCATGAACAGTTACGCCTCACACATAACGACCATAGGAAATTCTGGAAACTTACCAGAAGCCATAACACCAAATCAAAATCGGTGAAAATTCAACGAGGCGATGAGCTCCTCACCCCCGCAGATCAGGCTGACATTCTCTCTGACTATTACGTAGAAAGGGACAACTCACGCAACAGTAACACATACCACCACAACCCCTCCACCGATAACACACAGAATTCAATATTCTCTACATATAAAGACCTGACTGCAATCCTGAGGAAAACTAAGGGAAACAAATCACCCGGGAAAGACAATATTCCATACGTCCTTCTCAAACAACTCCCCCGAAAAACCCTAATGTTTCTCCTTAACATTTTTAATTCCTGCTCACGCCTCAGATACTTCCCTACGGAGTGGAAACATGCTATCGTCGTTCCACTCCTCAAACCCCGTAAACGAGGAGCGGTTCCGGAAGAATACCGGCCAATTAGTCTCCTCAACCATATCTCAAAAATATATGAGAAACTACTCATTATCCACATCCGAAAACACTGCGATACACACGACATCATACCCCCGGAACAGACGGGGTTCTCGCGTGGAGTTAGCTGTTATCACCACGTAGCCAAGCTGCAATACGATATAGCTAACAATCTCCATAAAAACCTTGCCACAGCAATGATTTCACTCGATTGCACACAGGCTTTCGACTCTGTGTCCTACCCCATCCTTATCAATAAACTCACTCACTATCAATTCCCGGACCAAATGGTCGACATCATAGGATCATACCTCACTGACCGGTACTTTGTAGTCCGGGTCAGAAATGAAATTTCAGCCCCCCGCCAAGTTACATGCGGAGTCCCCCAGGGCTCTGTCCTTGCGCCTATACTTTTCAACATATATACTGCCCAAGTAGTAGGGACAAAGATTGAGAATACCACAATCGCCGCATATGCTGATGACATTGCTATTTATACAGCCAGCATGAATGCGAAACATGCAATGCGCAAGGCACAGATAGTAGCTCAACAAATCACAGACCAATTAAAAGACATAAACATACTCATTAACACGCAGAAAACAGATGCTATCACATTCTCATACAAGAAAACACCCGATAAAACACCAACATTAAACGGCCAAACCATCACAACAAAGAAACACCTCACATACCTAGGTATTAAACTGGAATCACACTTATCATTCACAGCACACATACAGAACAGAATTCACACTGTCAGATCAACATCAACACAACTACAGCACCTACTCTACTCACCAGGGCTGTCACTCAGACTCAAACTACTCATATACAAATCTATTCTCAGACCATCTCTTTTACACGGAGCACCACTCTTACACTATCTTTACCCAACAGCCCTGAAGAAACTACAGCAATATCAGAACAGCATACTCATGAAGATATGTAGAGGCACCACATTAGAAAGACGGAACATGAATCACATTCACGATACATTACAACTCGACACAATACAAAAACACATATCACGTAGGCACATCAAATTCTTTGACAACCTACCCTCATCATTCAATCCCCTATTCCGAACTCTCACACCATCCTTACTCCCAGCCAGATGGCAAGGCCGTAAGGGTTCAATCAACCCAATCAACATTATCATATAAACCTGCCTTACGGTTACTCCCCCACTAACTCCCTTCTCCTCTAGCCCTGTCCTCTATTCCATTATCCTTCCCCCTCCCCTTTTATTTCTTTTATTTTATGTTTTATAAATAATAACACGCGGAGGCCCCTCAACTCCTAACACATCATGATGAGCTGCACCACAGCGAAAATATCATAACTTACCAACTCAACGCACCTTCAAATACCACAGGTAGTATAAGGTAATAAGGTAATTAGCATCGTTCCATAGTATTATGGTTCGAATTTCACATTTTAATCCTGTTTTTCTGTTTTAGAGGGATCAGAAAAAAAAAAAAAAAAAAAAAAAAAAAAAAAAAAAAAAAAAAAAAAAAAAAAAAAAAAAAAAAAAAAAAACCGTCGGGCGAGCAGTCGAATATCGTTCTCTGACCGGCTAAGATGACTGGACGTGGCAAGGGAGGAAAGGGTTTGGGCAAAGGAGGAGCCAAGAGGCATAGGAAAGTACTCCGAGACAACATCCAAGGTATCACCAAACCCGCCATAAGAAGATTGGCCAGGCGAGGAGGTGTGAAGCGTATATCGGGTCTTATCTACGAAGAAACCCGTGGCGTGCTGAAGGTGTTCTTGGAAAACGTCATCCGCGACGCAGTCACCTACACCGAACACGCCAAGAGGAAGACCGTTACCGCCATGGACGTCGTCTACGCCCTGAAGAGGCAGGGTCGTACTCTGTACGGTTTCGGCGGTTAAATTCGACGTCGTCGTGTGTACCTGGTGACCGGGGTAAAGTTTCAACGGCCCTTTTCAGTGCCACCAAAACTTGATAAGACTTTCTTAGTTACGCTCTAGATTTGCGCTCCACAATCCCTCCGCTCCCAAGAGAAAAATAATGTAAACGGTGTACATTGCGATTTTCTGGTTATTTTAACGGTTACTCATTTTTTTTTTTCCATCATTTTCTTATCAACATCCAAACTTACTAACTGAATAAAACGTTACACAGCACAGACAATCGAACGAAATCATTTACGACTATTTTTACATGAAACGGATAGCGGTAGTTAACAATACTTCGTATAACAGTCTATCGAGTTATAAAAGAGATAAATTGCATGCATGTTATTGACCCCCCGATATCCAACTGCATAAATAATGAGGATTAAAATCAATTCAGGCGGCAATTCACAAAATATTCTAAAGCCATACCTCGAAGGTTGGTAAAGCGGTATGTGATAATAAAGTTAAGTTTTATCCGTCGAATAAAAGAGGTGGTCCAAGGATAGAGTTTATTTTATTGCTTTATGATTATGGATAGTGAAAAAATGTATATTTCATAATTCAAGGAATACAGTTTCAAATTTATTTAACTAAACAAAAAAAGAAGGTAGAAGTGCACATGAGACAAAGAAAAAAGCCGACACATCATCCCGCTCATGCTGATTGGCCAGACGCACCCCCCACCACCCAGTTCCACCTATAAAACGCCCGATAACCAAGTGCCTCGCATATGTTTCAACATATATACTGCCCAAGTAGTAGGGACAAAGATTGAGAATACCACAATCGCCGCATATGCTGATGACATTGCTATTTATACAGCCAGCATGAATGCGAAACATGCAATGCGCAAGGCACAGATAGTAGCTCAACAAATCACAGACCAATTAAAAGACATAAACATACTCATTAACACGCAGAAAACAGATGCTATCACATTCTCATACAAGAAAACACCCGATAAAACACCAACATTAAACGGCCAAACCATCACAACAAAGAAACACCTCACATACCTAGGTATTAAACTGGAATCACACTTATCATTCACAGCACACATACAGAACAGAATTCACACTGTCAGATCAACATCAACACAACTACAGCACCTACTCTACTCACCAGGGCTGTCACTCAGACTCAAACTACTCATATACAAATCTATTCTCAGACCATCTCTTTTACACGGAGCACCACTCTTACACTTTCTCTACCCAACAGCCCTGAAGAAACTACAGCAATATCAAAACAGTATACTCATGAAGATATGTAGAGGCACCACATTAGAAAGACGTAACATGAATCACATTCACGATACATTACAACTCGACACAATACAAAAACACATATCACGTAGGCACATCAAATTCTTTGACAACCTACCCTCATCATTTAATCCCCTATTCCGCACTCTCACACCATCCTTACTCCCAGCCAGATGGCAAGGCCGTAAGGGTCCAACCAACCCAATTAACATCATCATATAAACCTGCCTTACGGTTACTCCCCCACTAACTCCCTTCTCCTCTAGCCCTGTCCTCTATTCCATTATCCTCCCCCCTCCCTTTTATTTTTGTTATTTTATGTTTTATAAATAATAACACGCGGAGGCCCCTCAACTCCTAAGATATCATGATGAGCTGCACCACAGCGAAAATAACAAAAATTAACAACTAAACGCACCTTCAAATACCACAGGTAGTATAAGGTAATGAGGTAAATAAGCATCGTTCCATAGTATTATGGTTCGAATTTCACATTTTAATCCTGTATTTCTGTTTCAGAGGGATCAGAAAAAGAAAAAAAAAAAAAAAAAAAAAAAAAAAAAAAAAAAAAAAAAAAAAAAAAAAAAAAAAAAAAAAAAAAAAAAAACGTCGGGCGAGCAGTCGAATATCGTTCTCTGACCGGCTAGTCTCGCATAGTTCTGTAAGATGGCCCGTACCAAGCAGACCGCTAGGAAATCGACAGGAGGCAAAGCTCCAAGGAAGCAGCTGGCCACCAAAGCCGCCAGGAAGAGTGCTCCGGCCACTGGAGGAGTAAAGAAGCCTCACAGGTATAGGCCCGGAACAGTCGCTCTCAGAGAAATCAGGAGGTACCAGAAAAGTACCGAGCTGCTCATCAGGAAACTCCCGTTCCAGAGGTTGGTGAGGGAGATCGCCCAGGACTTCAAGACCGACCTGAGGTTCCAGAGTTCAGCCGTGATGGCACTCCAGGAGGCCAGCGAAGCCTACCTCGTAGGTCTCTTCGAGGATACCAACTTGTGCGCAATCCACGCCAAGAGGGTCACCATTATGCCAAAGGATATCCAGCTGGCTCGCCGTATCCGCGGAGAACGAGCTTAAGGGCTGTCCGCACCCTGCCGTACTTTCAACGGCCCTTTTCAGGGCCACAAAATTGGTCTATTCTCTTTCTGACAAGAATATCTATGGAAACAGTTAGTCAAGTACATATACATGGGATGGGCACGTATTCCATAATCGACAACGATAATATAATCATGGCGGAAGCTGTCCACAAAATGATACAAATACTTAAATTGTAATATAAATACAAAAGAGAAAAGATCAGAAAAAGGCCGTCGGATAATGTAAAAGTGGTCGTCATCCTTCCGAATCAACTCTGAAGCTAATTTCGTGTTTCAAATTAAGCAAATGCTAACTAAATGAGTTGTTTGTAAGGATTTGTTCAGAGTCGATTCGGAAGGATGACAAGACTCGGTTATTAAACAAAGAGATAAAACAAACTCTATTATATATATATATATATATATATATATATATATATATATATATATATATGTAAAAGATGTTCGCCGAACTTCTTTTAATATAATTTGAATTGTAATTGATTTATCCCGAAAGAACAGGTGTGATAGCGGGAAGGTTATAAACATATGAAAATAAGACTAATTGTGACCACTATTAAATGTGATCAAACGTGATTATTATTGATTATTAAATTTCAAGTTGAATATAAGTTATTGACGTTAAAAGGTGTGAAATAGTTACTTATAGTGTTGTTTCTTTGGTTACAGGTAAGACTTCATATTAAAATAAACCTGTAATGTAAATTATAAAAAGTTTTTGTAATTAATTAAAATAAACTTTGGTTACAGAGAAACGCAATATAGTTTTATTTCACAACACATTATAAAACAACACTAGCTACAGCTATAAAAAAGGATGGAGAAATTGGGATTTCAATTCGAAGTTAAAGCTGCTGAAGATAAAAAAACAAATATAATTTGCATAACTGCAATTACTACTACAGGTAAGGTTAAGCAAACCTTTGTTATTCCAGATAAATTCCAACCTGCAAAACTACACGAAGAAATAACAAAAACTCAAGTTTACGAAAAAGTAAAAAATACATTACAAAAGAGACACGATAAAAGGCAGGTTTTTATTTCAATAACGGAGGCAATAAAAAACACTTACATGGATGAAGAGGGAAATGTGCAATTTAAGGGCTATTTGTTAGAGGAGGTAACAACGCAGCAGGAGGCTCTTGCTACTGACATTTCTGAACAGGCATTGGCGAAAATGATGGAAACTCTTTCTAGGAAGAATAAAGATACTTCTGAAAGTCATAATGTAAGAAATGTATCAGAGAAATTTGTAATACAGAAATTTGGACTTAAAACCCCAAATGTATACCAATGGATGGATGTTTTTGAGAGTGAGTGTAACCGATTGGGAATAGAAGAAGATATTGATTTAATTGCAACCCTTAGGTTATTTCTAGAAGAACCATGCCTAGATTGGTACAGTTCGATGCTCATAAAACATACAATCAACTCAGGTTGGTCAACATGGAGAGATAACTTTTGTAAAACGTACGCAAACAAGGGATGGACGCCAGTCAGGTATGCTATGTCATTCAAATATCTACAAGGCTCTTTATTAGAATATGCCTTAAAAAAAGAAAGGCTTTTATTAGAAATAAATAAATTAATGGATCAGACCACTCTAATGGATCTCATTGTTATGGGGCTGCCATACTTTATATGTGATAAAATTGATAGAATTAGCTTAAGGGAAACCAATGATTTATTTAATATCATTAGGGGCTTTGAGCATTTAGTAAATAAAAAGAATTCTGAAAAAAGGTCAGTTGCAGTTTTCGAAAAAGACAAACCTTGTAGAATTTGTGAAAATGAAGGCAAAGGTATTCGTTATCATCATGAATCTTTGTGTTGGTTTAAAAACAAACGTAATGAAAGACAGAAGTCAGGAAAAATTAAGAGCATTAATAATTCGGAATTAGAAGTAGAATTTAATGACAGTGATCCAAAAAACTAGTAGTTCCGCCATTAATCAAAATTAAATTATTGCTAAATGATAAGGTAGAGGTTATGGGAATTTATGATTCAGGCTCTAACGTTTCCCTCATAAATTCAAAATTACTATCCTGGAAAAATGTGCAAATTAGTGAACCGAAAAAAAATGTAAAGATAAAAACGATTAATGGCGTGAAAAAGGTTATTGGTATGGTAACTCTGAAGATTAAGATTTTTGATACTGAAAAAAATGTTAATGTTTTTGTGATAGATGAAGAACATTTTGATTATGACTTTTTAATTGGATTAGATTGCATAGAAAAGTTTCATCTAATTCAGAATGAAAAACTGCAAATAACCCAAAAAAATTACGAAATTAAAAAGAAAGATAGTGAAAAAATAATAAATTTCAAAGATAGAGAAATAATTCCCAGCTTTTCAGATAAAAATGGTAATGAAGAAAAGAATTTACAATATTTTAACAGCAATGCGGATGACATAATAGGTGAATATAAAATAAACTTTAATGAACACATAGAATTGACTGATTCTGATATTTCGGTGAATAATCTAAATTATGAGCAGCAATCTAAAATAGATGAATTAATCCACAAATATAAATCACTTTTTGCTAAAGATAAATACGATATAGGCACCGTAAGAGGTTATGAGGCTCGTATTGATTTGTTAATAGATAAATATTGTTTCAAAAGACCATACAGATGCACCATCGACGACAAAAAAGAAATAGAACAACAAGTTTCGAAATTATTAGAGAAAAACCTAATCGAAGAGTCGTATAGCCCGTTTGCTGCTCCGGTAACACTAGCATTTAAAAAAGAAGAAGGAAAAAAATCAAGATTATGCATCGACTTTCGCGATTTAAATAAAATTGTAGTTCCTCAATCTCAGCCTTTCCCTCTAATTGAAGATTTAATGGTTAAAACGAGGGATTGCAAATATTTTTCAACACTGGATATAAACTCAGCATTCTGGTCTATTCCTTTGAAAATTGAAGACAGGGAAAAAACGGCATTTGTTACACAAGAAGGACACTTTCAGTGGACCTGTTTACCATTTGGCTTGAAAACGTCCCCAGCAATCTTTCAGAGAATTCTATCTAGCATCATCAGAAAACATAAGCTCTCGGAATTCACCGTAAATTACATAGATGACATTCTGATATTCTCTAAGACATTTTCGGAACATATTCAACATTTAACTTTATTATTAGAAGCAATTTTACAGGAAGGCTTTAGACTGAAATTTTCAAAGTGTAACTTCGCGCAAGATTCGGTAAAATATTTAGGCCATATAATTAAGGATAATACCATTAAACCATTGAAAGATAATTTAACTGCAATTAACGATTTTCCTGTTCCAAGAACACAAAAAAATGTCCGACAATTTTTAGGAAAAATTAATTTTTACGGAAAATATGTACCAAATATATCGATTATTTTAGATCCGTTGCATAATTTATTGAGGAAAGGACAAAAATTTATCTGGTCTGCAGAATGTCAAAAATCCTTTGAGACAATAAAAAAATTGCTGTGTTCAAAACCGATTTTGGCCATCTTTGATCCACATTTACCGATACATATTTACACAGACGCATGCCTACAAGGAATTGGGGCTGTCTTGAAACAACCTCAGAAAAATGAAGAAGAAAAACCATGTGCATATTTTTCCAGGAAGTTGAATGAAGCCCAGAAAAGAAAAAAGGCTATTTATCTGGAATGCTTGGCAATTAAAGAGGCAGTAAAATATTGGCAGCATTGGCTTATGGGCAAGAAATTTACAGTTTTCTGTGATCATAAGCCCCTAGAAAGAATGAATATTAAGGCTAGAACCGATGAAGAACTCGGAGACTTAACCTATTATCTGTCCCAGTTTAATTTTGATATTATATATTCTCCAGGAAAATATAATTTAGAAGCAGACTGTTTAAGTAGAAATGCAGTGTTGGAACCGCAGGAAAATCAGGATGACTGTTTAAAAATTGTAAACTTAATAAAACTGGAAGATATCCGAAACGATCAGGGGAAAAATGAAGATATACGAAATAATAAAAACAAACTGACATTCAAAGATGAAATCTATTACAAAAAGATTGGAAAAAAAGAAAAGATCTTGCTTTCGGAGGAATTTAGTAAAACGTTTATAGAGAAAATACATTTTCTTTATTGTCATATAGGTATAAAACAAATGGAAAATAAAATTAAACCGTTCTATACAGCGAAAAACTTAACACATAATATCAGAAGAATTGGTAAAAATTGTGAAATCTGCATCAAAAACAAATCAAGAGGAACACCTAAATTTGGACAATTGTCTCACCTAGGTCCTGCTACTTATCCTTTTCAGATTATGTCTATAGATACCATTGGTGGATTAGGTGGGTCTCGTTCTACAAAAAAATATTTACATCTTCTTGTCGATCACTTCACACGGTACGCTTACATTTTGACCTCAAAAACTCAAGGCTCAAATGATTTTAAGAAATTGGTTCAAAAAGTCATACAGGATAATAAAATTGGCATGATTCTCTCTGATCAATATCCCGGCATAAATTCAAAAGATTTCAAAGAATTTTTAGATAAAGAAAATATCCCCATTGTTTTTACGGCAGTCAATGCACCACATTCTAATGGCCTTAATGAAAGGCTAAATCAAACTCTGATCAACAAAATTAGATGTCAGATTAATGAAAGGAAGGGCAGAGTTGCATGGACGACCATAGCTCACGAATGCATTAAAAGATACAATGAAACGGAACATACAGTAACAGGCTTTTCCCCAAAATATTTATTAGAAGGCAAAAATTTCGATATTCTTCCTGATGAATTGAAAAAAGAAAAAACACTCAATGATTTGATTCAAGATAGGAAAATGGCCTTAGAAAAAACCATACAATCACATAATTATAATAAACGTCTTTTTGATCAAAACAGAAGAATTTGTGAATTGAACGTAGGAGATTTGGTATATGTTGAAAACGGAAATCGATTAAACAGAAAAAAATTAGATGAACTAAAAGTAGGACCATTTAAGATTTTGGAAAAAATTTCAAACTCAATTTACAAAATAGATATTGGCTTTAAGGAACCAGAATCGGGTTTTTTCCATATTACAAAACTTGTTCCAGTTCCGACATGAAGGCATATAGTATAAAGTTAATGGAGGATCAATATAGCGTTGCTGTTTATCTTCTCCAGGGGGGGAGATGTAAAAGATGTTCGCCGAACTTCTTTTAATATAATTTGAATTGTAATTGATTTATCCCGAAAGAACAGGTGTGATAGCGGGAAGGTTATAAACATATGAAAATAAGACTAATTGTGACCACTATTAAATGTGATCAAACGTGATTATTATTGATTATTAAATTTCAAGTTGAATATAAGTTATTGACGTTAAAAGGTGTGAAATAGTTACTTATAGTGTTGTTTCTTTGGTTACAGGTAAGACTTCATATTAAAATAAACCTGTAATGTAAATTATAAAAAGTTTTTGTAATTAATTAAAATAAACTTTGGTTACAGAGAAACGCAATATAGTTTTATTTCACAACACATTATATATATATATATATTATTTTTTTTTTAACAGGTATTTTTTAATATTTCGATAACCAGGTGTTTTCTTTTATCTCTGGAGTCGCCACGCCCTCTGGAAGTGAGCTCGCGCCGTTATTAACGATAGTTACGGTTACTTCCGCAAGATAGCGCTAACAACTTCTCCGCTATTGGCCCGCACGACTCATGCCGAATCGCATATATATAGCCACATAGGAATCCGGACTTCACTTCGGTTTCAGCTGACAATCAGTCAACATGCCACCTAAGGCGAGCGGTAAAGCCATGAAGAAGGCCGGGAAGGCTCAGAAGAACATCTCCAAATCCGACAAGAAGAAGAAGCGAAGGAGGAAGGAGAGCTACGCCATCTATATCTACAAGGTGCTGAAGCAGGTCCACCCCGACACTGGTGTCTCCTCTAAGGCGATGAACATCATGAACAGTTTCGTCAACGATATTTTCGAACGTATCGCTGCTGAAGCTTCCCGCTTGTCCCACTACAACAAGAGATCGACCATCACGAGCAGGGAAATCCAGACCGCGGTGAGGCTACTACTTCCCGGTGAATTGGCAAAGCACGCCGTCAGCGAAGGTACGAAGGCCGTTACCAAGTACACCAGCTCTAAGTAACGAGTCAATCGTTCCCAGGCTAATTTCAACGGCCCTTTTCAGGGCCACCAACAATCTTAAAAAGCTTTCTCTCTAACACGTACAACGTGGGACGCCAAGTTGGATAGATTTTTATTTTGTTTATCTTATTACGACCCAGTGATTTTCGAATGTAAGAGGCCAAATCGATGAAAACCTGATATGAATTAATTAGTACAAGTTAATCCTGGAGTATTTAAAGCATATTACCCTTGGTAATTCTGAATTTAGGCAGCCAAGTATTAGTAGAGGCCCTTCATCGCTTACAAAGGGAGCTATCTCTCTGTAAACCTTCCAACACAAAGTCCACTTTACCACCGACTTCGTCACGCTCATCTCTAACGATCGGACCTACAAACATCAAAAAAATAAGTAATATAATATTTAAAAATAAATTGCTCATCCATCAATCATTACCATTAATGATGAGCGCTATTAATGCTAACCGAAATTATTATTAATTACATACATTAACAACGTGCATTTCATCAATTTTAACTAATTCTACTTTTACCATCTCTCTTCTAACATCATTCATCTCTTGTTCTAAGGTTCGGTTCCATTAACAATTAAAACTCATTTCAAGACAAATAATTTATTAGGAATAGGTCGAGTGTCTCTACGTACATACTTATATAGAAGTATATTATATATTGATAAACAATGGCGTGTTTATACGGCCGGTAAAGAACAAAGGTGGCGGCGTCCCCTTTCGGCAACCCTTTGATCCTGAGAATACCTGTCCCTAGTAAGGTTACCCTTTTATTGTAATTCCCCAAGTAGTACATTGGACTGTATCCCAATAGGGGAAAACTCTATCCTTAACCACTGAAGGACTGCGAAATTCGAAAATGTAACATTTATGGAATGGAAGACGAACTTCTAAACCGAAAAAACAAATTCTATATATTATTATTAAAAGTATATAACTTTCAATATATACTAGACCATTTATCGCCACGTTTGATGCGCAGAGATGGATCGCAAGATGAATTATGACAATGTTCCTGCTCTTCAGTTCTTTCACGAATAGTAGGAGGATGAGATTATGATGGCAAGGCCGTATGAAGTGTAATTCTTATACCAGTTAGGTACTTACTGGTATGGTCGATTGTTTAACTGTTTTTTTAATTTTATTTATTTTTTACCCTCCTTCTCTTCTTTATCTTTATTATATCATTGTTTTTTATTTTATTTTTTTTTTAAACCTTTCTTTCACTGCCCAATTTTCATGACATATATAAACGGCTATAAGGAAACCTTAACGACGATTCGCCGGAGAGCGGGAGGAGACAGTGCATGGTGCACAGCCGTGTCGTTACTACTTGTTTCTAAATGGATCCCAGTGACACAAAATACATAGGAAATCGGTCCTGTATCTAACCCGAGACAGACCATCGGAGACCCCGTATCGCCTGAGAAAGAGGATAGAGCATTTTAATAATATTTTCGAGAACCAGTCGGAAAGATGTCATGGGATAACATCAGACGAGTGCTAACAACACTTGAATGAATCCGTTTTCGCGTAGACTGGAAGCATTGAAACTCTTCGGAAGAAAGGGATTCTGGAAGTTTAATGGTTCCGAAAGAGGGGGGTACCGCCGAAACGTCTCGAGAGGGAAGCAGAAGTAATTTAAAAATGACTATTTTAAGAGGAGTTGGAGTGAAGACGACCGATCTCCGAGATTCGGCGGTGGTTTCAGACTAGGCCCGAGTTTTTGGAGAGCGCTCGGCCACACGTGGGTGTGGAGGGAAGTAAGGAGAGAGGACGCCGAAAATCGTATCAGGTTAAACTGGTCTGTTGAGCCACAGAGGGGAGTTTACAGATAGAAATTGAACACAAAACAATCCTAGGGAGAAATAATTCTGGGAATAAGATGTGCGGTGTCTTCGTTACGGTCCGTCCCACTTTACGAAATTACCCTCAAACGGGGTGTTTAGTATCATCATTCTGTGTTCTGCCTTCTACCTGTGAACATCTAGCTGCTCTACCTGCTCTCAGTGTGACGTCACAGCACCAGGCCAACAGTTTTTACGGTTTTCCTGAGACCGCGTGGGTACGCCATGTAAACACGTGAGTAAAAACCTGCTTTATTTTCCAGATTTCTGGTTTATATATCTTATATATATATATTGTGTATTTTAAGTTTAGTTTTAGTTTTATTTCTATTACATTATAAACATGTTTATGGACCACACAAACGGGCCACAAAACACACCACAAACTCCACACATTTTTACACCTCCACCTCCAACACAGAATACCACAATAACACCTACCACAAGTACACGTAACAAACGGAAAAGGATCAAGGTGACTCACACCGACAGTGATGGGTTTTCCCTCCCCAAAAACCCCATCAAGGCTGTCCCCCGACCCTTAGATGGAACTACGCAAATCGTAGTTTCAAACCAATTCCAACAACTAACAAACACACCTGAAACCACTGATTCAAACGACAATCAACAAGACACCACTACACAACAAACTACACCAACAAATATACAAAGACCACCCCCCATAGTAATCAGACCACCGATATCATCGGCGGTAATAAAACAAACTCTTTTAGAGTGCAATATAACCCAATTCAGTCTTCGATGTTCTAAAATCGAAAACAAAATTTACCTATCTAATGACAAAGACTACCACAAGACACTTAGCATCATCAATACAAATGATGATATATATTACCATTCCTATGCCCCACGGGGAACTAAACCTCTCAAGAGGTTCCTCCTAAAGGGGTTCGATATCGATCACCCTTTAGAATCAATATCCGCCACCCTCCAAGCCCGATTACCAGGGTTTAAAAATATTTGGAGGATGACCAAAACCAACGAACAAGGACAGAAAAGACAGCTGTCCCACATTATCGTGACAACTGATCACGAAACAACAATTAAACAACTGAAGGACATTGGCCCTATAGACTACATGTTCTATACAATAGAAGCAATGAAGAACATTGCTGGCCCCAGGCAGTGCCATAACTGCCAGGAATTCGGCCATACACAGGCATATTGTGGACGTAGACACGTATGCGTAAAATGTGGTGAAAACCACGAATCGTCAACATGTCCAAGGACATCCCCCCCCAAATGCGCAAATTGCGGAGGCCCTCATGTGGCCTCATATCGCAATTGCGAATTTAGGCTCAATCTTATAAAAAATAAGATCAATAAAAAGGTGGAAAAAGCACCTGTTAATAACAACCCTCCCAGGGAGACATCTCGAGCTCCCCCTACCACCTCAGCCCCGAACTCCTACGCCGGGGTCACGGTCAGTGGACCACCTCCTCCCCCTCAACCCTCTCCACCAACCTCTCAACCTCCGTCCTCTGAAACCCCCCCATGGGTCGCTGAACTTGTGGGAATGTTCAGGGACATGAAAGAAATGTTTACTACGTTACTCACTACAGTAAACATTATTTTACAAAGAAACATCAATGGATAGACATACTATCCTAAACTATAACATAACAGGGCTCATGCATCGTAAGCTTGAGCTAGAAACCCTCCTGGCTTCCTATAAGCCATCCATAATTTCACTCACAGACACACAACTCAACAAACAGAGGTACGTATATTTCCCTGGATACAAAACCTATAGACTTGACTCACCCACACACGGCGGCGTAGCACTCCTGGTGCGTTCAGACGTCCCCTCCAGACTAATAAACGGCACAACACTAAACGACGACAAACACTCAGCTATCACTATACAAGTAAGACTAAAACATTCATACAAAATCACATGCGTCTACAGAAGTCCATCAGGCAAACTAGACACATTCAAGACATTTTTGAAAAACACTGAGACAGACAGACAACACATTATTGTAGGTGACTTAAACGCCAAACTCCACACTTGGAACTGTACTAAACCAAACGCATTAGGAAACCACCTGACCAAATGCAAATACACTATTATACACCCTAATGCGTTCACATACAGACACCACGCCAACCCATCTATCACATCCACACTAGATCTATTGCTCACACAACAGCCACACAGATTCACAGACTGCACAACAATCGAGTTCAGCGACAACGACCACATCCCGGTTTTATACAAACTAGGACAAGACAACACACCAACCCAACATACAGACTACAAATATAAATTCCGGAACGGAGACTGGAAACTATACAAAAACATAGCATACGAAAACACACCCTACATCACCACCCTACACACTACAAATGACATCGACACGGCCATTGCAACAGTAAACAACATCATACACAAAGCAGCCCAAACATCTATCCCCACATTCACCCCCACACCGATACACCTACGCAAACCCCCTAAACATATACTAACACTCATAAAACAACGCAACAACATCAAAAACTGTTGGTATAGGACGAAAGACCATACCTACAAACCCATCATTAACAGTCTCACAAAACAAATCACATCCCTAATGTCGCAGTGGAAAACGTCCCTCTGGCATGAACAGTTACGCCTCACACATAACGACCATAGGAAATTCTGGAAACTTACCAGAAGCCATAACACCAAATCAAAATCGGTGAAAATTCAACGAGGCGATGAGCTCCTCACCCCCGCAGATCAGGCTGACATTCTCTCTGACTATTACGTAGAAAGGGACAACTCACGCAACAGTAACACATACCACCACAACCCCTCCACCGATAACACACAGAATTCAATATTCTCTACATATAAAGACCTGACTGCAATCCTGAGGAAAACTAAGGGAAACAAATCACCCGGGAAAGACAATATTCCATACGTCCTTCTCAAACAACTCCCCCGAAAAACCCTAATGTTTCTCCTTAACATTTTTAATTCCTGCTCACGCCTCAGATACTTCCCTACGGAGTGGAAACATGCTATCGTCGTTCCACTCCTCAAACCCCGTAAACGAGGAGCGGTTCCAGAAGAATACCGGCCAATTAGTCTCCTCAACCATATCTCAAAAATATATGAGAAACTACTCATTATCCACATCCGAAAACACTGCGATACACACGACATCATACCCCCGGAACAGACGGGGTTCTCGCGTGGAGTTAGCTGTTATCACCACGTAGCCAAGCTGCAATACGATATAGCTAACAATCTCCATAAAAACCTTGCCACAGCAATGATTTCACTCGATTGCACACAGGCTTTCGACTCTGTGTCCTACCCCATCCTTATCAATAAACTCACTCACTATCAATTCCCGGACCAAATGGTCGACATCATAGGATCATACCTCACTGACCGGTACTTTGTAGTCCGGGTCAGAAATGAAATTTCAGCCCCCCGCCAAGTTACATGCGGAGTCCCCCAGGGCTCTGTCCTTGCGCCTATACTTTTCAACATATATACTGCCCAAGTAGTAGGGACAAAGATTGAGAATACCACAATCGCTGCATATGCTGATGACATTGCTATTTATACAGCCAGCATGAATGCGAAACATGCAATGCGCAAGGCACAGATAGTAGCTCAACAAATCACAGACCAATTAAAAGACATCAACATACTCATTAACACGCAGAAAACAGATGCTATCACATTCTCATACAAGAAAACACCCGATAAAACACCAACATTAAACGGCCAAACCATCACAACAAAGAAACACCTCACATACCTAGGTATTAAACTGGAATCACACTTATCATTCACAGCACACATACAGAACAGAATTCACACTGTCAGATCAACATCAACACAACTACAGCACCTACTCTACTCACCAGGGCTGTCACTCAGACTCAAACTACTCATATACAAATCTATTCTCAGACCATCTCTTTTACACGGAGCACCACTCTTACACTATCTTTACCCAACAGCCCTGAAGAAACTACAGCAATATCAGAACAGCATACTCATGAAGATATGTAGAGGCACCACATTAGAAAGACGGAACATGAATCACATTCACGATACATTACAACTCGACACAATACAAAAACACATATCACGTAGGCACATCAAATTCTTTGACAACCTACCCTCATCATTCAATCCCCTATTCCGCACTCTCACACCATCCTTACTCCCAGCCAGATGGCAAGGCCGTAAGGGTTCAATCAACCCAATCAACATCATCATATAAACCTGCCTTACGGTTACTCCCCCACTAACTCCCTTCTCCTCTAGCCCTGTCTTCTATTCCATTACCCTCCCCCCTCCCCTTTTATTTCTTTTATTTTATGTTTTATAAATGATAACACGCGGAGGCCCCTCAACTCCTATCACATCATGTTGAGCTGAACCACAGCGAAAACTACATAACTTATCTACTCAACGCACCTTCAAATACCACAGGTAGTATAAGGTAATAAGGTAAATTAGCATCGTTCCATAGTATTATGGTTCGAATTTCCCATTTTAATCCTGTTTTCTGTTTTAGAGGGATCAGAAAAAAAAAAAAAAAAAAAAAAAAAAAAAAAAAAAAAAAAAAAAAAAAAAAAAATGTTTAGTATCGTACACTAGCGCACCAAGCGGAAATGACTGAAACTACAACTGAAGCTGCCGCTCCTACGACTCCGGCAACACCCAAGGCGAAGAAGGGTAAGGCCGCTGCTGCAACCGGTGCCAAGAAGCCCAAGACGGCGCCTTCCCACCCGCCCGTTTCTCAGATGGTGACGGCTGCCATCAAGTCACTCAAGGAGAGAGGCGGATCTTCGACCCAGGCGATCAAAAAGTACATCAGCTCGACGTACAAGATCGACGCGGAGAAGAAGTCTCACTTTATCAAGAAGTACCTCGTCTCCGCGGTTGCCTCCGGCTCGCTCGTTCAGACCAAAGGCAAAGGCGCATCAGGCTCCTTCAAACTAGCCGGTGCCGGAGGTGAAGGGAAGAAAGTAGCCACCACGAAGAAGGCCCCAGCCAAATCGTCCGCCGCCAGCAAATCAAAGGCCCCTAAGGCCAAACCTGCGGCATCTAAGAAGGCAGCTGCAGCGCCAAAGGCTAAGAAGACCAAGAAGCCTCCAACTGCCGCTAAGACCCCCAAGCCTAAGGTGGCCAAAGCCAAGCCCGCTACGACACCCAAGGCGAAGAAGGCCCCTGCCAAAAAGGCCCCAGCTAAGAAGACAGCGGCCAAGAAAGCTTCACCGAAGAAGAAGTAGGTCGTTTTCCCCAACCGCTACCTCCTCAAGGAGTGGTGATTTTAAACGGCTCTTTTCAGAGCCACTAAAAAAGTCTGACACCTTTCTATCGTCAAAAACGACAACCCCTCGTTCCTTTCCCTCCTCATCGCCAAGTAGCAAAATGTGATAAGTTCGTTAAATATCAATATATTATATTTTAACGGAATGAAATATCAATCAATTCGGGTTATATTGAAGTTAAGCATTGAGCATTAACGCGATCATGTGTGATAATGGGAACGACAATAGTAAGCTTTATAATATTAAGTCCACATATGTAGTCGGTACCCTTTGTCGGCGACCCTTTGATGACTGTTATATGTTTGTTTGTTTTTTCGCGCTTTTCCCGTGCTTTGCACAGCAAGACGAATGACATATGAGCTAAGTCATTATGAATGAAATTAATGAGTACAGATGACTGTAATTGAAACCTTTTTTTTTTTTTCTTTCTTTGTAACTCTAAAACAGACAATGTAGAATTAATATAAGTATAATAGCATCCACTAACGAGGTAATGGAACGATACCGTATACACCCATTTACCTCAACTCCAAATAATATTAGCTGATCAAAATATATAATCTATATGAATAAAAGTGAAATTCTGTTTGTTTGTTTGTTCTTTATAGAAATCCATACCGTTGGTCCTAAATTCTCCAAATTTCGCTCAGTGGTTCTTTCATTTTTATGGAATGGTTCAGGTTTATTAGAAAAATGAAATTCCTCGGGTGTAACCGGAATATACAGCTAGTAAATAATATTATAAGCGAAATTGCAAAACCACGATCGTATCGTTCTCACTTTAACTTTAAATTATTTCAAATATTATTTGTTGCATGTGTTTATCACTCCATGCACGCCCATCGTATATCTTTATTATCTTGATATTATCTTGATCTTTATTTAACTTTTAAGCACTATCAGTACATCAATATTCCAGTGAAGGCACATGACTACTGAGTGAACATTTTTTTTTTTTTAAAGATGGTGCTGTATACAAATAGATATGTCTGGACTCAATAATAACATAAAAATGAGATAATGCATAATGTAAAAATGCATAAAAAATTGGAAAAGCTACAGAAAGAAGTATACAATACAAAAAAATAATAAAAGTACAAGAGGTACAGAGATAATTGCAGGTACCTATGAAATCAAAACTAGGATTTGAGGTTGCGGAAGATGTTAGAATAAGTGGATGAAATTATCTCTTTATCTGTTTTATGATTTACAGGGTTATTTTATTTATTTATTTTTTTTTTCCAGATGGATGAAAATGGATTCTGAGATATTTTCCAATTTTTTATGTTACATTAAGTATGTATTATCTAATTTTTATGTTATTATTGAGTCCAGACATAGCTATTTGTATACAGTACCATCTATTTTGTTAGTTTTAAAAAACAAAAAAATTTTGTTCCCTCAGTTGTCATGTGCCTTTCACTTCAAAAGCGTTGGATTTCCCCGTCATAAACCTTTGAAGTCGGCAAACCAACCCCCTACCACTACCTCTCGCCTTATTTTTACCTTTAGTCTTAGTATCCACCTGGACTAAGTAGGTAAATATCAGATTCTATTTTATCTTGTTAACCAGCCACTTATTTGAATATCCATGTATACACAGAGATAAATGCGTTGGATTTCCCCGTCATAAACCTTTGAAGTCGGCAAACCGACCCCCTACCACTACCTCTCACCTTATTTTTACCTTTAGTCTAAGCGTTGGATTTCCCCGTCATAAACCTTTGAAGTCGGCAAACCAACCCCCTACCACTACCTCTCACCTTATTTTTACCTTTAGTCTATGCGTTGGATTTCCCCGTCATAAACCTTTGAAGTCGGCAAACCAACCCCCTACCACTACCTCTCACCTTATTTTTACCTTTAGTCTTAGTATCCACCTGGACTCAGTAGGTAAATATCAGATTCTATTTTATCTTGTTAACATATATTTGTTTTGTTGGCTTACCACAATAAAATCATTGTAAACTGAAAATCCTGACTATCATTTAACCTATCGTAAAAACAATATTGTTTATGCTTATATCAGTGGATCGTGCGGGGCGGCATTCCTTTGTCGGCGACAGTTCAGATAGACAATGATCCTTGTTGTCCTTAGATCCCTTATGACTCGCGGTACTTCAGGATTTAGTTCGTGACAATAAAGTAATGCTATGAAAATGTTTTTGAGGAAAATATAGTACCCGAGCGGTGGGGGTGAGAGGGGGAGGAGAGAGAGAGTTGGAGAGAGATATAGAAATAATAATAAAAATCATAATAAATGAATGTCCGATATTGAGGACGGGTGAGGGAACCGCCCGATAGGTAGCAGCCTGGTGTAAGTACGAGGTATAGGGTGGGGGACAACTAAACGTGATTGGTCCGCGCAGAGCGGCAAACGGGTATAAAAGGCAGCAAGGGGGGGCTATTGGTATTATTTCGTCAACGACAGAGAACAGAAACAGTAGAAGGATGTCTGGACGTGGAAAAGGTGGCAAAGCTAAGGGAAAGGCAAAGACCCGTTCATCCAGGGCTGGTCTCCAGTTCCCCGTCGGTCGTATCCACCGTCTCCTCAGGAAAGGTAACTACGCCGAGAGAGTGGGAGCAGGAGCTCCGGTGTACCTCGCTGCAGTTATGGAATACCTGGCTGCCGAAGTTCTCGAGTTGGCCGGCAACGCAGCTCGTGATAACAAGAAAACTAGGATCATCCCGCGTCACCTGCAGCTCGCCATCAGGAACGACGAGGAGTTGAACAAGCTGTTGTCGGGAGTCACCATCGCTCAAGGAGGAGTTCTTCCCAACATCCAGGCCGTTCTGCTGCCGAAGAAGACAGAGAAGAGCTCTTAAGCCTAATGCTGGGGCTAGCCTCTCGACCTTCTCTTTTCAACGGCCCTTTTCAGGGCCACAAAATATGTAGACTATACTTTCACAAAAGCGTTTAAAGACCTCTCAACACGCCATCCTCCCATATCGGCAGTCGTCGATGTCGGGGTACCACCCGTTGGAAGCTTTCGATTAGGTTAATATACATATATGTATGTTGATTGTTGACAAGCTTGCAGATCATAGGTTTATCTTCGGCTACAGATCGATGAAAGTAATTACAGGAACGGAAGGATTGTCAAATTTTAATGAACGATAATCAAATGAAAAATGATACGAGTTTGTATATAAACGAAAGTGTTTGCATTTAATAAGTGTGTGTTTGTATGCACACACACACACACATGTATGTATATATATATATATATATATATATATATATATATATATATATATATATATATATATATATATATATATATATTTATTTATTTTTTCAACTTGTAAAATCAAGAAATGTATATTATTATACACACATTGAACACGCACAAGCTCTCCCTCACCCCATCTCTTCCACCTAGGAGAAGGGGAAGTGACGCATAAACTGTCCACCAGAGCGCATACCATACCTTCCTTGTTTGGACCAATCGGAATGTGAGACCTACCTATATAAGCCCGGAGTTACCATCCGTCGGGCGAGCAGTCGAATATCGTTCTCTGACCGGCTAAGATGACTGGACGTGGCAAGGGAGGAAAGGGTTTGGGCAAAGGAGGAGCCAAGAGGCATAGGAAAGTACTCCGAGACAACATCCAAGGTATCACCAAACCCGCCATAAGAAGATTGGCCAGGCGAGGAGGTGTGAAGCGTATATCGGGTCTTATCTACGAAGAAACCCGTGGCGTGCTGAAGGTGTTCTTGGAAAACGTCATCCGCGACGCAGTCACCTACACCGAACACGCCAAGAGGAAGACCGTTACCGCCATGGACGTCGTCTACGCCCTGAAGAGGCAGGGTCGTACTCTGTACGGTTTCGGCGGTTAAATTCGACGTCGTCGTGTGTACCTGGTGACCGGGGTAAAGTTTCAACGGCCCTTTTCAGGGCCACCAAAACTTGATAAGACTTTCTTAGTTACGCTCTAGATTTGCGCTCCACAATCCCTCCGCTCCCAAGAGAAAAATAATGTAAACGGTGTACATTGCGATTTTCTGGTTATTTTAACGGTTACTCATTTTTTTTTTTCCATCATTTTCTTATCAACATCCAAACTTACTAACTGAATAAAACGTTACACAGCACAGACAATCGAACGAAATCATTTACGACTATTTTTACATGAAACGGATAGCGGTAGTTAACAATACTTCGTATAACAGTCTATCGAGTTATAAAAGAGATAAATTGCATGCATGTTATTGACCCCCCGATATCCAACTGCATAAATAATGAGGATTAAAATCAATTCAGGCGGCAATTCACAAAATATTCTAAAGCCATACCTCGAAGGTTGGTAAAGCGGTATGTGATAATAAAGTTAAGTTTTATCCGTCGAATAAAAGAGGTGGTCCAAGGATAGAGTTTATTTTATTGCTTTATGATTATGGATAGTGAAAAAATGTATATTTCATAATTCAAGGAATACAGTTTCAAATTTATTTAACTAAACAAAAAAAGAAGGTAGAAGTGCACATGAGACAAAGAAAAAAGCCGACACATCATCCCGCTCATGCTGATTGGCCAGACGCACCCCCCACCACCCAGTTCCACCTATAAAACGCCCGATAACCAAGTGCCTCGCATATTAGCGGAGGCCCCTCAACTCCTATCACATCATGTTGAGCTGAACCACAGCGAAAACAACATAACTTATCTACTCAACGCACCTTCAAATACCACAGGTAGTATAAGGTAATAAGGTAAATTAGCATCGTTCCATAGTATTATGGTTCGAATTTTCCATTTTAATCCTGTTTTTCTGTTTTAGAGGGATCAGAAAAAAAAAAAAAAAAAAAAAAAAAAAAAAAAAAAAAAAAAAAAAAAAAAAAAAAAAAAAAAAAAAGCCTCGCATAGTTCTGTAAGATGGCCCGTACCAAGCAGACCGCTAGGAAATCGACAGGAGGCAAAGCTCCAAGGAAGCAGCTGGCCACCAAAGCCGCCAGGAAGAGTGCTCCGGCCACTGGAGGAGTAAAGAAGCCTCACAGGTATAGGCCCGGAACAGTCGCTCTCAGAGAAATCAGGAGGTACCAGAAAAGTACCGAGCTGCTCATCAGGAAACTCCCGTTCCAGAGGTTGGTGAGGGAGATCGCCCAGGACTTCAAGACCGACCTGAGGTTCCAGAGTTCAGCCGTGATGGCACTCCAGGAGGCCAGCGAAGCCTACCTCGTAGGTCTCTTCGAGGATACCAACTTGTGCGCAATCCACGCCAAGAGGGTCACCATTATGCCAAAGGATATCCAGCTGGCTCGCCGTATCCGCGGAGAACGAGCTTAAGGGCTGTCCGCACCCTGCCGTACTTTCAACGGCCCTTTTCAGGGCCACAAAATTGGTCTATTCTCTTTCTGACAAGAATATCTATGGAAACAGTTAGTCAAGTACATATACATGGGATGGGCACGTATTCCATAATCGACAACCGATAACCAAGTGCCTCGCATAAGATTCTGTGTTCTGCTTTCTACCTGTGAACATCTAGCTGCTCTACCTGCTCTACCTGCTCTCAGTGTGACGATACAGCACCAGGCCAACAGTTTTTACGGTTTTCCTGAGACCGCGTGGGTACGCCATGTAAACACGTGAGTAAAAACCTTTGCTTTATTTTCCAGTTTTCTGGTTTATATATCTTATATATATATTGTGTATTTTAAGTTTAGTTTTAGTATTATTTTTATTACATTATAAACATGTTTATGGACCACTCAAACGGGCCACAAAACACACCACAAACTCCACACATTTTTACACCTCCACCTCCAACACAGAATGCCACAATAACACCTACCACAAGCACACGAAACAAACGGAAACGGATCAAGGTGACTCACACCGACAGTGATGGGTTTTCCCTCCCCAAAAACCCCATCAAGGCTGTCCCCCGACCATTAGATGGAACTACGCAAATCGTAGTTTCAAACCAATTTCAAGAACTTAACGCAGCACAAAACATAGACAACACTGAAACCCCAGAAACCAGTCAAAACCAAACCATTACACCGACAAATATACAAAGACCACCCCCCATAGTAATTAGACCCCCGATATCATCGGCGGTAATAAAACAAACTCTTTTAGAGTGTAATATTACTCAATTCAGTCTTCGATGCTCCAAAGTCGAAAACAAAATATACCTAACCAATGACAAAGACTATCACAAGACACTAAGCATCATCAATACGAATGATGATATATATTATCATTCCTATGCCCCACGAGGAACTAAACCTCTCAAGAGGTTCCTCCTAAAGGGGTTCGATATAGATCACCCCTTGGAATCCATATCCGCCACCCTCCAAGCCCGATTACCAGGGTTTAAAAATATTTGGAGGATGACCAAAACCAACGAACAAGGACAGAAAAGACAGCTGTCCCACATTATCGTGACAACTGATCACGAAACAACAATTAAACAACTGAAGGACATTGGCCCTATAGACTACATGTTCTATACAATAGAAGCAATGAAGAACATTGCTGGCCCCAGGCAGTGCCATAACTGCCAGGAATTCGGCCATACACAGGCATATTGTGGACGTAGACACGTATGCGTAAAATGTGGTGAAAACCACGAATCGTCAACATGTCCAAGGACATCCCCCCCCAAATGCGCAAATTGCGGAGGCCCTCACGTGGCCTCATATCGCAATTGCGAATTTAGGCTCAATCTTATAAAAAATAAGATCAATAAAAAGGTGGAAAAAGCACCTGTTAATAACAACCCTCCCAGGGAGACATCTCGAGCTCCCCCTACCACCTCAGCCCCGAACTCCTACGCCGGGGTCACGGTCAGTGGACCACCTCCTCCCCCTCAACCCTCTCCACCAACCTCCCAACCTCCGTCCTCTGAAACCCCCCCATGGGTCGCTGAACTTGTGGGAATGTTCAGGGACATGAAAGAAATGTTTACTACGTTACTCACTACAGTAAACATTATTTTACAAAGAAACATCAATGGATAGACATACTATCCTAAACTATAACATAACAGGGCTCATGCATCGTAAGCTTGAGCTAGAAACCCTCCTGGCTTCCTATAAGCCATCCATAATTTCACTCACAGACACACAACTCAACAAACAGAGGTACGTATATTTCCCTGGATACAAAACCTATAGACTTGACTCACCCACACACGGCGGCGTAGCACTCCTGGTGCGTTCAGACGTCCCCTCCAGACTAATAAACGGCACAACACTAAACGACGACAAACACTCAGCTATCACTATACAAGTAAGACTAAAACACTCATACAAAATCACATGCGTCTACAGAAGTCCATCAGGCAAACTAGACACATTCAAGACCTTTTTGAAAAACATTGAGACAGACAGACAACACATTATTGTAGGTGACTTAAACGCCAAACACCACACTTGGAACTGTACTAAACCAAACGCATTAGGAAACCACCTGACCAAATGCAAATACACTATTATACACCCTAATGCGTTCACATACAGACACCACGCCAACCCATCTATCACATCCACACTAGATCTATTGCTCACACAACAGCCACACAGATTCACAGACTGCACAACAATCGAGTTCAGCGACAACGACCACATCCCGGTTTTATACAAACTAGGACAAGACAACACACCAACCCAACATACAGACTACAAATATAAATTCCGGAACGGAGACTGGAAACTATACAAAAACATAGCATACGAAAACACACCCTACATCACCACCCTACACACTACAAATGACATCGACACGGCCATTGCAACAGTAAACAACATCATACACAAAGCAGCCCAAACATCTATCCCCACATTCACCCCCACACCGATACACCTACGCAAACCCCCTAAACATATACTAACACTCATAAAACAACGCAACAACATCAAAAACTGTTGGTATAGGACGAAAGACCATACCTACAAACCCATCATTAACAGTCTCACAAAACAAATCACATCCCTAATGTCGCAGTGGAAAACGTCCCTCTGGCATGAACAGTTACGCCTCACACATAACGACCATAGGAAATTCTGGAAACTTACCAGAAGCCATAACACCAAATCAAAATCGGTGAAAATTCAACGAGGCGATGAGCTCCTCACCCCCGCAGATCAGGCTGACATTCTCTCTGACTATTACGTAGAAAGGGACAACTCACGCAACAGTAACACATACCACCACAACCCCTCCACCGATAACACACAGAATTCAATATTCTCTACATATAAAGACCTGACTGCAATCCTGAGGAAAACTAAGGGAAACAAATCACCCGGGAAAGACAATATTCCATACGTCCTTCTCAAACAACTCCCCCGAAAAACCCTAATGTTTCTCCTTAACATTTTTAATTCCTGCTCACGCCTTAGATACTTCCCTACGGAGTGGAAACATGCTATCGTCGTTCCACTCCTCAAACCCCGTAAACGAGGAGCGGTTCCGGAAGAATACCGGCCAATTAGTCTCCTCAACCATATCTCAAAAATATATGAGAAACTACTCATTATCCACATCCGAAAACACTGCGATACACACGACATCATACCCCCGCAACAGACGGGGTTCTCGCGTGGAGTTAGCTGTTATCACCACGTAGCCAAGCTGCAATACGATATAGCTAACAATCTCCATAAAAACCTTGCCACAGCAATGATTTCACTCGATTGCACACAGGCTTTCGACTCTGTGTCCTACCCCATCCTTATCAATAAACTCACTCACTATCAATTCCCGGACCAAATGGTCGACATCATAGGATCATACCTCACTGACCGGTACTTTGTAGTCCGGGTCAGAAATGAAATTTCAGCCCCCCGCCAAGTTACATGCGGAGTCCCCCAGGGCTCTGTCCTTGCGCCTATACTTTTCAACATATATACTGCCCAAGTAGTAGGGACAAAGATTGAGAATACCACAATCGCCGCATATGCTGATGACATTGCTATTTATACAGCCAGCATGAATGCGAAACATGCAATGCGCAAGGCACAGATAGTAGCTCAACAAATCACAGACCAATTAAAAGACATAAACATACTCATTAACACGCAGAAAACAGATGCTATCACATTCTCATACAAGAAAACACCCGATAAAACACCAACATTAAACGGCCAAACCATCACAACAAAGAAACACCTCACATACCTAGGTATTAAACTGGAATCACACTTATCATTCACAGCACACATACAAAACAGAATTCACACTGTCAGATCAACATCAACACAACTACAGCACCTACTCTACTCACCAGGGCTGTCACTCAGACTCAAACTACTTATATACAAATCTATACTAAGACCATCTCTTTTACACGGAGCACCACTCTTACACTTTCTCTACCCAACAGCCCTGAAGAAACTACAGCAATATCAAAACAGTATACTCATGAAGATATGTAGAGGCACCACATTAGAAAGACGTAACATGAATCACATTCACGATACATTACAACTCGACACAATACAAAAACACATATCACGTAGGCACATCAAATTCTTTGACAACCAACCATCATCATTCAATCCCCTATTCCGCACTCTCACACCATCCTTACTCCCAGCCAGATGGCAAGGCCGTAAGGGTCCAACCAACCCAATCAACATCATCATATAAACCTGCCTTACGGTTACTCCCCCACTAACTCCCTTCTCCTCTAGCCCTGTCCTCTATTCCATTATCCTTCCCCCTCCCCTTTTATTTCTTTTATTTTATGTTTTATAAATGACAACACGCGGAGGCCCCTCAACTCCTATCACATCATGTTGAGCTGAACCACAGCGAAAACAACATAACTTATCTACTCAACGCACCTTCAAATACCACAGGTAGTATAAGGTAATAAGGTAAATTAGCATCGTTCCATAGTATTATGGTTCGAATTTTCCATTTTAATCCTGTTTTTCTGTTTTAGAGGGATCAGAAAAAAAAAAAAAAAAAAAAAAAAAAAAAAAAAAAAAAAAAAAAAAAAAAACGTCGGGCGAGCAGTCGAATATCGTTCTCTGACCGGCTAAGATGACTGGACGTGGCAAGGGAGGAAAGGGTTTGGGCAAAGGAGGAGCCAAGAGGCATAGGAAAGTACTCCGAGACAACATCCAAGGTATCACCAAACCACAGGTAGTATAAGGTATTAAGGTAAATCAGCATCGTTCCATAGTTATTATGGTTCGAATTTCACATTTTAATCCTGTTTTTCTGTTTTGGAGGGATCAGAAAAAAAAAAAAAAAAAAAAAAAAAAAAAAAAAAAAAAAAAAAAAAAAAAAAAAAAAAAAAAAAAAAAAAAAAAAAAAAAAAAAAAAAAGCCTCGCATAGTTCTGTAAGATGGCCCAGCACCAAAGCCGCCAGGAAGAGTGCTCCGGCCACTGGAGGAGTAAAGAAGCCTCACAGGTATAGGCCCGGAACAGTCGCTCTCAGAGAAATCAGGAGGTACCAGAAAAGTACCGAGCTGCTCATCAGGAAACTCCCGTTCCAGAGGTTGGTGAGGGAGATCGCCCAGGACTTCAAGACCGACCTGAGGTTCCAGAGTTCAGCCGTGATGGCACTCCAGGAGGCCAGCGAAGCCTACCTCGTAGGTCTCTTCGAGGATACCAACTTGTGCGCAATCCACGCCAAGAGGGTCACCATTATGCCAAAGGATATCCAGCTGGCTCGCCGTATCCGCGGAGAACGAGCTTAAGGGCTGTCCGCACCCTGCCGTACTTTCAACGGCCCTTTTCAGGGCCACAAAATTGGTCTATTCTCTTTCTGACAAGAATATCTATGGAAACAGTTAGTCAAGTACATATACATGGGATGGGCACGTATTCCATAATCGACAACGATAATATAATCATGGCGGAAGCTGTCCACAAAATGATACAAATACTTAAATTGTAATATAAATACAAAAGAGAAAAGATCAGAAAAAGGCCGTCGGATAATGTAAAAGTGGTCGTCATCCTTCCGAATCAACTCTGAAGCTAATTTCGTGTTTCAAATTAAGCAAATGCTAACTAAATGAGTTGTTTGTAAGGATTTGTTCAGAGTCGATTCGGAAGGATGACAAGACTCGGTTATTAAACAAAGAGATAAAACAAACTCTATTATATATATATATATATATATATATATATATATATTATTTTTTTTTTAACAGGTATTTTTTAATATTTCGATAACCAGGTGTTTTCTTTTATCTCTGGAGTCGCCACGCCCTCTGGAAGTGAGCTCGCGCCGTTATTAACGATAGTTACGGTTACTTCCGCAAGATAGCGCTAACAACTTCTCCGCTATTGGCCCGCACGACTCATGCCGAATCGCATATATATAGCCACATAGGAATCCGGACTTCACTTCGGTTTCAGCTGACAATCAGTCAACATGCCACCTAAGGCGAGCGGTAAAGCCATGAAGAAGGCCGGGAAGGCTCAGAAGAACATCTCCAAATCCGACAAGAAGAAGAAGCGAAGGAGGAAGGAGAGCTACGCCATCTATATCTACAAGGTGCTGAAGCAGGTCCACCCCGACACTGGTGTCTCCTCTAAGGCGATGAACATCATGAACAGTTTCGTCAACGATATTTTCGAACGTATCGCTGCTGAAGCTTCCCGCTTGTCCCACTACAACAAGAGATCGACCATCACGAGCAGGGAAATCCAGACCGCGGTGAGGCTACTACTTCCCGGTGAATTGGCAAAGCACGCCGTCAGCGAAGGTACGAAGGCCGTTACCAAGTACACCAGCTCTAAGTAACGAGTCAATCGTTCCCAGGCTAATTTCAACGGCCCTTTTCAGGGCCACCAACAATCTTAAAAAGCTTTCTCTCTAACACGTACAACGTGGGACGCCAAGTTGGATAGATTTTTATTTTGTTTATCTTATTACGACCCAGTGATTTTCGAATGTAAGAGGCCAAATCGATGAAAACCTGATATGAATTAATTAGTACAAGTTAATCCTGGAGTATTTAAAGCATATTACCCTTGGTAATTCTGAATTTAGGCAGCCAAGTATTAGTAGAGGCCCTTCATCGCTTACAAAGGGAGCTATCTCTCTGTAAACCTTCCAACACAAAGTCCACTTTACCACCGACTTCGTCACGCTCATCTCTAACGATCGGACCTACAAACATCAAAAAAATAAGTAATATAATATTTAAAAATAAATTGCTCATCCATCAATCATTACCATTAATGATGAGCGCTATTAATGCTAACCGAAATTATTATTAATTACATACATTAACAACGTGCATTTCATCAATTTTAACTAATTCTACTTTTACCATCTCTCTTCTAACATCATTCATCTCTTGTTCTAAGGTTCGGTTCCATTAACAATTAAAACTCATTTCAAGACAAATAATTTATTAGGAATAGGTCGAGTGTCTCTACGTACATACTTATATAGAAGTATATTATATATTGATAAACAATGGCGTGTTTATACGGCCGGTAAAGAACAAAGGTGGCGGCGTCCCCTTTCGGCAACCCTTTGATCCTGAGAATACCTGTCCCTAGTAAGGTTACCCTTTTATTGTAATTCCCCAAGTAGTACATTGGACTGTATCCCAATAGGGGAAAACTCTATCCTTAACCACTGAAGGACTGCGAAATTCGAAAATGTAACATTTATGGAATGGAAGACGAACTTCTAAACCGAAAAAACAAATTCTATATATTATTATTAAAAGTATATAACTTTCAATATATACTAGACCATTTATCGCCACGTTTGATGCGCAGAGATGGATCGCAAGATGAATTATGACAATGTTCCTGCTCTTCAGTTCTTTCACGAATAGTAGGAGGATGAGATTATGATGGCAAGGCCGTATGAAGTGTAATTCTTATACCAGTTAGGTACTTACTGGTATGGTCGATTGTTTAACTGTTTTTTTAATTTTATTTATTTTTTACCCTCCTTCTCTTCTTTATCTTTATTATATCATTGTTTTTTATTTTATTTTTTTTTTAAACCTTTCTTTCACTGCCCAATTTTCATGACATATATAAACGGCTATAAGGAAACCTTAACGACGATTCGCCGGAGAGCGGGAGGAGACAGTGCATGGTGCACAGCCGTGTCGTTACTACTTGTTTCTAAATGGATCCCAGTGACACAAAATACATAGGAAATCGGTCCTGTATCTAACCCGAGACAGACCATCGGAGACCCCGTATCGCCTGAGAAAGAGGATAGAGCATTTTAATAATATTTTCGAGAACCAGTCGGAAAGATGTCATGGGATAACATCAGACGAGTGCTAACAACACTTGAATGAATCCGTTTTCGCGTAGACTGGAAGCATTGAAACTCTTCGGAAGAAAGGGATTCTGGAAGTTTAATGGTTCCGAAAGAGGGGGGTACCGCCGAAACGTCTCGAGAGGGAAGCAGAAGTAATTTAAAAATGACTATTTTAAGAGGAGTTGGAGTGAAGACGACCGATCTCCGAGATTCGGCGGTGGTTTCAGACTAGGCCCGAGTTTTTGGAGAGCGCTCGGCCACACGTGGGTGTGGAGGGAAGTAAGGAGAGAGGACGCCGAAAATCGTATCAGGTTAAACTGGTCTGTTGAGCCACAGAGGGGAGTTTACAGATAGAAATTGAACACAAAACAATCCTAGGGAGAAATAATTCTGGGAATAAGATGTGCGGTGTCTTCGTTACGGTCCGTCCCACTTTACGAAATTACCCTCAAACGGGGTGTTTAGTATCATCGATTCTGTGTTCTGCCTTCTACCTGTGAACATCTAGCTGCTCTACCTGCTCTCAGTGTGACGTCACAGCACCAGGCCAACAGTTTTTACGGTTTTCCTGAGACCGCGTGGGTACGCCATGTAAACACGTGAGTAAAAACCTTGCTTTATTTTCCAGTTTTCTGGTTTATATATCTTATATATATATTGCGTATTTTAAGTTTAGTTTTAGTATTATTTTATTACATTATAAACATGTTTATGGACCACTCAAACGGGCCACAAAACACACCACAAATTTCACACATTTTCACACCACCACCTCTAACACAGAATACCACAATAACACCTACATGTACACGAAACAAACGGAAAAGGATTAAGGTGACTCACACCGACAGTGATGGGTTTTCCCTCCCCAAAAACCCCATCAAGGCTGTCCCCCGACCCTTAGATGGAACTACGCAAATCGTAGTTTCCAACCAATTCCAACAACTAACCAACACACCTGAAACCACTGATTCAAACGACAATCAACAAGACACCACTACACAACAAACTACACCAACAAATATACAAAGACCACCCCCCATAGTAATTAGACCACCAATATCATCGGCGGTAATAAAACAAACTCTTTTAGAGTGCAATATAACTCAATTTAGTCTTCGATGCTCCAAAGTCGAAAACAAAATATACCTAACCAATGACAAAGACTATCACAAGACACTAAGTATCATCAATACGAATGATGATATATATTATCATTCCTATGCCCCACGAGGTACTAAACCTCTCAAGAGGTTCCTCCTAAAGGGTTTCGATATCGATCACCCTTTAGAATCAATATCCGCCACCCTCCAAGCCCGATTACCAGGGTTTAAAAATATTTGGAGGATGACCAAAACTAATGAACAGGGACAGAAAAGACAGCTGTCCCACATTATCGTGACAACTGATCACGAAACAACAATCAAGCAACTAAAGGACATTGGTCCTATAGACTATATGTTTTACACTATAGAAGCAATGAAGAACATTGCCGGCCCCAGGCAGTGCCATAACTGCCAGGAATTCGGCCATACACAGGCATATTGTGGACGTAAACACGTATGCGTAAAATGTGGTGAAAACCACGAATCGTCAACATGTCCAAGGACATCCCCCCCCAAATGCGCAAATTGCGGAGGCCCTCATGTGGCCTCATATCGCAATTGCGAATTTAGGCTCAATCTTATAAAAAATAAGATCAATAAAAAGGTGGAAAAAGCACCTGTTAATAACAACCCTCCCAGGGAGACATCTCGAGCTCCCCCTACCACCTCAGCCCCGAACTCCTACGCCGGGGTCACGGTCAGTGGACCTCCAGTCCATCAGGCAAACTAGACACATTCAAGACATTTTTGAAAAACATTGAGACAGACAGACAACACATTATTGTAGGTGACTTAAACGCCAAACACCACACTTGGAACTGTACTAAACCAAACGCATTAGGAAACCACCTGACCAAATGCAAATACACTATTATACACCCTAATGCGTTCACATACAGACACCACGCCAACCCATCTATCACATCCACACTAGATCTATTGCTCACACAACAGCCACACAGATTCACAGACTGCACAACAATCGAGTTCAGCGACAACGACCACATCCCGGTTCTATACAAACTAGGACAAGACAACACACCAACCCAACATACAGACTACAAATATAAATTCCGGAACGGAGACTGGAAACTATACAAAAACACAGCTTACGAAAACACACCCTACATCACCACCCTACACACCACAAATGACATCGACACGGCCATTGCAACAGTAAACAACATCATACACAAAGCAGCCCAAACATCTATCCCCACATTCACACCCACACCGATACACCTACGCAAACCCCCTAAACATATACTAACACTCATAAAACAACGCAACAACATCAAAAACTGTTGGTATAGGACGAAAGACCATACCTACAAACCCATCATTAACAGTCTCACAAAACAAATCACATCCCTAATGTCGCAGTGGAAAACGTCCCTCTGGCATGAACAGTTACGCCTCACACATAACGACCATAGGAAATTCTGGAAGCTTACCAGAAGCCATAACACCAAATCAAAATCGGTGAAAATTCAACGAGGCGATGAGCTCCTCACCCCCGCAGATCAGGCTGACATTCTCTCTCACTATTACGTAGAAAGGGACAACTCACGCAACAGTAACACATACCACCACAACCCCTCCACCGATAACACACAGAATACAATATTCTCTACATATAAAGACCTGACTGCAATCCTGAGGAAAACTAAGGGAAACAAATCACCCGGGAAAGACAATATTCCATACGTCCTTCTCAAACAACTCCCCCGAAAAACCCTAATGTTTCTCCTTAACATTTATAATTCCTGCTCACGCCTCAGATACTTCCCTACGGAGTGGAAACATGCTATCGTCGTTCCACTCCTCAAACCCCGTAAACGAGGAGCGGTTCCGGAAGAATACCGGCCAATTAGTCTCCTCAACCACATCTCAAAAATATATGAGAAACTACTCATTATCCACACCCGAAAACACTGCGATACACACGACATCATACCCCCGGAACAGACGGGGTTCTCGCGTGGAGTTAGCTGTTATCACCACGTAGCCAAGCTGCAATACGATATAGCTAACAATCTCCATAAAAACCTTGCCACAGCAATGATTTCACTCGATTGCACACAGGCTTTCGACTCTGTGTCCTACCCCATCCTTATCAATAAACTCACTCACTATCAATTCCCGGACCAAATGGTCGACATCATAGGATCATACCTCACTGACCGGTACTTTGTAGTCCGGGTCAGAAATGAAATTTCAGCCCCCCGCCAAGTTACATGCGGAGTCCCCCAGGGCTCTGTCCTTGCGCCTATACTTTTCAACATATATACTGCCCAAGTAGTAGGGACAAAGATTGAAAATACCACAATCGCCGCATATGCTGATGACATTGCTATTTATACAGCCAGCATGAATGCGAAACATGCAATGCGCAAGGCACAGATAGTAGCTCAACAAATCACAGACCAATTAAAAGACATCAACATACTCATCAACACGCAGAAAACAGATGCTATCACATTCTCATACAAGAAAACACCCGATAAAACACCAACATTAAACGGCCAAACCATCACAACAAAGAAACACCTCACATACCTAGGTATTAAACTCGAATCACACTTATCATTCACAGCACACATACAGAACAGAATTCACACTGTCAGATCAACATCAACACAACTACAGCACCTACTCTACTCACCAGGGCTGTCACTCAGACTCAAATTACTCATATACAAATCTATTCTCAGACCATCTCTTTTACACGGAGCACCACTCTTACACTATCTCTACCCAACAGCCCTGAAGAAACTACAGCAATATCAGAACAGCATACTCATGAAGATATGTAGAGGCACCACATTAGAAAGACGTAACATGAATCACATTCACGATACATTACAACTCGACACAATACAAAAACACATATCACGTAGGCACATTAAATTTTTTGATAACCTACCCTCATCCTTCAATCCGCTATTCCGCACTCTCACACCATCCTTACTTCCAGCCAGATGGCAAGGCCGTAAGGGTCCAACCAACCCAATTAACATTATCATATAAACCTGCCTTACGGTTACTCCCCCACTAACTCCCTTCTCCTCTAGCCCTGTCCTCTATTCCATTATCCTTCCCCCTCCCTTTAACTTTATTATTTTATGTTTTTATATAATAACACGCGGAGGCCCCTCAACTCCTATTACATCATGTTGAGCTGAACCACAGCGAAAATAACATAACTCATCAACTCATCGCACCTTCAAATACCACAGGTAGTATAAGGTATTAAGGTAAATCAGCAACGTTCCATAGTTATTATGGTTCGAATTTCACATTTTAATCCTGTTTTTCTGTTTTAGAGGGATCAGAAAAAAAAAAAAAAAAAAAAAAAAAAAAAAAAAAAAAAAAAAAAAAAAAAAATGTTTAGTATCGTACACTAGCGCACCAAGCGGAAATGACTGAAACTACAACTGAAGCTGCCGCTCCTACGACTCCGGCAACACCCAAGGCGAAGAAGGGTAAGGCCGCTGCTGCAACCGGTGCCAAGAAGCCCAAGACGGCGCCTTCCCACCCGCCCGTTTCTCAGATGGTGACGGCTGCCATCAAGTCACTCAAGGAGAGAGGCGGATCTTCGACCCAGGCGATCAAAAAGTACATCAGCTCGACGTACAAGATCGACGCGGAGAAGAAGTCTCACTTTATCAAGAAGTACCTCGTCTCCGCGGTTGCCTCCGGCTCGCTCGTTCAGACCAAAGGCAAAGGCGCATCAGGCTCCTTCAAACTAGCCGGTGCCGGAGGTGAAGGGAAGAAAGTAGCCACCACGAAGAAGGCCCCAGCCAAATCGTCCGCCGCCAGCAAATCAAAGGCCCCTAAGGCCAAACCTGCGGCATCTAAGAAGGCAGCTGCAGCGCCAAAGGCTAAGAAGACCAAGAAGCCTCCAACTGCCGCTAAGACCCCCAAGCCTAAGGTGGCCAAAGCCAAGCCCGCTACGACACCCAAGGCGAAGAAGGCCCCTGCCAAAAAGGCCCCAGCTAAGAAGACAGCGGCCAAGAAAGCTTCACCGAAGAAGAAGTAGGTCGTTTTCCCCAACCGCTACCTCCTCAAGGAGTGGTGATTTTAAACGGCTCTTTTCAGAGCCACTAAAAAAGTCTGACACCTTTCTATCGTCAAAAACGACAACCCCTCGTTCCTTTCCCTCCTCATCGCCAAGTAGCAAAATGTGATAAGTTCGTTAAATATCAATATATTATATTTTAACGGAATGAAATATCAATCAATTCGGGTTATATTGAAGTTAAGCATTGAGCATTAACGCGATCATGTGTGATAATGGGAACGACAATAGTAAGCTTTATAATATTAAGTCCACATATGTAGTCGGTACCCTTTGTCGGCGACCCTTTGATGACTGTTATATGTTTGTTTGTTTTTTCGCGCTTTTCCCGTGCTTTGCACAGCAAGACGAATGACATATGAGCTAAGTCATTATGAATGAAATTAATGAGTACAGATGACTATAATTGAAACCTTTTTTTTTTTTTTTTTTTTTTTTTTTTTTTTTCTTTCTTTGTAACTCTAAAACAGACAATGTAGAATTAATATAAGTATAATAGCATCCACTAACGAGGTAATGGAACGATACCGTATACACCCATTTACCTCAACTCCAAATAATATTAGCTGATCAAAATATATAATCTATATGAATAAAAGTGAAATTCTGTTTGTTTGTTTGTTCTTTATAGAAATCCATACCGTTGGTCCTAAATTCTCCAAATTTCGCTCAGTGGTTCTTTCATTTTTATGGAATGGTTCAGGTTTATTAGAAAAATGAAATTCCTCGGGTGTAACCGGAATATACAGCTAGTAAATAATATTATAAGCGAAATTGCAAAACCACGATCGTATCGTTCTCACTTTAACTTTAAATTATTTCAAATATTATTTGTTGCATGTGTTTATCACTCCATGCACGCCCATCGTATATCTTTATTATCTTGATATTATCTTGATCTTTATTTAACTTTTAAGCACTATCAGTACATCAATATTCCAGTGAAGGCACATGACTACTGAGTGAACATTTTTTTTTTTTTAAAGATGGTGCTGTATACAAATAGATATGTCTGGACTCAATAATAACATAAAAATGAGATAATGCATAATGTAAAAATGCATAAAAAATTGGAAAAGCTACAGAAAGAAGTATACAATACAAAAAAATAATAAAAGTACAAGAGGTACAGAGATAATTGCAGGTACCTATGAAATCAAAACTAGGATTTGAGGTTGCGGAAGATGTTAGAATAAGTGGATGAAATTATCTCTTTATCTGTTTTATGATTTACAGGGTTATTTTATTTATTTATTTTTTTTTTCCAGATGGATGAAAATGGATTCTGAGATATTTTCCAATTTTTTATGTTACATTAAGTATGTATTATCTAATTTTTATGTTATTATTGAGTCCAGACATAGCTATTTGTATACAGTACCATCTATTTTGTTAGTTTTAAAAAACAAAAAAATTTTGTTCCCTCAGTTGTCATGTGCCTTTCACTTCAAAAGCGTTGGATTTCCCCGTCATAAACCTTTGAAGTCGGCAAACCAACCCCCTACCACTACCTCTCGCCTTATTTTTACCTTTAGTCTTAGTATCCACCTGGACTAAGTAGGTAAATATCAGATTCTATTTTATCTTGTTAACCAGCCACTTATTTGAATATCCATGTATACACAGAGATAAATGCGTTGGATTTCCCCGTCATAAACCTTTGAAGTCGGCAAACCGACCCCCTACCACTACCTCTCACCTTATTTTTACCTTTAGTCTAAGCGTTGGATTTCCCCGTCATAAACCTTTGAAGTCGGCAAACCAACCCCCTACCACTACCTCTCACCTTATTTTTACCTTTAGTCTATGCGTTGGATTTCCCCGTCATAAACCTTTGAAGTCGGCAAACCAACCCCCTACCACTACCTCTCACCTTATTTTTACCTTTAGTCTTAGTATCCACCTGGACTCAGTAGGTAAATATCAGATTCTATTTTATCTTGTTAACATATATTTGTTTTGTTGGCTTACCACAATAAAATCATTGTAAACTGAAAATCCTGACTATCATTTAACCTATCGTAAAAACAATATTGTTTATGCTTATATCAGTGGATCGTGCGGGGCGGCATTCCTTTGTCGGCGACAGTTCAGATAGACAATGATCCTTGTTGTCCTTAGATCCCTTATGACTCGCGGTACTTCAGGATTTAGTTCGTGACAATAAAGTAATGCTATGAAAATGTTTTTGAGGAAAATATAGTACCCGAGCGGTGGGGGTGAGAGGGGGAGGAGAGAGAGAGTTGGAGAGAGATATAGAAATAATAATAAAAATCATAATAAATGAATGTCCGATATTGAGGACGGGTGAGGGAACCGCCCGATAGGTAGCAGCCTGGTGTAAGTACGAGGTATAGGGTGGGGGACAACTAAACGTGATTGGTCCGCGCAGAGCGGCAAACGGGTATAAAAGGCAGCAAGGGGGGGCTATTGGTATTCCTTCTACCTGTGAACATCTAGCTGCTCTACCTGCTCTACCTGCTCTCAGTGTGACGTCACAGCGCAGGCCAACAGTTTTTACGGTTTTTCCTGAGACCGCGTGGGTACGCCATGTAAACACGTGAGTAAAAACCTTGCTTTATTTTCCAGTTTTCTGGTTTATATATCTTATATATGTATTGTGTATTTTAAGTTTAGTATTAGTATTATTTTTATTACATTATAAACATGTTTATGGACCACACAAACGGGCCACAAAACACACCACAAACTCCACACATTTTTACACCTCCACCTCCAACACAGAATACCACAATAACACCTACAACAAGTACACGAAACAAACGGAAGAGGATAAAGGTGACTCATACCGACAGTGATGGGTTTTCCCTCCCCAAAAACCCCATCAAGGCTGTCCCCCGACCCTTAGATGGAACTACGCAAATCGTAGTTTCCAACCAATTTGACCAACTTAACGCAGCACAAAACATAGACAACACTGAAACCCCAGAAACCAGTCAAAACCAAACCATTACACCGACAAATATACAAAGACCACCCCCCATAGTAATTAGACCCCCGATATCATCGGCGGTAATAAAACAAACTCTTTTAGAGTGTAATATTACTCAATTCAGTCTTCGATGCTCCAAAGTCGAAAACAAAATATACCTAACCAATGACAAAGACTATCACAAGACACTAAGCATCATCAATACGAATGATGATATATATTATCATTCCTATGCCCCACGAGGAACTAAACCTCTCAAGAGGTTCCTCCTAAAGGGGTTCGATATAGATCACCCCTTGGAATCCATATCCGCCACCCTCCAAGCCCGATTACCAGGGTTTAAAAATATTTGGAGGATGACCAAAACCAACGAACAAGGACAGAAAAGACAGCTGTCCCACATTATCGTGACAACTGATCACGAAACAACAATTAAACAACTGAAGGACATTGGCCCTATAGACTACATGTTCTATACAATAGAAGCAATGAAGAACATTGCTGGCCCCAGGCAGTGCCATAACTGCCAGGAATTCGGCCATACACAGGCATATTGTGGACGTAGACACGTATGCGTAAAATGTGGTGAAAACCACGAATCGCCAACATGTCCAAGGACATCCCCCCCCAAATGCGCAAATTGCGGAGGCCCTCATGTGGCCTCATATCGCAATTGCGAATTTAGGCTCAATCTTATAAAAAATAAGATCAATAAAAAGGTGGAAAAAGCACCTGTTAATAACAACCCTCCCAGGGAGACATCTCGAGCTCCCCCTACCACCTCAGCCCCGAACTCCTACGCCGGGGTCACGGTCAGTGGACCACCTCCTCCCCCTCAACCCTCTCCACCAACCTCCCAACCTCCGTCCTCTGAAACCCCCCCATGGGTCGCTGAACTTGTGGGAATGTTCAGGGACATGAAAGAAATGTTTACTACGTTACTCACTACAGTAAACATTATTTTACAAAGAAACATCAATGGATAGACATACTATCCTAAACTATAACATAACAGGGCTCATGCATCGTAAGCTTGAGCTAGAAACCCTCCTGGCTTCCTATAAGCCATCCATAATTTCACTCACAGACACACAACTCAACAAACAGAGGTACGTATATTTCCCTGGATACAAAACCTATAGACTTGACTCACCCACACACGGCGGCGTAGCACTCCTGGTGCGTTCAGACGTCCCCTCCAGACTAATAAACGGAACAACACTAAACGACGACAAACACTCAGCTATCACTATACAAGTAAGACTAAAACACTCATACAAAATCACATGCGTCTACAGAAGTCCATCAGGCAAACTAGACACATTCAAGACATTTTTGAAAAACATTGAGACAGACAGACAACACATTATTGTAGGTGACTTAAACGCCAAACACCACACTTGGAACTGTACTAAACCAAACGCATTAGGAAACCACCTGACCAAATGCAAATACACTATTATACACCCTAATGCGTTCACATACAGACACCACGCCAACCCATCTATCACATCCACACTAGATCTATTGCTCACACAACAGCCACACAGATTCACAGACTGCACAACAATCGAGTTCAGCGACAACGACCACATCCCGGTTTTATACAAACTAGGACAAGACAACACACCAACCCAACATACAGACTACAAATATAAATTCCGGAACGGAGACTGGAAACTATACAAAAACATAGCATACGAAAACACACCCTACATCACCACCCTACACACTACAAATGACATCGACACGGCCATTGCAACAGTAAACAACATCATACACAAAGCAGCCCAAACATCTATCCCCACATTCACCCCCACACCGATACACCTACGCAAACCCCCTAAACATATACTAACACTCATAAAACAACGCAACAACATCAAAAACTGTTGGTATAGGACGAAAGACCATACCTACAAACCCATCATTAACAGTCTCACAAAACAAATCACATCCCTAATGTCGCAGTGGAAAACGTCCCTCTGGCATGAACAGTTACGCCTCACACATAACGACCATAGGAAATTCTGGAAACTTACCAGAAGCCATAACACCAAATCAAAATCGGTGAAAATTCAACGAGGCGATGAGCTCCTCACCCCCGCAGATCAGGCTGACATTCTCTCTGACTATTACGTAGAAAGGGACAACTCACGCAACAGTAACACATACCACCACAACCCCTCCACCGATAACACACAGAATTCAATATTCTCTACATATAAAGACCTGACTGCAATCCTGAGGAAAACTAAGGGAAACAAATCACCCGGGAAAGACAATATTCCATACGTCCTTCTCAAACAACTCCCCCGAAAAACCCTAATGTTTCTCCTTAACATTTTTAATTCCTGCTCACGCCTCAGATACTTCCCTACGGAGTGGAAACATGCTATCGTCGTTCCACTCCTCAAACCCCGTAAACGAGGAGCGGTTCCGGAAGAATACCGGCCAATTAGTCTCCTCAACCATATCTCAAAAATATATGAGAAACTACTCATTATCCACATCAGAAAACACTGCGATACACACGACATCATACCCCCGCAACAGACGGGGTTCTCGCGTGGAGTTAGCTGTTATCACCACGTAGCCAAGCTGCAATACGATATAGCTAACAATCTCCATAAAAACCTTGCCACAGCAATGATTTCACTCGATTGCACACAGGCTTTCGACTCTGTGTCCTACCCCATCCTTATCAATAAACTCACTCACTATCAATTCCCGGACCAAATGGTCGACATCATAGGATCATACCTCACTGACCGGTACTTTGTAGTCCGGGTCAGAAATGAAATTTCAGCCCCCCGCCAAGTTACATGCGGAGTCCCCCAGGGCTCTGTCCTTGCGCCTATACTTTTCAACATATATACTGCCCAAGTAGTAGGGACAAAGATTGAGAATACCACAATCGCCGCATATGCTGATGACATTGCTATTTATACAGCCAGCATGAATGCGAAACATGCAATGCGCAAGGCACAGATAGTAGCTCAACAAATCACAGACCAATTAAAAGACATAAACATACTCATTAACACGCAGAAAACAGATGCTATCACATTCTCATACAAGAAAACACCCGATAAAACACCAACATTAAACGGCCAAACCATCACAACAAAGAAACACCTCACATACCTAGGTATTAAACTGGAATCACACTTATCATTCACAGCACACATACAAAACAGAATTCACACTGTCAGATCAACATCAACACAACTACAGCACCTACTCTACTCACCAGGGCTGTCACTCAGACTCAAACTACTTATATACAAATCTATACTAAGACCATCTCTTTTACACGGAGCACCACTCTTACACTTTCTCTACCCAACAGCCCTGAAGAAACTACAGCAATATCAAAACAGTATACTCATGAAGATATGTAGAGGCACCACATTAGAAAGACGTAACATGAATCACATTCACGATACATTACAACTCGACACAATACAAAAACACATATCACGTAGGCACATCAAATTCTTTGACAACCTACCATCATCATTCAATCCCCTATTCCGCACTCTCACACCATCCTTACTCCCAGCCAGATGGCAAGGCCGTAAGGGTCCAACCAACCCAATCAACATCATCATATAAACCTGCCTTACGGTTACTCCCCCACTAACTCCCTTCTCCTCTAGCCCTGTCCTCTATTCCATTATCCTTCCCCCTCCCCTTTTATTTCTTTTATTTTATGTTTTATAAATGACAACACGCGGAGGCCCCTCAACTCCTATCACATCATGTTGAGCTGAACCACAGCGAAAACAACATAACTTATCTACTCAACGCACCTTCAAATACCACAGGTAGTATAAGGTAATAAGGTAAATTAGCATCGTTCCATAGTATTATGGTTCGAATTTTCCATTTTAATCCTGTTTTTCTGTTTTAGAGGGATCAGAAAAAAAAAAAAAAAAAAAAAAAAAAATATTGGTATTATTTCGTCAACGACAGAGAACAGAAACAGTAGAAGGATGTCTGGACGTGGAAAAGGTGGCAAAGCTAAGGGAAAGGCAAAGACCCGTTCATCCAGGGCTGGTCTCCAGTTCCCCGTCGGTCGTATCCACCGTCTCCTCAGGAAAGGTAACTACGCCGAGAGAGTGGGAGCAGGAGCTCCGGTGTACCTCGCTGCAGTTATGGAATACCTGGCTGCCGAAGTTCTCGAGTTGGCCGGCAACGCAGCTCGTGATAACAAGAAAACTAGGATCATCCCGCGTCACCTGCAGCTCGCCATCAGGAACGACGAGGAGTTGAACAAGCTGTTGTCGGGAGTCACCATCGCTCAAGGAGGAGTTCTTCCCAACATCCAGGCCGTTCTGCTGCCGAAGAAGACAGAGAAGAGCTCTTAAGCCTAATGCTGGGGCTAGCCTCTCGACCTTCTCTTTTCAACGGCCCTTTTCAGGGCCACAAAATATGTAGACTATACTTTCACAAAAGCGTTTAAAGACCTCTCAACACGCCATCCTCCCATATCGGCAGTCGTCGATGTCGGGGTACCACCCGTTGGAAGCTTTCGATTAGGTTAATATACATATATGTATGTTGATTGTTGACAAGCTTGCAGATCATAGGTTTATCTTCGGCTACAGATCGATGAAAGTAATTACAGGAACGGAAGGATTGTCAAATTTTAATGAACGATAATCAAATGAAAAATGATACGAGTTTGTATATAAACGAAAGTGTTTGCATTTAATAAGTGTGTGTTTGTATGCACACACACACACACACACACACATGTATGTATATATATATATATATATATATATATATATATATATATATATTTATTTATTTATTTTTTCAACTTGTAAAATCAATAAATGTATATTATTATACACACATTGAACACGCACAAGCTCTCCCTCACCCCATCTCTTCCACCTAGGAGAAGGGGAAGTGACGCATAAACTGTCCACCAGAGCGCATACCATACCTTCCTTGTTTGGACCAATCGGAATGTGAGACCTACCTATATAAGCCCGGAGTTACCATCCGTCGGGCGCTAGGATCATACCTCACTGACCGGTACTTTGTAGTCCGGGTCAGAAATGAAATTTCAGCCCCCCGCCAAGTTACATGCGGAGTCCCCCAGGGCTCTGTCCTTGCGCCTATACTTTTCAACATATATACTGCCCAAGTAGTAGGGACAAAGATTGAGAATACCACAATCGCCGCATATGCTGATGACATTGCTATTTATACAGCCAGCATGAATGCGAAACATGCAATGCGCAAGGCACAGATAGTAGCTCAACAAATCACAGACCAATTAAAAGACATCAACATACTCATCAACACGCAGAAAACAGATGCTATCACATTCTCATACAAGAAAACACCCGATAAAACACCAACATTAAACGGCCAAACCATCACAACAAAGAAACACCTCACATACCTAGGTATTAAACTCGAATCACACTTATCATTCACAGCACACATACAGAACAGAATTCACACTGTCAGATCAACATCAACACAACTACAGCACCTACTCTACTCACCAGGGCTGTCACTCAGACTCAAATTACTCATATACAAATCTATTCTCAGACCATCTCTTTTACACGGAGCACCACTCTTACACTATCTCTACCCAACAGCCCTGAAGAAACTACAGCAATATCAGAACAGCATACTCATGAAGATATGTAGAGGCACCACATTAGAAAGACGGAACATGAATCACATTCACGATACATTACAACTCGACACAATACAAAAACACATATCACGTAGGCACATTAAATTTTTTGATAACCTACCCTCATCCTTCAATCCGCTATTCCGCACTCTCACACCATCCTTACTTCCAGCCAGATGGCAAGGCCGTAAGGGTCCAACCAACCCAATTAACATTATCATATAAACCTGCCTTACGGTTACTCCCCCACTAACTCCCTTCTCCTCTAGCCCTGTCCTCTATTCCATTATCCTTCCCCCTCCCTTTAACTTTATTATTTTATGTTTTTATATAATAACACGCGGAGGCCCCTCAACTCCTATTACATCATGTTGAGCTGAACCACAGCGAAAACAACATAACTTATCTAGTCAACGCACCTTCAAATACCACAGGTAGTATAAGGTATTAAGGTAAATCAGCATCGTTCCATAGTTATTATGGTTCGAATTTCACATTTTAATCCTGTTTTTCTGTTTTGGAGGGATCAGAAAAAAAAAAAAAAAAAAAAAAAAAAAAAAAAAAAAAAAAAAAAAAAAAAAAAAAAAGCCTCGCATAGTTCTGTAAGATGGCCCGTACCAAGCAGACCGCTAGGAAATCGACAGGAGGCAAAGCTCCAAGGAAGCAGCTGGCCACCAAAGCCGCCAGGAAGAGTGCTCCGGCCACTGGAGGAGTAAAGAAGCCTCACAGTTATAGGCCCGGAACAGTCGCTCTCAGAGAAATCAGGAGGTACCAGAAAAGTACCGAGCTGCTCATCAGGAAACTCCCGTTCCAGAGGTTGGTGAGGGAGATCGCCCAGGACTTCAAGACCGACCTGAGGTTCCAGAGTTCAGCCGATGGCACTCCAGGAGGCCAGCGAAGCCTACCTCGTAGGTCTCTTCGAGGATACCAACTTGTGCGCAATCCACGCCAAGAGGGTCACCATTATGCCAAAGGATATCCAGCTGGCTCGCCGTATCCGCGGAGAACGAGCTTAAGGGCTGTCCGCACCCTGCCGTACTTTCAACGGCCCTTTTCAGGGCCACAAAATTGGTCTATTCTCTTTCTGACAAGAATATCTATGGAAACAGTTAGTCAAGTACATATACATGGGATGGGCACGTATTCCATAATCGACAACGATAATATAATCATGGCGGAAGCTGTCCACAAAATGATACAAATACTTAAATTGTAATATAAATACAAAAGAGAAAAGATCAGAAAAAGGCCGTCGGATAATGTAAAAGTGGTCGTCATCCTTCCGAATCAACTCTGAAGCTAATTTCGTGTTTCAAATTAAGCAAATGCTAACTAAATGAGTTGTTTGTAAGGATTTGTTCAGAGTCGATTCGGAAGGATGACAAGACTCGGTTATTAAACAAAGAGATAAAACAAACTCTATTATATATATATATATATATATATATATATATATATTATTTTTTTTTTAACAGGTATTTTTTAATATTTCGATAACCAGGTGTTTTCTTTTATCTCTGGAGTCGCCACGGCCTCTGGAAGTGAGCTCGCGCCGTTATTAACGATAGTTACGGTTACTTCCGCAAGATAGCGCTAACAACTTCTCCGCTATTGGCCCGCACGACTCATGCCGAATCGCATATATATAGCCACATAGGAATCCGGACTTCACTTCGGTTTCAGCTGACAATCAGTCAACATGCCACCTAAGGCGAGCGGTAAAGCCATGAAGAAGGCCGGGAAGGCTCAGAAGAACATCTCCAAATCCGACAAGAAGAAGAAGCGAAGGAGGAAGGAGAGCTACGCCATCTATATCTACAAGGTGCTGAAGCAGGTCCACCCCGACACTGGTGTCTCCTCTAAGGCGATGAGCATCATGAACAGTTTCGTCAACGATATTTTCGAACGTATCGCTGCTGAAGCTTCCCGCTTGTCCCACTACAACAAGAGATCGACCATCACGAGCAGGGAAATCCAGACCGCGGTGAGGCTACTACTTCCCGGTGAATTGGCAAAGCACGCCGTCAGCGAAGGTACGAAGGCCGTTACCAAGTACACCAGCTCTAAGTAACGAGTCAATCGTTCCCAGGCTAATTTCAACGGCCCTTTTCAGGGCCACCAACAATCTTAAAAAGCTTTCTCTCTAACACGTACAACGTGGGACGCCAAGTTGGATAGATTTTTATTTTGTTTATCTTATTACGACCCAGTGATTTTCGAATGTAAGAGGCCAAATCGATGAAAACCTGATATGAATTAATTAGTACAAGTTAATCCTGGAGTATTTAAAGCATATTACCCTTGGTAATTCTGAATTTAGGCAGCCAAGTATTAGTAGAGGCCCTTCATCGCTTACAAAGGGAGCTATCTCTCTGTAAACCTTCCAACACAAAGTCCACTTTACCACCGACTTCGTCACGCTCATCTCTAACGATCGGACCTACAAACATCAAAAAAATAAGTAATATAATATTTAAAAATAAATTGCTCATCCATCAATCATTACCATTAATGATGAGCGCTATTAATGCTAACCGAAATTATTATTAATTACATACATTAACAACGTGCATTTCATCAATTTTAACTAATTCTACTTTTACCATCTCTCTTCTAACATCATTCATCTCTTGTTCTAAGGTTCGGTTCCATTAACAATTAAAACTCATTTCAAGACAAATAATTTATTAGGAATAGGTCGAGTGTCTCTACGTACATACTTATATAGAAGTATATTATATATTGATAAACAATGGCGTGTTTATACGGCCGGTAAAGAACAAAGGTGGCGGCGTCCCCTTTCGGCAACCCTTTGATCCTGAGAATACCTGTCCCTAGTAAGGTTACCCTTTTATTGTAATTCCCCAAGTAGTACATTGGACTGTATCCCAATAGGGGAAAACTCTATCCTTAACCACTGAAGGACTGCGAAATTCGAAAATGTAACATTTATGGAATGGAAGACGAACTTCTAAACCGAAAAAACAAATTCTATATATTATTATTAAAAGTATATAACTTTCAATATATACTAGACCATTTATCGCCACGTTTGATGCGCAGAGATGGATCGCAAGATGAATTATGACAATGTTCCTGCTCTTCAGTTCTTTCACGAATAGTAGGAGGATGAGATTATGATGGCAAGGCCGTATGAAGTGTAATTCTTATACCAGTTAGGTACTTACTGGTATGGTCGATTGTTTAACTGTTTTTTTAATTTTATTTATTTTTTACCCTCCTTCTCTTCTTTATCTTTATTATATCATTGTTTTTTATTTTATTTTTTTTTTAAACCTTTCTTTCACTGCCCAATTTTCATGACATATATAAACGGCTATAAGGAAACCTTAACGACGATTCGCCGGAGAGCGGGAGGAGACAGTGCATGGTGCACAGCCGTGTCGTTACTACTTGTTTCTAAATGGATCCCAGTGACACAAAATACATAGGAAATCGGTCCTGTATCTAACCCGAGACAGACCATCGGAGACCCCGTATCGCCTGAGAAAGAGGATAGAGCATTTTAATAATATTTTCGAGAACCAGTCGGAAAGATGTCATGGGATAACATCAGACGAGTGCTAACAACACTTGAATGAATCCGTTTTCGCGTAGACTGGAAGCATTGAAACTCTTCGGAAGAAAGGGATTCTGGAAGTTTAATGGTTCCGAAAGAGGGGGGTACCGCCGAAACGTCTCGAGAGGGAAGCAGAAGTAATTTAAAAATGACTATTTTAAGAGGAGTTGGAGTGAAGACGACCGATCTCCGAGATTCGGCGGTGGTTTCAGACTAGGCCCGAGTTTTTGGAGAGCGCTCGGCCACACGTGGGTGTGGAGGGAAGTAAGGAGAGAGGACGCCGAAAATCGTATCAGGTTAAACTGGTCTGTTGAGCCACAGAGGGGAGTTTACAGATAGAAATTGAACACAAAACAATCCTAGGGAGAAATAATTCTGGGAATAAGATGTGCGGTGTCTTCGTTACGGTCCGTCCCACTTTACGAAATTACCCTCAAACGGGGTGTTTAGTATCATCGATTCTGTGTTCTGCCTTCTACCTGTGAACATCTAGCTGCTCTACCTGCTCTACCTGCTCTCAGTGTGACGTCACAGCACCAGGCCAACAGTTTTTACGGTTTTCCTGAGACCGCGTGGGTACGCCATGTAAACACGTGAGTAAAAACCTGCATTATTTTTCCAGTTTTCTGGTTTATATATCTTATATATATATTGTGTATCTTAAGTTTAGTTTTAGTATTATTTTTATTACATTATAAACATGTTTATGGACCACACAAGCGGGCCACAAAACACACCACAAACTCCACACATTTTTACACCTCCACCTCCAACACAGAATACCACAATAACACCTACCACAAGTACACGAAACAAACGGAAAAGGATCAAGGTGACTCACACCGACAGTGATGGGTTTTCCCTCCCCAAAAAACCCATCAAGGCTGTCCCCCGACCCCCAGATGGAACTACGCAAATCGTAGTTTCAAACCAATTTCAAGAACTTAACGCAGCACAAAACATAGACAACACTGAAACCCCAGAAACCAGTGAAAACCAAACCCCTACACCGACAAATATACAAAGACCACCCCCCATAGTAATTAGACCACCGATATCATCGGCGGTAATCAAGCAAACTCTGCTTGACTGCAACATAACCCAATTTAGCCTTCGATGCTCCAAAGTCGAAAACAAAATATACCTCACAAACGACAAAGACTATCACAGGACACTAAGTATCATCAATACGAATGATGATATATATTATCATTCCTATGCTCCACGAGGAACTAAACCTCTCAAGAGGTTCCTCCTAAAGGGTTTCGATATCGATCACCCTTTAGAATCAATATCCGCCACCCTCCAAGCCCGATTACCAGGGTTTAAAAATATTTGGAGGATGACCAAAACTAATGAACAGGGACAGAAAAGACAGCTGTCACACATTATCGTGACAACTGAACATGACACTACAATTAAGCAACTAAAGGATATTGGTCCTATAGACTATATGTTCTATACGATAGAAGCAATGAAGAACATTGCTGGCCCCAGGCAGTGCCATAACTGCCAGGAATTCGGCCATACACAAGCATACTGTGGTCGTAGACACGTATGTGTAAAATGTGGTGAAAACCACGAATCATCCACATGTCCAAGGACATCCCCCCCCAAATGCGCAAATTGCGGAGGCCCTCATGTGGCCTCATATCGCAATTGCGAATTTAGGCTCAATCTTATAAAAAATAAGATCAATAAAAAGGTGGAAAAAGCACCTGTTAACAACAACCCTCCCAGGGAGACATCTCGAGCTCCCCCTACCACCTCAGCCCCGAACTCCTACGCCGGGGTCACGGTCAGTGGATCACCTCCTCCCCCTCAACCCTCTCCACCAACCTCCCAACCTCCGTCCTCTGAAACCCCCCCATGGGTCGCTGAACTTGTGGGAATGTTCAGGGACATGAAAGAAATGTTTACTACGTTACTTACTACAGTAAACATTATTTTACAAAGAAACATCAATGGATAGACATACTATCCTAAACTATAACATAACAGGGCTCATGCATCGTAAGCTTGAGCTAGAAACCCTCCTGGCTTCTTATAAGCCATCCATAATTTCACTCACAGACACACAAATTAACAAACAGAGGTACGTATATTTCCCCGGATACAAAACCTATAGACTTGACTCACCCACACACGGCGGCGTAGCACTCCTGGTGCGTTCAGACGTCCCCTCCAGACTAATAAACGGCACAACACTAAACGATGACAAACACTCAGCCATCACTATACAAGTAAGACTAAAACATTCATACAAAATCACATGCGTCTACAGAAGTCCATCAGGCAAACTAGACACATTCAAGACCTTTTTGAAAAACATTGAGACAGACAGACAACACATTATTGTAGGTGACTTAAACGCCAAACACCACACTTGGAACTGTACAAAACCAAACGCATTAGGAAACCACCTGACCAAATGCAAATACACTATTATACACCCTAATGCGTTCACATACAGACACCACGCCAACCCATCTATCACATCTACACTAGATCTATTGCTCACACAACAGCCTCACAGATTCACAGACTGCACATCAATCGAGTTTAGCGACAACGACCACATCCCGGTTTTATACAAACTAGGACAAGACAACACACCAACCCAACATACAGACTACAAATATAAATTCCGGAACGGAGACTGGAAACTATACAAATACATAGCATACGAAAACACACCCTACATCACCACCCTACACACTACAAATGACATCGACACGGCCATTGCAACAGTAAACAACATCATACACAAAGCAGCCCAAACATCTATCCCCACATTCACCCCCACACCGATACACCTACGCAAACCCCCTAAACATATACTAACACTCATAAAACAACGCAACAACATCAAAAACTGTTGGTATAGGACGAAAGACCATACCTACAAACCCATCATTAACAGTCTCACAAAACAAATCACATCCCTAATGTCGCAGTGGAAAACGTCCCTCTGGCATGAACAGTTACGCCTCACACATAACGACCATAGGAAATTCTGGAAACTTACCAGAAGCCATAACACCAAATCAAAATCGGTGAAAATTCAACGAGGCGATGAGCTCCTCACCCCCGCAGATCAGGCTGACATTCTCTCTGACTATTACGTAGAAAGGGACAACTCACGCAACAGTAACACATACCACCACAACCCCTCCACCGATAACACACAGAATTCAATATTCTCTACATATAAAGACCTGACTGCAATCCTGAGGAAAACTAAGGGAAACAAATCACCCGGGAAAGACAATATTCCATACGTCCTTCTCAAACAACTCCCCCGAAAAACCCTAATGTTTCTCCTTAACATTTTTAATTCCTGCTCACGCCTCAGATACTTCCCTACGGAGTGGAAACATGCTATCGTCGTTCCACTCCTCAAACCCCGTAAACGAGGAGCGGTTCCGGAAGAATACCGGCCAATTAGTCTCCTCAACCATATCTCAAAAATATATGAGAAACTACTCATTATCCACATCCGAAAACACTGCGATACACACGACATCATACCCCCGGAACAGACGGGGTTCTCGCGTGGAGTTAGCTGTTATCACCACGTAGCCAAGCTGCAATACGATATAGCTAACAATCTCCATAAAAACCTTGCCACAGCAATGATTTCACTCGATTGCACACAGGCTTTCGACTCTGTGTCCTACCCCATCCTTATCAATAAACTCACTCACTATCAATTCCCGGACCAAATGGTCGACATCATAGGATCATACCTCACTGACCGGTACTTTGTAGTCCGGGTCAGAAATGAAATTTCAGCCCCCCGCCAAGTTACATGCGGAGTCCCCCAGGGCTCTGTCCTTGCGCCTATACTTTTCAACATATATACTGCCCAAGTAGTAGGGACAAAGATTGAGAATACCACAATCGCCGCATATGCTGATGACATTGCTATTTATACAGCCAGCATGAATGCGAAACATGCAATGCGCAAGGCACAGATAGTAGCTCAACAAATCACAGACCAATTAAAAGACATAAACATACTCATTAACACGCAGAAAACAGATGCTATCACATTCTCATACAAGAAAACACCCGATAAAACACCAACATTAAACGGCCAAACCATCACAACAAAGAAACACCTCACATACCTAGGTATTAAACTGGAATCACACTTATCATTCACAGCACACATACAGAACAGAATTCACACTGTCAGATCAACATCAACACAACTACAGCACCTACTCTACTCACCAGGGCTGTCACTCAGACTCAAACTACTCATATACAAATCTATTCTCAGACCATCTCTTTTACACGGAGCACCACTCTTACACTATCTTTACCCAACAGCCCTGAAGAAACTACAGCAATATCAGAACAGCATACTCATGAAGATATGTAGAGGCACCACATTAGAAAGACGGAACATGAATCACATTCACGATACAATACATTACAACTCGACACAATACAAAAACACATATCACGTAGGCACATCAAATTCTTTGACAACCTACCCTCATCATTTAATCCCCTATTCCGCACTCTCACACCATCCTTACTCCCAGCCAGATGGCAAGGCCGTAAGGGTCCAACCAACCCAATTAACATCATCATATAAACCTGCCTTACGGTTACTCCCCCACTAACTCCCTTCTCCTCTAGCCCTGTCCTCTATTCCATTATCCTTCCCCCTCCCTTTTATTTTTGTTATTTTATGTTTTATAAATAATAACACGCGGAGGCCCCTCAACTCCTAAGATATCATGATGAGCTGCACCACAGCGAAAAGAACATAACTTATCAACTCAACCCACCTTCAAATACCACAGGTAGTATAAGGTAATAAGGTAAATAAGCATCGTTCCATAGTATTATGGTTCGAATTTCCCATTTTAATCCTGTTTTTCTGTCTTAGAGGGATCAGAAAAAAAAAAAAAAAAAAAAAAAAAAAAAAAAAAAAAAAAAAAAAAAAAAAAAAAAAATGTTTAGTATCGTACACTAGCGCACCAAGCGGAAATGACTGAAACTACAACTGAAGCTGCCGCTCCTACGACTCCGGCAACACCCAAGGCGAAGAAGGGTAAGGCCGCTGCTGCAACCGGTGCCAAGAAGCCCAAGACGGCGCCTTCCCACCCGCCCGTTTCTCAGATGGTGACGGCTGCCATCAAGTCACTCAAGGAGAGAGGCGGATCTTCGACCCAGGCGATCAAAAAGTACATCAGCTCGACGTACAAGATCGACGCGGAGAAGAAGTCTCACTTTATCAAGAAGTACCTCGTCTCCGCGGTTGCCTCCGGCTCGCTCGTTCAGACCAAAGGCAAAGGCGCATCAGGCTCCTTCAAACTAGCCGGTGCCGGAGGTGAAGGGAAGAAAGTAGCCACCACGAAGAAGGCCCCAGCCAAATCGTCCGCCGCCAGCAAATCAAAGGCCCCTAAGGCCAAACCTGCGGCATCTAAGAAGGCAGCTGCAGCGCCAAAGGCTAAGAAGACCAAGAAGCCTCCAACTGCCGCTAAGACCCCCAAGCCTAAGGTGGCCAAAGCCAAGCCCGCTACGACACCCAAGGCGAAGAAGGCCCCTGCCAAAAAGGCCCCAGCTAAGAAGACAGCGGCCAAGAAAGCTTCACCGAAGAAGAAGTAGGTCGTTTTCCCCAACCGCTACCTCCTCAAGGAGTGGTGATTTTAAACGGCTCTTTTCAGAGCCACTAAAAAAGTCTGACACCTTTCTATCGTCAAAAACGACAACCCCTCGTTCCTTTCCCTCCTCATCGCCAAGTAGCAAAATGTGATAAGTTCGTTAAATATCAATATATTATATTTTAACGGAATGAAATATCAATCAATTCGGGTTATATTGAAGTTAAGCATTGAGCATTAACGCGATCATGTGTGATAATGGGAACGACAATAGTAAGCTTTATAATATTAAGTCCACATATGTAGTCGGTACCCTTTGTCGGCGACCCTTTGATGACTGTTATATGTTTGTTTGTTTTTTCGCGCTTTTCCCGTGCTTTGCACAGCAAGACGAATGACATATGAGCTAAGTCATTATGAATGAAATTAATGAGTACAGATGACTGTAATTGAAACCTTTTTTTTTTTTTCTTTCTTTGTAACTCTAAAACAGACAATGTAGAATTAATATAAGTATAATAGCATCCACTAACGAGGTAATGGAACGATACCGTATACACCCATTTACCTCAACTCCAAATAATATTAGCTGATCAAAATATATAATCTATATGAATAAAAGTGAAATTCTGTTTGTTTGTTTGTTCTTTATAGAAATCCATACCGTTGGTCCTAAATTCTCCAAATTTCGCTCAGTGGTTCTTTCATTTTTATGGAATGGTTCAGGTTTATTAGAAAAATGAAATTCCTCGGGTGTAACCGGAATATACAGCTAGTAAATAATATTATAAGCGAAATTGCAAAACCACGATCGTATCGTTCTCACTTTAACTTTAAATTATTTCAAATATTATTTGTTGCATGTGTTTATCACTCCATGCACGCCCATCGTATATCTTTATTATCTTGATATTATCTTGATCTTTATTTAACTTTTAAGCACTATCAGTACATCAATATTCCAGTGAAGGCACATGACTACTGAGTGAACATTTTTTTTTTTTTAAAGATGGTGCTGTATACAAATAGATATGTCTGGACTCAATAATAACATAAAAATGAGATAATGCATAATGTAAAAATGCATAAAAAATTGGAAAAGCTACAGAAAGAAGTATACAATACAAAAAAATAATAAAAGTACAAGAGGTACAGAGATAATTGCAGGTACCTATGAAATCAAAACTAGGATTTGAGGTTGCGGAAGATGTTAGAATAAGTGGATGAAATTATCTCTTTATCTGTTTTATGATTTACAGGGTTATTTTATTTATTTATTTATTTTTTCCAGATGGATGAAAATGGATTCTGAGATATTTTCCAATTTTTTATGTTACATTAAGTATGTATTATCTAATTTTTATGTTATTATTGAGTCCAGACATAGCTATTTGTATACAGTACCATCTATTTTGTTAGTTTTAAAAAACAAAAAAATTTTGTTCCCTCAGTTGTCATGTGCCTTTCACTTCAAAAGCGTTGGATTTCCCCGTCATAAACCTTTGAAGTCGGCAAACCAACCCCCTACCACTACCTCTCGCCTTATTTTTACCTTTAGTCTTAGTATCCACCTGGACTAAGTAGGTAAATATCAGATTCTATTTTATCTTGTTAACCAGCCACTTATTTGAATATCCATGTATACACAGAGATAAATGCGTTGGATTTCCCCGTCATAAACCTTTGAAGTCGGCAAACCGACCCCCTACCACTACCTCTCACCTTATTTTTACCTTTAGTCTAAGCGTTGGATTTCCCCGTCATAAACCTTTGAAGTCGGCAAACCAACCCCCTACCACTACCTCTCACCTTATTTTTACCTTTAGTCTATGCGTTGGATTTCCCCGTCATAAACCTTTGAAGTCGGCAAACCAACCCCCTACCACTACCTCTCACCTTATTTTTACCTTTAGTCTTAGTATCCACCTGGACTCAGTAGGTAAATATCAGATTCTATTTTATCTTGTTAACATATATTTGTTTTGTTGGCTTACCACAATAAAATCATTGTAAACTGAAAATCCTGACTATCATTTAACCTATCGTAAAAACAATATTGTTTATGCTTATATCAGTGGATCGTGCGGGGCGGCATTCCTTTGTCGGCGACAGTTCAGATAGACAATGATCCTTGTTGTCCTTAGATCCCTTATGACTCGCGGTACTTCAGGATTTAGTTCGTGACAATAAAGTAATGCTATGAAAATGTTTTTGAGGAAAATATAGTACCCGAGCGGTGGGGGTGAGAGGGGGAGGAGAGAGAGAGTTGGAGAGAGATATAGAAATAATAATAAAAATCATAATAAATGAATGTCCGATATTGAGGACGGGTGAGGGAACCGCCCGATAGGTAGCAGCCTGGTGTAAGTACGAGGTATAGGGTGGGGGACAACTAAACGTGATTGGTCCGCGCAGAGCGGCAAACGGGTATAAAAGGCAGCAAGGGGGGGCTATTGGTATTATTTCGTCAACGACAGAGAACAGAAACAGTAGAAGGATGTCTGGACGTGGAAAAGGTGGCAAAGCTAAGGGAAAGGCAAAGACCCGTTCATCCAGGGCTGGTCTCCAGTTCCCCGTCGGTCGTATCCACCGTCTCCTCAGGAAAGGTAACTACGCCGAGAGAGTGGGAGCAGGAGCTCCGGTGTACCTCGCTGCAGTTATGGAATACCTGGCTGCCGAAGTTCTCGAGTTGGCCGGCAACGCAGCTCGTGATAACAAGAAAACTAGGATCATCCCGCGTCACCTGCAGCTCGCCATCAGGAACGACGAGGAGTTGAACAAGCTGTTGTCGGGAGTCACCATCGCTCAAGGAGGAGTTCTTCCCAACATCCAGGCCGTTCTGCTGCCGAAGAAGACAGAGAAGAGCTCTTAAGCCTAATGCTGGGGCTAGCCTCTCGACCTTCTCTTTTCAACGGCCCTTTTCAGGGCCACAAAATATGTAGACTATACTTTCACAAAAGCGTTTAAAGACCTCTCAACACGCCATCCTCCCATATCGGCAGTCGTCGATGTCGGGGTACCACCCGTTGGAAGCTTTCGATTAGGTTAATATACATATATGTATGTTGATTGTTGACAAGCTTGCAGATCATAGGTTTATCTTCGGCTACAGATCGATGAAAGTAATTACAGGAACGGAAGGATTGTCAAATTTTAATGAACGATAATCAAATGAAAAATGATACGAGTTTGTATATAAACGAAAGTGTTTGCATTTAATAAGTGTGTGTTTGTATGCACACACACACACACACACACACACACATGTATGTATATATATATATATATATATATATATATATATATATATTTATTTATTTTTTCAACTTGTAAAATCAATAAATGTATATTATTATACACACATTGAACACGCACAAGCTCTCCCTCACCCCATCTCTTCCACCTAGGAGAAGGGGAAGTGACGCATAAACTGTCCACCAGAGCGCATACCATACCTTCCTTGTTTGGACCAATCGGAATGTGAGACCTACCTATATAAGCCCGGAGTTACCATCCGTCGGGCGCCCTGACTGCAATCCTGAGGAAAACTAAGGGAAACAAATCACCCGGGAAAGACAATATTCCATACGTCCTTCTCAAACAACTCCCCCGAAAAACCCTAATGTTTCTCCTTAACATTTTTAATTCCTGCTCACGCCTCAGATACTTCCCTACGGAGTGGAAACATGCTATCGTCGTTCCACTCCTCAAACCCCGTAAACGAGGAGCGGTTCCGGAAGAATACCGGCCAATTAGTCTCCTCAACCATATCTCAAAAATATATGAGAAACTACTCATTATCCACATCCGAAAACACTGCGATACACACGACATCATACCCCCGGAACAGACGGGGTTCTCGCGTGGAGTTAGCTGTTATCACCACGTAGCCAAGCTGCAATACGATATAGCTAACAATCTCCATAAAAACCTTGCCACAGCAATGATTTCACTCGATTGCACACAGGCTTTCGACTCTGTGTCCTACCCCATCCTTATCAATAAACTCACTCACTATCAATTCCCGGACCAAATGGTCGACATCATAGGATCATACCTCACTGACCGGTACTTTGTAGTCCGGGTCAGAAATGAAATTTCAGCCCCCCGCCAAGTTACATGCGGAGTCCCCCAGGGCTCTGTCCTTGCGCCTATACTTTTCAACATATATACTGCCCAAGTAGTAGGGACAAAGATTGAGAATACCACAATCGCCGCATATGCTGATGACATTGCTATTTATACAGCCAGCATGAATGCGAAACATGCAATGCGCAAGGCACAGATAGTAGCTCAACAAATCACAGACCAATTAAAAGACATAAACATACTCATTAACACGCAGAAAACAGATGCTATCACATTCTCATACAAGAAAACACCCGATAAAACACCAACATTAAACGGCCAAACCATCACAACAAAGAAACACCTCACATACCTAGGTATTAAACTGGAATCACACTTATCATTCACAGCACACATACAAAACAGAATTCACACTGTCAGATCAACATCAACACAACTACAGCACCTACTCTACTCACCAGGGCTGTCACTCAGACTCAAACTACTTATATACAAATCTATACTAAGACCATCTCTTTTACACGGAGCACCACTCTTACACTTTCTCTACCCAACAGCCCTGAAGAAACTACAGCAATATCAAAACAGTATACTCATGAAGATATGTAGAGGCACCACATTAGAAAGACGTAACATGAATCACATTCACGATACATTACAACTCGACACAATACAAAAACACATATCACGTAGGCACATCAAATTCTTTGACAACCTACCATCATCATTCAATCCCCTATTCCGCACTCTCACACCATCCTTACTCCCAGCCAGATGGCAAGGCCGTAAGGGTCCAACCAACCCAATCAACATCATCATATAAACCTGCCTTACGGTTACTCCCCCACTAACTCCCTTCTCCTCTAGCCCTGTCCTCTATTCCATTATCCTTCCCCCTCCCCTTTTATTTCTTTTATTTTATGTTTTATAAATGACAACACGCGGAGGCCCCTCAACTCCTATCACATCATGTTGAGCTGAACCACAGCGAAAACAACATAACTTATCTACTCAACGCACCTTCAAATACCACAGGTAGTATAAGGTAATAAGGTAAATTAGCATCGTTCCATAGTATTATGGTTCGAATTTCACATTTTAATCCTGTATTTCTGTTTCAGAGGGATCAGAAAAAAAAAAAAAAAAAAAAAAAAAAAAAAAAAAAAAAAAAAAAAAAAAAAAAAAAAAAAAAAAAAAAAACGTCGGGCGAGCAGTCGAATATCGTTCTCTGACCGGCTAAGATGACTGGACGTGGCAAGGGAGGAAAGGGTTTGGGCAAAGGAGGAGCCAAGAGGCATAGGAAAGTACTCCGAGACAACATCCAAGGTATCACCAAACCCGCCATAAGAAGATTGGCCAGGCGAGGAGGTGTGAAGCGTATATCGGGTCTTATCTACGAAGAAACCCGTGGCGTGCTGAAGGTGTTCTTGGAAAACGTCATCCGCGACGCAGTCACCTACACCGAACACGCCAAGAGGAAGACCGTTACCGCCATGGACGTCGTCTACGCCCTGAAGAGGCAGGGTCGTACTCTGTACGGTTTCGGCGGTTAAATTCGACGTCGTCGTGTGTACCTGGTGACCGGGGTAAAGTTTCAACGGCCCTTTTCAGGGCCACCAAAACTTGATAAGACTTTCTTAGTTACGCTCTAGATTTGCGCTCCACAATCCCTCCGCTCCCAAGAGAAAAATAATGTAAACGGTGTACATTGCGATTTTCTGGTTATTTTAACGGTTACTCATTTTTTTTTTTCCATCATTTTCTTATCAACATCCAAACTTACTAACTGAATAAAACGTTACACAGCACAGACAATCGAACGAAATCATTTACGACTATTTTTACATGAAACGGATAGCGGTAGTTAACAATACTTCGTATAACAGTCTATCGAGTTATAAAAGAGATAAATTGCATGCATGTTATTGACCCCCCGATATCCAACTGCATAAATAATGAGGATTAAAATCAATTCAGGCGGCAATTCACAAAATATTCTAAAGCCATACCTCGAAGGTTGGTAAAGCGGTATGTGATAATAAAGTTAAGTTTTATCCGTCGAATAAAAGAGGTGGTCCAAGGATAGAGTTTATTTTATTGCTTTATGATTATGGATAGTGAAAAAATGTATATTTCATAATTCAAGGAATACAGTTTCAAATTTATTTAACTAAACAAAAAAAGAAGGTAGAAGTGCACATGAGACAAAGAAAAAAGCCGACACATCATCCCGCTCATGCTGATTGGCCAGACGCACCCCCCACCACCCAGTTCCACCTATAAAACGCCCGATAACCAAGTGCCTCGCATCGAGCATCGAGCATCATCATCATATCACAGTCTTCAGCCAGCAGCAGAAGAAGAAGGATCTCTCCTGAAGATTGAAGAATTCTCACTGGTCGCAATTCTCTTGCTTTCCTACTTAGATAGCACTTTAAGCTGTTAGGGTCCAAACTTATCCCTTGGGTCAAAACCTTAACAGCTAAACGGGTAGCGTTGCTCTGGTAGGAAAAGCACGCGGTGCCACCAACGATATGCCCACGTCCGACGTGCGCATGGATGGGGTGGAAGAAAATAGAGGCGACAAGCGAGGTCGTGAAGGAAGCAGCAGCGACGGCGAAGGAGGCTTCGAGAAGCCACCTAGAAGGAAGCAAGCGTCCAAGCTGCAGCCAAGACCCACCGTAGGAGGCCATAAGCCAGTACCTGTCTCTAACAGATACTGGCCACTGGCCAAGGAGACCTCACCAGTGCCGCCCATAGTTATATGCCCACCGGTGTCGCAGACATCATTGAAGAAGAGGCTTGGCGACTTGGGGATCGTCAAGTTTGCCACTAATAGTTCCCCAAAAGAAACCCGCCTATACCTGAGCACCGAGGCAGATTACAGTAAGGCCATCTACATGCTCCGAGAAGATCAAGAGGTGCAGTACCACACGTTCGCCCCTAGAGGAACTAAGAGATCGAAGAAGTTCGTTATCTACGGGTTCGACGTGGACCACCCAATAGAAGAAATATCGGCGGAGCTCACCGAACGTCTTAGAGGATTTAAGATGGCTAGACGCCTCACAAGGAAGGACGACGGAGGCAGGTTCTACGATATCGAACCTATCCAAATAATTACCAGCCACGAGACCAGCCTCGCTGACATACTGCGGTTGCAAATCATTTGCAACTGCGTATTCAGAGCACGAGTATTCGTGGAGGAGGCCGGCCCCGTCCAGTGCCGGAATTGTCAGCAGTACGGCCACACGATGAAGTACTGTGGCCGCACTTGCCATTGTGCATGGTGTGGAGACCACCATCTCCTTAGTGAGTGCCCGAAAAGATCTCCACCTAAATGCCAGAACTGCTCACAGGAGCATATGGCATCATCAAAAGAGTGTCCGGTGCGGAAGCAATTACTGAAGAGCCTGAAGAAAAATCAAGACCAGCAGAAGAACAGAAAACCAAGTAGGCTCACTGAACAGGGATTGGCCTATTCAACAGTCAGTGGTGGAGCCCCGGTCCAATCAGAAGAGGCCGCTTCTCCCCACCACTCCGGCCATCCCCACCACCCGGACTACCCCCACCAGGAGCCCCATCCCCACCACCGACCTAGGAACCAGGCTACATCAGAAGCTGCTCGTCCTTCGAAGACATCGGAACTCAACCTGGCTTCGATGGTGGAGAAGATGATGGTCCGGATGGACAAATTGATGGACCTGGTGAACACTCTGCTCCTGACACTCATTCCTAACAGGCAACATGACTGAACACCAGGTTCTCAATTTCAACACCCGAGGCCTAGCACAGAAGATGGCCGAACTTGAGATTCTTCTTCAGCAGCACAAACCATCAGTGGTGGCGTTGACAGACACCATGCTCTCTGCCTCCACTAGATTATACTTTCAGGGGTACACTGCATATCGGCAGGTTTGCTCCCCTGGGAATTCTGAAGGAGTTGCTATTCTGGTCAGGAGGGACGTGCCGTCACGAAGCATCCCGAACCCGGTTGATCCAACTGAAGGTACTCACTTAGTCACAGTGGACGTGCGGTTGAAACACCGGTACACGTTCACCTGTGTCTATAGGAGACCTAGGGCTGGACTGACCTCAGTGAAGTTGCTGCTGCAACACGCCCAGGCAAGGAGCCGGCATGTAGTCCTTGGAGACTTCAATGCCCGACACACCGCCTGGCTGTGCGGCAGCAGTAACCCACTGGGGACCTATATCACCAAGACCAGATTAGCTGTCTTTCACCCAGGCGTGCACACTTTCAGGCATGCAGCCCGTCCTGAGTGGACTTCGACACTCGACCTGCTCCTTTCCAGAGATCTGCATACCATTACGGACTGCCAAGCGCTGCCGTTTGGTCCCTCAGATCATAGGCCTGTTCTTTATACGTTTGAAGGTACGCCCGTCATACCACCAACGAGCAAGTATCTTTTCCAAAAGGCCAACTGGAAGGAATACAGGTCCTGTGTTGATGATACACTTCCTGGGATCAAACCATACCAGACCACTGTGGAGGTAGACGCAGCGGTTAATGTCATCACCACCACTATCCAGGAATCAGCTAACCAGCATATCCCCAGGTTCACCCCACAGCCGAATGCTATTAGGAAGCCACCAAAGCACATTCTCGTCCTGATAAGCCAAAGGAACAACCTGCGGAATATCTTCCAGCGCACACGGGACTACGGCTTGAAACCGGCCATCAATGCGATGACTCGGCAGATAGCAAGTCTCATGCGTGACTGGAAAACCTCGCTGTGGCACGAGCAGCTCCGCAGGACCCACGACGACCATCGGCAGTTCTGGAGACTTGTCAGGACCTTTGTGAATAAGAAGAGGAGTGTGCACCTGTCTGATGGCAATGAGTTGCTGTCACCTGGGGAACAAGCTGAACTCCTGGCCAAGAGCTATGCAGCGAGGGATGCTGAGCGGACGGATAGTGCCCCACCAGTTCCGGAGGGACCACTGCCTTGTCCCAACGAGAAGCCCATCTTCGCCACCTTCAACCAGCTTGAGTCGGTACTAAGACGCACCAAAGGAAACAAGGCGTCTGGACATGACGAGATCCCGTACGTGCTGTTGAAGATGCTCCCTAGGAAAGGCAAAGCCTTCCTATTGAACATCTTTAACTCATGCCTACGGATATCGTACTTTCCAATCGCCTGGAAACAAGCGATCGTAGTGCCGCTACTCAAGCCGGGGAAGAAAGGGGACACGGCAGAACACTATCGCCCGATCAGCCTCCTCTCGCACATGAGCAAGGTATTCGAGAGGCTGATACACCATCACCTGATGAAGCACTGCCGGGAAAACCAAATTATACCACCGGAGCAGACTGGGTTCCAAAGAGGAGTCGCCTGCGAGCACCACCTGGCTAAACTACAGTCTCACACAGTTGAACAGATGAGCCGCAACAGGACAACAGCCTTCATCTCCCTGGACTGCAGCCAGGCCTTTGACTGTGTATCCCACGAACATCTACTTCGCCGTCTGGAGGAATTTAAGTTCCCTACCGCTCTATGCCGAATGATTCGATGTTATCTCAGCGGACGATCATTCGTCGTACGAGTCGGTACAGAGATATCTTCACCAGCAGCTTCCACGTGTGGAGTACCTCAAGGGTCTGTGCTAGGGCCAATACTGTTCGTCGTCTTTACGGCGCCAGTAGTGGCTCTCAAGCATCCAGGGGCAACTGTAGCAGCCTACGCGGACGACATCGGCATTTATGCTTCCAGCTTCAACGCAAAGAGGGCCCTCACACTAGCCCAAAATGCCTCAGCTACCATAATTACAGAGCTGCAAGCCAATGGTATCAGGGTGAATCCAACTAAAACTGATGCCATAATAATGTCGTTCCAGCGAGGGAAGAAACCACTGCCTACCCACTTCACCATAGGAGAAACAGACCAGCGGATCTCAACGAAAATCCTCTACCTGGGCGTCACACTTGACAGGCACCTTACCTTCTCGTGCCACGTCAGGCAAAGATTAAAGCTGGCTCGGCAGAAGACTCACAGGCTCTATCATCTCCTCATGTCACCGCAGCTCTCACTCCGACTAAAACTGCAGCTGTACAAGGCCATAATCAGACCAACCTTGCTTCATGGGGCCCCCCTCTTGCGACATCTCTATCAAACAACTCTCCGAAGACTCCAGGGATACCAGAATTCTGTCATACGAAGAATAGTCCGGGGCACACACCTCCAAAGGGCAAAAACGAAGATAATACATGAAGAGCTCCAACTCCCTTTGGTTCCTGAGTTCATAGGCCGGAGGCACATCAAGTTCTTTGATGGGCTGAAGGCCTGTGCCAACCCACTCTTCAATGCAATAACCCCACCGCCCAGACCTGGAAGGTGGCAAGAAAAAGTCCCCTTAGTCGATGTCCTCGACGAGGGAAGGGGTTTTGGCACCTAGCCTAAACCCGACTAAATAATAAATAATAAAAAGCCAGCAGAGCGAACCCTCCACGCTCAGTGTTGGAAACAAGGCTTATGCCACAGAAATCCTCTTGCATCCAGCAAACCCCGATCCCACACCTTAAAATGCCTAAGGGCAATACAAGAGTAAAAGAAACATGTATATATTTATTATAATGTAAATATATTGTAATTTGTAAATAAATAAATAATTTAGGAGGGTAAGAAAAAAAAAAAAAAAAAAAAAAAAAAAGAAAAAAAAAAAAAAAAAAAAAGAAAAAAAAAAAAAAAGAAAAAAAAAAAAAAAGAAAAAAAAAAAAAAAAAAAAAAAAAAAAAAAAAAAAAAAAAAAAAAAAAAAAAAAAAAAAAAAAAAAAAAAAAAAAAAAAAAAAAAAAAAAAAAAAAAAAAAAAGAAAAAAAAAAAAAAAAAAAAAAAAAAAAAAAAAGAAAAGAAAAAAAAAAAAAAAAAAAAAAAAATGCCTCGCATAGTTCTGTAAGATGGCCCGTACCAAGCAGACCGCTAGGAAATCGACAGGAGGCAAAGCTCCAAGGAAGCAGCTGGCCACCAAAGCCGCCAGGAAGAGTGCTCCGGCCACTGGAGGAGTAAAGAAGCCTCACAGGTATAGGCCCGGAACAGTCGCTCTCAGAGAAATCAGGAGGTACCAGAAAAGTACCGAGCTGCTCATCAGGAAACTCCCGTTCCAGAGGTTGGTGAGGGAGATCGCCCAGGACTTCAAGACCGACCTGAGGTTCCAGAGTTCAGCCGTGATGGCACTCCAGGAGGCCAGCGAAGCCTACCTCGTAGGTCTCTTCGAGGATACCAACTTGTGCGCAATCCACGCCAAGAGGGTCACCATTATGCCAAAGGATATCCAGCTGGCTCGCCGTATCCGCGGAGAACGAGCTTAAGGGCTGTCCGCACCCTGCCGTACTTTCAACGGCCCTTTTCAGGGCCACAAAATTGGTCTATTCTCTTTCTGACAAGAATATCTATGGAAACAGTTAGTCAAGTACATATACATGGGATGGGCACGTATTCCATAATCGACAACGATAATATAATCATGGCGGAAGCTGTCCACAAAATGATACAAATACTTAAATTGTAATATAAATACAAAAGAGAAAAGATCAGAAAAAGGCCGTCGGATAATGTAAAAGTGGTCGTCATCCTTCCGAATCAACTCTGAAGCTAATTTCGTGTTTCAAATTAAGCAAATGCTAACTAAATGAGTTGTTTGTAAGGATTTGTTCAGAGTCGATTCGGAAGGATGACAAGACTCGGTTATTAAACAAAGAGATAAAACAAACTCTATTATATATATATATATATATATATATATATATATTATTTTTTTTTTAACAGGTATTTTTTAATATTTCGATAACCAGGTGTTTTCTTTTATCTCTGGAGTCGCCACGCCCTCTGGAAGTGAGCTCGCGCCGTTATTAACGATAGTTACGGTTACTTCCGCAAGATAGCGCTAACAACTTCTCCGCTATTGGCCCGCACGACTCATGCCGAATCGCATATATATAGCCACATAGGAATCCGGACTTCACTTCGGTTTCAGCTGACAATCAGTCAACATGCCACCTAAGGCGAGCGGTAAAGCCATGAAGAAGGCCGGGAAGGCTCAGAAGAACATCTCCAAATCCGACAAGAAGAAGAAGCGAAGGAGGAAGGAGAGCTACGCCATCTATATCTACAAGGTGCTGAAGCAGGTCCACCCCGACACTGGTGTCTCCTCTAAGGCGATGAGCATCATGAACAGTTTCGTCAACGATATTTTCGAACGTATCGCTGCTGAAGCTTCCCGCTTGTCCCACTACAACAAGAGATCGACCATCACGAGCAGGGAAATCCAGACCGCGGTGAGGCTACTACTTCCCGGTGAATTGGCAAAGCACGCCGTCAGCGAAGGTACGAAGGCCGTTACCAAGTACACCAGCTCTAAGTAACGAGTCAATCGTTCCCAGGCTAATTTCAACGGCCCTTTTCAGGGCCACCAACAATCTTAAAAAGCTTTCTCTCTAACACGTACAACGTGGGACGCCAAGTTGGATAGATTTTTATTTTGTTTATCTTATTACGACCCAGTGATTTTCGAATGTAAGAGGCCAAATCGATGAAAACCTGATATGAATTAATTAGTACAAGTTAATCCTGGAGTATTTAAAGCATATTACCCTTGGTAATTCTGAATTTAGGCAGCCAAGTATTAGTAGAGGCCCTTCATCGCTTACAAAGGGAGCTATCTCTCTGTAAACCTTCCAACACAAAGTCCACTTTACCACCGACTTCGTCACGCTCATCTCTAACGATCGGACCTACAAACATCAAAAAAATAAGTAATATAATATTTAAAAATAAATTGCTCATCCATCAATCATTACCATTAATGATGAGCGCTATTAATGCTAACCGAAATTATTATTAATTACATACATTAACAACGTGCATTTCATCAATTTTAACTAATTCTACTTTTACCATCTCTCTTCTAACATCATTCATCTCTTGTTCTAAGGTTCGGTTCCATTAACAATTAAAACTCATTTCAAGACAAATAATTTATTAGGAATAGGTCGAGTGTCTCTACGTACATACTTATATAGAAGTATATTATATATTGATAAACAATGGCGTGTTTATACGGCCGGTAAAGAACAAAGGTGGCGGCGTCCCCTTTCGGCAACCCTTTGATCCTGAGAATACCTGTCCCTAGTAAGGTTACCCTTTTATTGTAATTCCCCAAGTAGTACATTGGACTGTATCCCAATAGGGGAAAACTCTATCCTTAACCACTGAAGGACTGCGAAATTCGAAAATGTAACATTTATGGAATGGAAGACGAACTTCTAAACCGAAAAAACAAATTCTATATATTATTATTAAAAGTATATAACTTTCAATATATACTAGACCATTTATCGCCACGTTTGATGCGCAGAGATGGATCGCAAGATGAATTATGACAATGTTCCTGCTCTTCAGTTCTTTCACGAATAGTAGGAGGATGAGATTATGATGGCAAGGCCGTATGAAGTGTAATTCTTATACCAGTTAGGTACTTACTGGTATGGTCGATTGTTTAACTGTTTTTTTAATTTTATTTATTTTTTACCCTCCTTCTCTTCTTTATCTTTATTATATCATTGTTTTTTATTTTATTTTTTTTTTAAACCTTTCTTTCACTGCCCAATTTTCATGACATATATAAACGGCTATAAGGAAACCTTAACGACGATTCGCCGGAGAGCGGGAGGAGACAGTGCATGGTGCACAGCCGTGTCGTTACTACTTGTTTCTAAATGGATCCCAGTGACACAAAATACATAGGAAATCGGTCCTGTATCTAACCCGAGACAGACCATCGGAGACCCCGTATCGCCTGAGAAAGAGGATAGAGCATTTTAATAATATTTTCGAGAACCAGTCGGAAAGATGTCATGGGATAACATCAGACGAGTGCTAACAACACTTGAATGAATCCGTTTTCGCGTAGACTGGAAGCATTGAAACTCTTCGGAAGAAAGGGATTCTGGAAGTTTAATGGTTCCGAAAGAGGGGGGTACCGCCGAAACGTCTCGAGAGGGAAGCAGAAGTAATTTAAAAATGACTATTTTAAGAGGAGTTGGAGTGAAGACGACCGATCTCCGAGATTCGGCGGTGGTTTCAGACTAGGCCCGAGTTTTTGGAGAGCGCTCGGCCACACGTGGGTGTGGAGGGAAGTAAGGAGAGAGGACGCCGAAAATCGTATCAGGTTAAACTGGTCTGTTGAGCCACAGAGGGGAGTTTACAGATAGAAATTGAACACAAAACAATCCTAGGGAGAAATAATTCTGGGAATAAGATGTGCGGTGTCTTCGTTACGGTCCGTCCCACTTTACGAAATTACCCTCAAACGGGGTGTTTAGTATCGTACACTAGCGCACCAAGCGGAAATGACTGAAACTACAACTGAAGCTGCCGCTCCTACGACTCCGGCAACACCCAAGGCGAAGAAGGGTAAGGCCGCTGCTGCAACCGGTGCCAAGAAGCCCAAGACGGCGCCTTCCCACCCGCCCGTTTCTCAGATGGTGACGGCTGCCATCAAGTCACTCAAGGAGAGAGGCGGATCTTCGACCCAGGCGATCAAAAAGTACATCAGCTCGACGTACAAGATCGACGCGGAGAAGAAGTCTCACTTTATCAAGAAGTACCTCGTCTCCGCGGTTGCCTCCGGCTCGCTCGTTCAGACCAAAGGCAAAGGCGCATCAGGCTCCTTCAAACTAGCCGGTGCCGGAGGTGAAGGGAAGAAAGTAGCCACCACGAAGAAGGCCCCAGCCAAATCGTCCGCCGCCAGCAAATCAAAGGCCCCTAAGGCCAAACCTGCGGCATCTAAGAAGGCAGCTGCAGCGCCAAAGGCTAAGAAGACCAAGAAGCCTCCAACTGCCGCTAAGACCCCCAAGCCTAAGGTGGCCAAAGCCAAGCCCGCTACGACACCCAAGGCGAAGAAGGCCCCTGCCAAAAAGGCCCCAGCTAAGAAGACAGCGGCCAAGAAAGCTTCACCGAAGAAGAAGTAGGTCGTTTTCCCCAACCGCTACCTCCTCAAGGAGTGGTGATTTTAAACGGCTCTTTTCAGAGCCACTAAAAAAGTCTGACACCTTTCTATCGTCAAAAACGACAACCCCTCGTTCCTTTCCCTCCTCATCGCCAAGTAGCAAAATGTGATAAGTTCGTTAAATATCAATATATTATATTTTAACGGAATGAAATATCAATCAATTCGGGTTATATTGAAGTTAAGCATTGAGCATTAACGCGATCATGTGTGATAATGGGAACGACAATAGTAAGCTTTATAATATTAAGTCCACATATGTAGTCGGTACCCTTTGTCGGCGACCCTTTGATGACTGTTATATGTTTGTTTGTTTTTTCGCGCTTTTCCCGTGCTTTGCACAGCAAGACGAATGACATATGAGCTAAGTCATTATGAATGAAATTAATGAGTACAGATGACTGTAATTGAAACCTTTTTTTTTTTTTCTTTCTTTGTAACTCTAAAACAGACAATGTAGAATTAATATAAGTATAATAGCATCCACTAACGAGGTAATGGAACGATACCGTATACACCCATTTACCTCAACTCCAAATAATATTAGCTGATCAAAATATATAATCTATATGAATAAAAGTGAAATTCTGTTTGTTTGTTTGTTCTTTATAGAAATCCATACCGTTGGTCCTAAATTCTCCAAATTTCGCTCAGTGGTTCTTTCATTTTTATGGAATGGTTCAGGTTTATTAGAAAAATGAAATTCCTCGGGTGTAACCGGAATATACAGCTAGTAAATAATATTATAAGCGAAATTGCAAAACCACGATCGTATCGTTCTCACTTTAACTTTAAATTATTTCAAATATTATTTGTTGCATGTGTTTATCACTCCATGCACGCCCATCGTATATCTTTATTATCTTGATATTATCTTGATCTTTATTTAACTTTTAAGCACTATCAGTACATCAATATTCCAGTGAAGGCACATGACTACTGAGTGAACATTTTTTTTTTTTTAAAGATGGTGCTGTATACAAATAGATATGTCTGGACTCAATAATAACATAAAAATGAGATAATGCATAATGTAAAAATGCATAAAAAATTGGAAAAGCTACAGAAAGAAGTATACAATACAAAAAAATAATAAAAGTACAAGAGGTACAGAGATAATTGCAGGTACCTATGAAATCAAAACTAGGATTTGAGGTTGCGGAAGATGTTAGAATAAGTGGATGAAATTATCTCTTTATCTGTTTTATGATTTACAGGGTTATTTTATTTATTTATTTATTTTTTCCAGATGGATGAAAATGGATTCTGAGATATTTTCCAATTTTTTATGTTACATTAAGTATGTATTATCTAATTTTTATGTTATTATTGAGTCCAGACATAGCTATTTGTATACAGTACCATCTATTTTGTTAGTTTTAAAAAACAAAAAAATTTTGTTCCCTCAGTTGTCATGTGCCTTTCACTTCAAAAGCGTTGGATTTCCCCGTCATAAACCTTTGAAGTCGGCAAACCAACCCCCTACCACTACCTCTCGCCTTATTTTTACCTTTAGTCTTAGTATCCACCTGGACTAAGTAGGTAAATATCAGATTCTATTTTATCTTGTTAACCAGCCACTTATTTGAATATCCATGTATACACAGAGATAAATGCGTTGGATTTCCCCGTCATAAACCTTTGAAGTCGGCAAACCGACCCCCTACCACTACCTCTCACCTTATTTTTACCTTTAGTCTAAGCGTTGGATTTCCCCGTCATAAACCTTTGAAGTCGGCAAACCAACCCCCTACCACTACCTCTCACCTTATTTTTACCTTTAGTCTATGCGTTGGATTTCCCCGTCATAAACCTTTGAAGTCGGCAAACCAACCCCCTACCACTACCTCTCACCTTATTTTTACCTTTAGTCTTAGTATCCACCTGGACTCAGTAGGTAAATATCAGATTCTATTTTATCTTGTTAACATATATTTGTTTTGTTGGCTTACCACAATAAAATCATTGTAAACTGAAAATCCTGACTATCATTTAACCTATCGTAAAAACAATATTGTTTATGCTTATATCAGTGGATCGTGCGGGGCGGCATTCCTTTGTCGGCGACAGTTCAGATAGACAATGATCCTTGTTGTCCTTAGATCCCTTATGACTCGCGGTACTTCAGGATTTAGTTCGTGACAATAAAGTAATGCTATGAAAATGTTTTTGAGGAAAATATAGTACCCGAGCGGTGGGGGTGAGAGGGGGAGGAGAGAGAGAGTTGGAGAGAGATATAGAAATAATAATAAAAATCATAATAAATGAATGTCCGATATTGAGGACGGGTGAGGGAACCGCCCGATAGGTAGCAGCCTGGTGTAAGTACGAGGTATAGGGTGGGGGACAACTAAACGTGATTGGTCCGCGCAGAGCGGCAAACGGGTATAAAAGGCAGCAAGGGGGGGCTATTGGTATTATTTCGTCAACGACAGAGAACAGAAACAGTAGAAGGATGTCTGGACGTGGAAAAGGTGGCAAAGCTAAGGGAAAGGCAAAGACCCGTTCATCCAGGGCTGGTCTCCAGTTCCCCGTCGGTCGTATCCACCGTCTCCTCAGGAAAGGTAACTACGCCGAGAGAGTGGGAGCAGGAGCTCCGGTGTACCTCGCTGCAGTTATGGAATACCTGGCTGCCGAAGTTCTCGAGTTGGCCGGCAACGCAGCTCGTGATAACAAGAAAACTAGGATCATCCCGCGTCACCTGCAGCTCGCCATCAGGAACGACGAGGAGTTGAACAAGCTGTTGTCGGGAGTCACCATCGCTCAAGGAGGAGTTCTTCCCAACATCCAGGCCGTTCTGCTGCCGAAGAAGACAGAGAAGAGCTCTTAAGCCTAATGCTGGGGCTAGCCTCTCGACCTTCTCTTTTCAACGGCCCTTTTCAGGGCCACAAAATATGTAGACTATACTTTCACAAAAGCGTTTAAAGACCTCTCAACACGCCATCCTCCCATATCGGCAGTCGTCGATGTCGGGGTACCACCCGTTGGAAGCTTTCGATTAGGTTAATATACATATATGTATGTTGATTGTTGACAAGCTTGCAGATCATAGGTTTATCTTCGGCTACAGATCGATGAAAGTAATTACAGGAACGGAAGGATTGTCAAATTTTAATGAACGATAATCAAATGAAAAATGATACGAGTTTGTATATAAACGAAAGTGTTTGCATTTAATAAGTGTGTGTTTGTATGCACACACACACACACACACATGTATGTATATATATATATATATATATATATATATATATATATATATTTATTTATTTTTTCAACTTGTAAAATCAATAAATGTATATTATTATACACACATTGAACACGCACAAGCTCTCCCTCACCCCATCTCTTCCACCTAGGAGAAGGGGAAGTGACGCATAAACTGTCCACCAGAGCGCATACCATACCTTCCTTGTTTGGACCAATCGGAATGTGAGACCTACCTATATAAGCCCGGAGTTACCATCCGTCGGGCGACATCTCATCCATTCTGTGTTCTGCCTTCTACCTGTGAACATCTAGCTGCTCTACCTGCTCTACCTGCTCTCAGTGTGACGATACAGCACCAGGCCAACAGTTTTTACGGTTTTCCTGAGACCGCGTGGGTACGCCATGTAAACACGTGAGTAAAAACTTTTGCTTTATTTTCCAGTTTTCTGGTTTATAATTTCTTATATATATACAGTGTAATTTAAGGTTAGTTTTAGTATTATTTTTATTACATTATTTAAACATGTTTATGGACCACACAAACGGGCCACAAAACACACCACAAACTCCACACATTTTTACACCTCCACCTCCAACACAGAATACCACAATAACACCTACCACAAGCACACGAAACAAACGGAAAAGGATCAAGGTGACTCACACCGACAGTGATGGGTTTTCCCTCCCCAAAAACCCCATCAAGGCTGTCCCCCGACCATTAGATGGAACTACGCAAATCGTAGTTTCAAACCAATTTCAAGAACTTAACGCAGCACAAAACATAGACAACACTGAAACCCCAGAAACCAGTCAAAACCAAACCATTACACCGACAAATATACAAAGACCACCCCCCATAGTAATTAGACCCCCGATATCATCGGCGGTAATAAAACAAACTCTTTTAGAGTGTAATATTACTCAATTCAGTCTTCGATGCTCCAAAGTCGAAAACAAAATATACCTAACCAATGACAAAGACTATCACAAGACACTAAGTATCATCAATACGAATGATGATATATATTATCATTCCTATGCCCCACGAGGAACTAAACCTCTCAAGAGGTTCCTCCTAAAGGGGTTCGATATAGATCACCCCTTGGAATCCATATCCGCCACCCTCCAAGCCCGATTACCAGGGTTTAAAAATATTTGGAGGATGACCAAAACCAACGAACAAGGACAGAAAAGACAGCTGTCCCACATTATCGTGACAACTGATCACGAAACAACAATTAAACAACTGAAGGACATTGGCCCTATAGACTACATGTTCTATACAATAGAAGCAATGAAGAACATTGCTGGCCCCAGGCAGTGCCATAACTGCCAGGAATTCGGCCATACACAGGCATATTGTGGACGTAGACACGTATGCGTAAAATGTGGTGAAAACCACGAATCGTCAACATGTCCAAGGACATCCCCCCCCAAATGCGCAAATTGCGGAGGCCCTCATGTGGCCTCATATCGCAATTGCGAATTTAGGCTCAATCTTATAAAAAATAAGATCAATAAAAAGGTGGAAAAAGCACCTGTTAATAACAACCCTCCCAGGGAGACATCTCGAGCTCCCCCTACCACCTCAGCCCCGAACTCCTACGCCGGGGTCACGGTCAGTGGACCACCTCCTCCCCCTCAACCCTCTCCACCAACCTCCCAACCTCCGTCCTCTGAAACCCCCCCATGGGTCGCTGAACTTGTGGGAATGTTCAGGGACATGAAAGAAATGTTTACTACGTTACTCACTACAGTAAACATTATTTTACAAAGAAACATCAATGGATAGACATACTATCCTAAACTATAACATAACAGGGCTCATGCATCGTAAGCTTGAGCTAGAAACCCTCCTGGCTTCCTATAAGCCATCCATAATTTCACTCACAGACACACAACTCAACAAACAGAGGTACGTATATTTCCCTGGATACAAAACCTATAGACTTGACTCACCCACACACGGCGGCGTAGCACTCCTGGTGCGTTCAGACGTCCCCTCCAGACTAATAAACGGCACAACACTAAACGACGACAAACACTCAGCTATCACTATACAAGTAAGACTAAAACACTCATACAAAATCACATGCGTCTACAGAAGTCCATCAGGCAAACTAGACACATTCAAGACATTTTTGAAAAACATTGAGACAGACAGACAACACATTATTGTAGGTGACTTAAACGCCAAACACCACACTTGGAACTGTACTAAACCAAACGCATTAGGAAACCACCTGACCAAATGCAAATACACTATTATACACCCTAATGCGTTCACATACAGACACCACGCCAACCCATCTATCACATCCACACTAGATCTATTGCTCACACAACAGCCACACAGATTCACAGACTGCACAACAATCGAGTTCAGCGACAACGACCACATCCCGGTTTTATACAAACTAGGACAAGACAACACACCAACCCAACATACAGACTACAAATATAAATTCCGGAACGGAGACTGGAAACTATACAAAAACATAGCATACGAAAACACACCCTACATCACCACCCTACACACTACAAATGACATCGACACGGCCATTGCAACAGTAAACAACATCATACACAAAGCAGCCCAAACATCTATCCCCACATTCACCCCCACACCGATACACCTACGCAAACCCCCTAAACATATACTAACACTCATAAAACAACGCAACAACATCAAAAACTGTTGGTATAGGACGAAAGACCATACCTACAAACCCATCATTAACAGTCTTACAAAACAAATCACATCCCTAATGTCGCAGTGGAAAACGTCCCTCTGGCATGAACAGTTACGCCTCACACATAACGACCATAGGAAATTCTGGAAACTTACCAGAAGCCATAACACCAAATCAAAATCGGTGAAAATTCAACGAGGCGATGAGCTCCTCACCCCCGCAGATCAGGCTGACATCCTCTCTGACTATTACGTAGAAAGGGACAACTCACGCAACAGTAACACATACCACCACAACCCCTCCACCGATAATACACAGAATTCAATATTCTCTACATATAAAGACCTGACTGCAATCCTGAGGAAATCTAAGGGAAACAAATCACCCGGGAAAGACAATATTCCATACGTCCTTCTCAAACAACTCCCCCGAAAAACCCTAATGTTTCTCCTTAACATTTTTAATTCCTGCTCACGCCTCAGATACTTCCCTACGGAGTGGAAACATGCTATCGTCGTTCCACTCCTCAAACCCCGTAAACGAGGAGCGGTTCCGGAAGAATACCGGCCAATTAGTCTCCTCAACCATATCTCAAAAATATATGAGAAACTACTCATTATCCACATCCGAAAACACTGCGACACACACGACATCATACCCCCGGAACAGACGGGGTTCTCGCGTGGAGTTAGCTGTTATCACCACGTAGCCAAGCTGCAATACGATATAGCTAACAATCTCCATAAAAACCTGGCCACAGCAATGATTTCACTCGATTGCACACAGGCTTTCGACTCTGTGTCCTATCCCATCCTAATCCACAAACTCACACACTACCAATTCCCGGACCAACTGGTCGACATCATAGGATCATACCTCACTGACCGGTACTTTGTAGTCCGGGTCAGAAATGAAATTTCAGCCCCCCGCCAAGTTACATGCGGAGTCCCCCAGGGCTCTGTCCTTGCGCCTATACTTTTCAACATATATACTGCCCAAGTAGTAGGGACAAAGATTGAGAATACCACAATCGCCGCATATGCTGATGACATTGCTATTTATACAGCCAGCATGAATGCGAAACATGCAATGCGCAAGGCACAGATAGTAGCTCAACAAATCACAGACCAATTAAAAGACATCAACATACTCATTAACACCCAGAAAACAGATGCTATCACATTTTCATACAAGAAAACACCCGATAAAACACCAACATTAAACGGCCAAACCATCACAACAAAGAAACACCTCACATACCTAGGTATTAAACTGGAATCACACTTATCATTCACAGCACACATACAGAACAGAATTCACACTGTCAGATCAACATCAACACAACTACAGCACCTACTCTACTCACCAGGGCTGTCACTCAGACTCAAACTACTCATATACAAATCTATTCTCAGACCATCTCTTTTACACGGAGCACCACTCTTACACTATCTTTACCCAACAGCCCTGAAGAAACTACAGCAATATCAGAACAGCATACTCATGAAGATATGTAGAGGCACCACATTAGAAAGACGGAACATGAATCACATTCACGATACATTACAACTCGACACAATACAAAAACACATATCACGTAGGCACATCAAATTCTTTGACAACCTACCCTCATCATTCAATCCCCTATTCCGCACTCTCACACCATCCTTACTCCCAGCCAGATGGCAAGGCCGTAAGGGTTCAATCAACCCAATCAACATCATCATATAAACCTGCCTTACGGTTACTCCCCCACTAACTCCCTTCTCCTCTAGCCCTGTCCTCTATTCCATTATCCTTCCCCCTCCCCTTTTATTTCTTTTATTTTATGTTTTATAAATAATAACACGCGGAGGCCCCTCAACTCCTAACACATCATGATGAGCTGCACCACAGCGAAAATATCATAACTTATCAACTCAACGCACCTTCAAATACCACAGGTAGTATAAGGTAATAAGGTAAATTAGCATCGTTCCATAGTATTATGGTTCGAATTTCACATTTTAATCCTGTTTTTCTGTTTTAGAGGGATCAGAAAAAAAAAAAAAAAAAAAAAAAAAAAAAAAAAAAAAAAAAAAAAAAAAAAAAAAAAAAAAAAAAACGTCGGGCGAGAAGATTGGAGTCTTCAGCCAGCAGCGGAAGAAGAAGGAGCTCTCCTGAAGTTGAAGAATTCTCACTGCTCATTCTCTTGCTTTCCTACTTAGATAGCACTTTAAGCTGTTAGGGTCCAAACTTATCCCTTGGGTCAAAACCTTAACAGCTAAACGGGTAGCGTTGCTCTGGTAGGAAAAGCACGCGGTGCCACCAACGATATGCCCACGTCCGACGTGCGCATGGATGGGGTGGAAGAAAATAGAGGCGACAAGCGAGGTCGTGAAGGAAGCAGCAGCGACGGCGAAGGAGGCTTCGAGAAGCCACCCAGAAGGAAGCAGGCGTCCAAGCTGCAGCCCAGACCCACCGTAGGAGGCCATAAGCCAGTACCTGTCTCTAACAGATACTGGCCACTGGCCAAGGAGACCTCACCAGTTCCGCCCATTGTCATCTGCCCACCAGTTTCTCAGACATCCCTGAAGAAGAGGCTTGGCGACTTAGGGATTGTCAAGTTCGCCACAAATAGCTCAGCGAAAGAGACCCGTCTCTACCTGAGCACTGAGGCAGATTACAGTAAGGCCATCTACATGCTCCGAGAAGATCAAGAGGTGCAGTACCACACGTTCGCCCCCAGAGGAACCAAGAGATCAAAAAAGTTTGTTATCTACGGGTTCGACGTGGACCACCCAATAGAAGAAATATCGGCGGAGCTCACCGAACGTCTACGGGGATTTAAGATGGCTAGACGTCTCACAAGGAAGGACGACGGAGGCAGGTTCTACGATATCGAACCTATCCAAATAATTACCAGCCACGAGACCAGCCTCGCTGACATACTGCGGTTGCAAATCATTTGCAACTGCGTATTCAGAGCACGAGTATTCGTGGAGGAGGCCGGCCCCGTCCAGTGCCGGAATTGTCAGCAGTACGGCCACACGATGAAGTACTGTGGCCGCACTTGCCATTGTGCATGGTGTGGAGACCACCATCTCCTTAGTGAGTGCCCGAAAAGATCTCCACCTAAATGCCAGAACTGCTCTCAGGAGCATATGGCATCATCAAAAGAGTGTCCGGTGCGGAAGCAATTACTGAAGAGCCTGAAGAAAAATCAAGACCAGCAGAAGAACAGAAAACCAAGTAGGCTCACTGAACAGGGATTGGCCTATTCAACAGTCAGTGGTGGAGCCCCGGTCCAATCAGAAGAGGCCGCTTCTCCCCACCACTCCGGCCATCCCCACCACCCGGATTACCCCCACCAGGAGCCCCATCCCCACCACCGACCTAGGAACCAGGCTACGACTTCAGAAGCTGCTCGTCCTTCGAAGACATCGGAACTCAACCTGGCTTCGATCGTGGAGAAGATGATGGTCCGGATGGACAAATTGATGGACCTGGTGAACACTCTGCTCCTGACACTCATTCCTAACAGGCAACATGACTGAACACCAGGTTCTCAATTTCAACACCCGAGGCCTAGCGCAGAAGATGGCCGAACTTGAGATTCTTCTTCAGCAGCACAAACCATCAGTGGTGGCGTTGACAGACACCATGCTCTCTGCCTCCACTAGATTATACTTTCAGGGGTACACTGCATATCGGGAGGTTTGCTCCCCTGGGAATTCTGAAGGAGTTGCTATTCTGGTCAGGAGGGACGTGCCGTCACGAAGCATCCCGAACCCGGTTGATCCAACTGAAGGTACTCACTTAGTCACAGTGGACGTGCGGTTGAAACACCGGTACACGTTCACCTGTGTCTATAGGAGACCTAGGGCTGGACTGACCTCAGTGAAGTTGCTGCTGCAACACGCCCAGGCAAGGAGCCGGCATGTAGTCCTTGGAGACTTCAATGCCCGACACACCGCCTGGCTGTGCGGCAGCAGTAACCCACTGGGGACCTATATCACCAAGACCAGATTAGCTGTCTTTCACCCAGGCGTGCACACTTTCAGGCATGCAGCCCGTCCTGAGTGGACTTCGACACTCGACCTGCTCCTTTCCAGAGATCTGCATACCATTACGGACTGCCAAGCGCTGCCGTTTGGTCCCTCAGATCATAGGCCTGTTCTTTATACGTTTGAAGGTACGCCCGTCATACCACCAACGAGCAAGTATCTTTTCCAAAAGGCCAACTGGAAGGAATACAGGTCCTGTGTTGATGATACACTTCCTGGGATCAAACCATACCAGACCACTGTGGAGGTAGACGCAGCGGTTAATGTCATCACCACCACTATCCAGGAATCAGCTAACCAGCATATCCCCAGGTTCACCCCACAGCCGAATGCTATTAGGAAGCCACCAAAGCACATTCTCGTCCTGATAAGCCAAAGGAACAACCTGCGGAATATCTTCCAGCGCACACGGGACTACGGCTTGAAACCGGCCATCAATGCGATGACTCGGCAGATAGCCAATCTCATGCGTGACTGGAAAACCTCGCTGTGGCACGAGCAGCTCCGCAGGACCCACGACGACCATCGGCAGTTCTGGAGACTTGTCAGGACCTTTGTGAACAAGAAGAGGAGTGTGCACCTGACTGATGGCAATGAGTTGCTGTCACCTGGGGAACAAGCTGAACTCCTGGCCAAGAGCTATGCAGCGAGGGATGCTGAGCGGACGGATAGTGCCCCACCAGTTCCGGAGGGACCACTGCCTTGTCCCAACGAGAAGCCCATCTTCGCCACCTTCAACCAGCTTGAGTCGGTACTAAGACGCACCAAAGGAAACAAGGCGTCTGGACATGACGAGATCCCGTACGTGCTGTTGAAGATGCTCCCTAGGAAAGGCAAAGCCTTCCTATTGAATATCTTCAACTCATGCCTACGGATATCGTACTTTCCAATCGCCTGGAAACAAGCGATCGTAGTGCCGCTACTCAAGCCGGGGAAGAAAGGAGACACGGCAGAACACTATCGCCCGATCAGCCTCCTCTCGCACATGAGCAAAGTATTCGAGAGGCTGATACACCATCACCTGATGAAGCACTGCCGGGAAAACCAAATTATACCACCGGAGCAGACTGGGTTCCAAAGAGGAGTCGCCTGCGAGCACCACCTGGCTAAACTACAGTCTCACACAGTTGAACAGATGAGCCGCAACAGGACAACAGCCTTCATCTCCCTGGACTGCAGCCAGGCCTTTGACTGTGTATCCCACGAACATCTACTTCGCCGTCTGGAGGAATTTAAGTTCCCTACCGCTCTATGCCGAATGATTCGATGTTATCTCAGCGGACGATCATTCGTCGTACGAGTCGGTACAGAGATATCTTCACCAGCAACTTCCACGTGTGGAGTACCTCAAGGGTCTGTGCTAGGGCCAATATTGTTCGTCGTCTTTACGGCGCCAGTAGTGGCTCTCAAGCATCCAGGGGCAACTGTAGCAGCCTACGCGGACGACATCGGCATTTATGCTTCCAGCTTCAACGCAAAGAGGGCACTCACGCTAGCCCAAAATGCCTCAGCTACCATCATTACAGAGCTGCAAGCCAATGGCATCAGGGTGAATCCAACTAAAACTGATGCCATAATAATGTCGTTCCAGCGAGGGAAGAAACCACTGCCTACCCACTTCACCATAGGAGAAACAGACCAGCGGATCTCAACGAAAATCCTCTACCTGGGCGTCACACTTGACAGGCACCTTACCTTCTCGTGCCACGTCAGGCAAAGACTCAAACTGGCTCGGCAGAAGACGCACAGGCTCTATCATCTCCTCATGTCACCGCAGCTCTCACTCCGACTAAAACTGCAGCTTTACAAGGCCATAATCAGACCAACCTTACTTCATGGGGCTCCCCTCTTGCGACACCTCTATCAAACAACTCTTCGAAGACTCCAGGGATACCAGAATTCTGTCATTCGAAGGATAGTCCGGGGCACACACCTCCAAAGGGCCAAGTCGAAGATAATACATGAAGAGCTCCAACTCCCTTTGGTTCCCGAGTTCATAGGCCGGAGGCACATCAAGTTCTTTGATGGGCTGAAGGCCTGTGCCAACCCACTTTTCAATGCAATAACCCCACCGCCCAGACCTGGAAGGTGGCAAGAAAAAGTCCCCTTAGTCGATGTCCTCGACGAGGGAAGGGGTTTTGGCATCCAAGCCTAAACCCGAATAAATAATAAATAATAATAAATAGCCAGCAGAGCGAACCCTCCACGCTCAGTGTTGGAAACAAGGCTTCTGCCACAGGAATCCTCTTGCATCCAGCAAACCCCGATCCCACACCTTAAAATGCCTAAGGGCAATACAAGAGTAAAAGAAACATGTATATATTTATTATAATGTAAATATATTGTAATTTGTAAATAAAAATAATTTAGGAGGGTAAGAAAAAAAAAACAAAAAAAAAAAAAAAAAGAAAAAAAAAAAAAAAAAAAGAAAAAAATAAAAAAAAAAACAGACCTACAAAAAAAAAAAAAAAAAAAAAAAAAAAAAAAAAAAAAAACCGTCGGGCGAGCAGTCGAATATCGTTCTCTGACCGGCTAAGATGACTGGACGTGGCAAGGGAGGAAAGGGTTTGGGCAAAGGAGGAGCCAAGAGGCATAGGAAAGTACTCCGAGACAACATCCAAGGTATCACCAAACCCGCCATAAGAAGATTGGCCAGGCGAGGAGGTGTGAAGCGTATATCGGGTCTTATCTACGAAGAAACCCGTGGCGTGCTGAAGGTGTTCTTGGAAAACGTCATCCGCGACGCAGTCACCTACACCGAACACGCCAAGAGGAAGACCGTTACCGCCATGGACGTCGTCTACGCCCTGAAGAGGCAGGGTCGTACTCTGTACGGTTTCGGCGGTTAAATTCGACGTCGTCGTGTGTACCTGGTGACCGGGGTAAAGTTTCAACGGCCCTTTTCAGGGCCACCAAAACTTGATAAGACTTTCTTAGTTACGCTCTAGATTTGCGCTCCACAATCCCTCCGCTCCCAAGAGAAAAATAATGTAAACGGTGTACATTGCGATTTTCTGGTTATTTTAACGGTTACTCATTTTTTTTTTTCCATCATTTTCTTATCAACATCCAAACTTACTAACTGAATAAAACGTTACACAGCACAGACAATCGAACGAAATCATTTACGACTATTTTTACATGAAACGGATAGCGGTAGTTAACAATACTTCGTATAACAGTCTATCGAGTTATAAAAGAGATAAATTGCATGCATGTTATTGACCCCCCGATATCCAACTGCATAAATAATGAGGATTAAAATCAATTCAGGCGGCAATTCACAAAATATTCTAAAGCCATACCTCGAAGGTTGGTAAAGCGGTATGTGATAATAAAGTTAAGTTTTATCCGTCGAATAAAAGAGGTGGTCCAAGGATAGAGTTTATTTTATTGCTTTATGATTATGGATAGTGAAAAAATGTATATTTCATAATTCAAGGAATACAGTTTCAAATTTATTTAACTAAACAAAAAAAGAAGGTAGAAGTGCACATGAGACAAAGAAAAAAGCCGACACATCATCCCGCTCATGCTGATTGGCCAGACGCACCCCCCACCACCCAGTTCCACCTATAAAACGCCCGATAACCAAGTGCCTCGCATAGTTCTGTAAGATGGCCCGTACCAAGCAGACCGCTAGGAAATCGACAGGAGGCAAAGCTCCAAGGAAGCAGCTGGCCACCAAAGCCGCCAGGAAGAGTGCTCCGGCCACTGGAGGAGTAAAGAAGCCTCACAGGTATAGGCCCGGAACAGTCGCTCTCAGAGAAATCAGGAGGTACCAGAAAAGTACCGAGCTGCTCATCAGGAAACTCCCGTTCCAGAGGTTGGTGAGGGAGATCGCCCAGGACTTCAAGACCGACCTGAGGTTCCAGAGTTCAGCCGTGATGGCACTCCAGGAGGCCAGCGAAGCCTACCTCGTAGGTCTCTTCGAGGATACCAACTTGTGCGCAATCCACGCCAAGAGGGTCACCATTATGCCAAAGGATATCCAGCTGGCTCGCCGTATCCGCGGAGAACGAGCTTAAGGGCTGTCCGCACCCTGCCGTACTTTCAACGGCCCTTTTCAGGGCCACAAAATTGGTCTATTCTCTTTCTGACAAGAATATCTATGGAAACAGTTAGTCAAGTACATATACATGGGATGGGCACGTATTCCATAATCGACAACGATAATATAATCATGGCGGAAGCTGTCCACAAAATGATACAAATACTTAAATTGTAATATAAATACAAAAGAGAAAAGATCAGAAAAAGGCCGTCGGATAATGTAAAAGTGGTCGTCATCCTTCCGAATCAACTCTGAAGCTAATTTCGTGTTTCAAATTAAGCAAATGCTAACTAAATGAGTTGTTTGTAAGGATTTGTTCAGAGTCGATTCGGAAGGATGACAAGACTCGGTTATTAAACAAAGAGATAAAACAAACTCTATTATATATATATATATATATATATATATATATATATATATATATATATTATTTTTTTTTTAACAGGTATTTTTTAATATTTCGATAACCAGGTGTTTTCTTTTATCTCTGGAGTCGCCACGCCCTCTGGAAGTGAGCTCGCGCCGTTATTAACGATAGTTACGGTTACTTCCGCAAGATAGCGCTAACAACTTCTCCGCTATTGGCCCGCACGACTCATGCCGAATCGCATATATATAGCCACATAGGAATCCGGACTTCACTTCGGTTTCAGCTGACAATCAGTCAACATGCCACCTAAGGCGAGCGGTAAAGCCATGAAGAAGGCCGGGAAGGCTCAGAAGAACATCTCCAAATCCGACAAGAAGAAGAAGCGAAGGAGGAAGGAGAGCTACGCCATCTATATCTACAAGGTGCTGAAGCAGGTCCACCCCGACACTGGTGTCTCCTCTAAGGCGATGAGCATCATGAACAGTTTCGTCAACGATATTTTCGAACGTATCGCTGCTGAAGCTTCCCGCTTGTCCCACTACAACAAGAGATCGACCATCACGAGCAGGGAAATCCAGACCGCGGTGAGGCTACTACTTCCCGGTGAATTGGCAAAGCACGCCGTCAGCGAAGGTACGAAGGCCGTTACCAAGTACACCAGCTCTAAGTAACGAGTCAATCGTTCCCAGGCTAATTTCAACGGCCCTTTTCAGGGCCACCAACAATCTTAAAAAGCTTTCTCTCTAACACGTACAACGTGGGACGCCAAGTTGGATAGATTTTTATTTTGTTTATCTTATTACGACCCAGTGATTTTCGAATGTAAGAGGCCAAATCGATGAAAACCTGATATGAATTAATTAGTACAAGTTAATCCTGGAGTATTTAAAGCATATTACCCTTGGTAATTCTGAATTTAGGCAGCCAAGTATTAGTAGAGGCCCTTCATCGCTTACAAAGGGAGCTATCTCTCTGTAAACCTTCCAACACAAAGTCCACTTTACCACCGACTTCGTCACGCTCATCTCTAACGATCGGACCTACAAACATCAAAAAAATAAGTAATATAATATTTAAAAATAAATTGCTCATCCATCAATCATTACCATTAATGATGAGCGCTATTAATGCTAACCGAAATTATTATTAATTACATACATTAACAACGTGCATTTCATCAATTTTAACTAATTCTACTTTTACCATCTCTCTTCTAACATCATTCATCTCTTGTTCTAAGGTTCGGTTCCATTAACAATTAAAACTCATTTCAAGACAAATAATTTATTAGGAATAGGTCGAGTGTCTCTACGTACATACTTATATAGAAGTATATTATATATTGATAAACAATGGCGTGTTTATACGGCCGGTAAAGAACAAAGGTGGCGGCGTCCCCTTTCGGCAACCCTTTGATCCTGAGAATACCTGTCCCTAGTAAGGTTACCCTTTTATTGTAATTCCCCAAGTAGTACATTGGACTGTATCCCAATAGGGGAAAACTCTATCCTTAACCACTGAAGGACTGCGAAATTCGAAAATGTAACATTTATGGAATGGAAGACGAACTTCTAAACCGAAAAAACAAATTCTATATATTATTATTAAAAGTATATAACTTTCAATATATACTAGACCATTTATCGCCACGTTTGATGCGCAGAGATGGATCGCAAGATGAATTATGACAATGTTCCTGCTCTTCAGTTCTTTCACGAATAGTAGGAGGATGAGATTATGATGGCAAGGCCGTATGAAGTGTAATTCTTATACCAGTTAGGTACTTACTGGTATGGTCGATTGTTTAACTGTTTTTTTAATTTTATTTATTTTTTACCCTCCTTCTCTTCTTTATCTTTATTATATCATTGTTTTTTATTTTATTTTTTTTTTAAACCTTTCTTTCACTGCCCAATTTTCATGACATATATAAACGGCTATAAGGAAACCTTAACGACGATTCGCCGGAGAGCGGGAGGAGACAGTGCATGGTGCACAGCCGTGTCGTTACTACTTGTTTCTAAATGGATCCCAGTGACACAAAATACATAGGAAATCGGTCCTGTATCTAACCCGAGACAGACCATCGGAGACCCCGTATCGCCTGAGAAAGAGGATAGAGCGTTTTAATAATATTTTCGAGAACCAGTCGGAAAGATGTCATGGGATAACATCAGACGAGTGCTAACAACACTTGAATGAATCCGTTTTCGCGTAGACTGGAAGCATTGAAACTCTTCGGAAGAAAGGGATTCTGGAAGTTTAATGGTTCCGAAAGAGGGGGGGTACCGCCGAAACGTCTCGAGAGGGAAGCAGAAGTAATTTAAAAATGACTATTTTAAGAGGAGTTGGAGTGAAGACGACCGATCTCCGAGATTCGGCGGTGGTTTCAGACTAGGCCCGAGTTTTTGGAGAGCGCTCGGCCACACGTGGGTGTGGAGGGAAGTAAGGAGAGAGGACGCCGAAAATCGTATCAGGTTAAACTGGTCTGTTGAGCCACAGAGGGGAGTTTACAGATAGAAATTGAACACAAAACAATCCTAGGGAGAAATAATTCTGGGAATAAGATGTGCGGTGTCTTCGTTACGGTCCGTCCCACTTTACGAAATTACCCTCAAACGGGGTGTTTAGTATCGTACACTAGCGCACCAAGCGGAAATGACTGAAACTACAACTGAAGCTGCCGCTCCTACGACTCCGGCAACACCCAAGGCGAAGAAGGGTAAGGCCGCTGCTGCAACCGGTGCCAAGAAGCCCAAGACGGCGCCTTCCCACCCGCCCGTTTCTCAGATGGTGACGGCTGCCATCAAGTCACTCAAGGAGAGAGGCGGATCTTCGACCCAGGCGATCAAAAAGTACATCAGCTCGACGTACAAGATCGACGCGGAGAAGAAGTCTCACTTTATCAAGAAGTACCTCGTCTCCGCGGTTGCCTCCGGCTCGCTCGTTCAGACCAAAGGCAAAGGCGCATCAGGCTCCTTCAAACTAGCCGGTGCCGGAGGTGAAGGGAAGAAAGTAGCCACCACGAAGAAGGCCCCAGCCAAATCGTCCGCCGCCAGCAAATCAAAGGCCCCTAAGGCCAAACCTGCGGCATCTAAGAAGGCAGCTGCAGCGCCAAAGGCTAAGAAGACCAAGAAGCCTCCAACTGCCGCTAAGACCCCCAAGCCTAAGGTGGCCAAAGCCAAGCCCGCTACGACACCCAAGGCGAAGAAGGCCCCTGCCAAAAAGGCCCCAGCTAAGAAGACAGCGGCCAAGAAAGCTTCACCGAAGAAGAAGTAGGTCGTTTTCCCCAACCGCTACCTCCTCAAGGAGTGGTGATTTTAAACGGCTCTTTTCAGAGCCACTAAAAAAGTCTGACACCTTTCTATCGTCAAAAACGACAACCCCTCGTTCCTTTCCCTCCTCATCGCCAAGTAGCAAAATGTGATAAGTTCGTTAAATATCAATATATTATATTTTAACGGAATGAAATATCAATCAATTCGGGTTATATTGAAGTTAAGCATTGAGCATTAACGCGATCATGTGTGATAATGGGAACGACAATAGTAAGCTTTATAATATTAAGTCCACATATGTAGTCGGTACCCTTTGTCGGCGACCCTTTGATGACTGTTATATGTTTGTTTGTTTTTTCGCGCTTTTCCCGTGCTTTGCACAGCAAGACGAATGACATATGAGCTAAGTCATTATGAATGAAATTAATGAGTACAGATGACTGTAATTGAAACCTTTTTTTTTTTTTCTTTCTTTGTAACTCTAAAACAGACAATGTAGAATTAATATAAGTATAATAGCATCCACTAACGAGGTAATGGAACGATACCGTATACACCCATTTACCTCAACTCCAAATAATATTAGCTGATCAAAATATATAATCTATATGAATAAAAGTGAAATTCTGTTTGTTTGTTTGTTCTTTATAGAAATCCATACCGTTGGTCCTAAATTCTCCAAATTTCGCTCAGTGGTTCTTTCATTTTTATGGAATGGTTCAGGTTTATTAGAAAAATGAAATTCCTCGGGTGTAACCGGAATATACAGCTAGTAAATAATATTATAAGCGAAATTGCAAAACCACGATCGTATCGTTCTCACTTTAACTTTAAATTATTTCAAATATTATTTGTTGCATGTGTTTATCACTCCATGCACGCCCATCGTATATCTTTATTATCTTGATATTATCTTGATCTTTATTTAACTTTTAAGCACTATCAGTACATCAATATTCCAGTGAAGGCACATGACTACTGAGTGAACATTTTTTTTTTTTTAAAGATGGTGCTGTATACAAATAGATATGTCTGGACTCAATAATAACATAAAAATGAGATAATGCATAATGTAAAAATGCATAAAAAATTGGAAAAGCTACAGAAAGAAGTATACAATACAAAAAAATAATAAAAGTACAAGAGGTACAGAGATAATTGCAGGTACCTATGAAATCAAAACTAGGATTTGAGGTTGCGGAAGATGTTAGAATAAGTGGATGAAATTATCTCTTTATCTGTTTTATGATTTACAGGGTTATTTTATTTATTTATTTATTTTTTCCAGATGGATGAAAATGGATTCTGAGATATTTTCCAATTTTTTATGTTACATTAAGTATGTATTATCTAATTTTTATGTTATTATTGAGTCCAGACATAGCTATTTGTATACAGTACCATCTATTTTGTTAGTTTTAAAAAACAAAAAAATTTTGTTCCCTCAGTTGTCATGTGCCTTTCACTTCAAAAGCGTTGGATTTCCCCGTCATAAACCTTTGAAGTCGGCAAACCAACCCCCTACCACTACCTCTCGCCTTATTTTTACCTTTAGTCTTAGTATTCACCTGGACTAAGTAGGTAAATATCAGATTCTATTTTATCTTGTTAACCAGCCACTTATTTGAATATCCATGTATACACAGAGATAAATGCGTTGGATTTCCCCGTCATAAACCTTTGAAGTCGGCAAACCGACCCCCTACCACTACCTCTCACCTTATTTTTACCTTTAGTCTAAGCGTTGGATTTCCCCGTCATAAACCTTTGAAGTCGGCAAACCAACCCCCTACCACTACCTCTCACCTTATTTTTACCTTTAGTCTATGCGTTGGATTTCCCCGTCATAAACCTTTGAAGTCGGCAAACCAACCCCCTACCACTACCTCTCACCTTATTTTTACCTTTAGTCTTAGTATCCACCTGGACTCAGTAGGTAAATATCAGATTCTATTTTATCTTGTTAACATATATTTGTTTTGTTGGCTTACCACAATAAAATCATTGTAAACTGAAAATCCTGACTATCATTTAACCTATCGTAAAAACAATATTGTTTATGCTTATATCAGTGGATCGTGCGGGGCGGCATTCCTTTGTCGGCGACAGTTCAGATAGACAATGATCCTTGTTGTCCTTAGATCCCTTATGACTCGCGGTACTTCAGGATTTAGTTCGTGACAATAAAGTAATGCTATGAAAATGTTTTTGAGGAAAATATAGTACCCGAGCGGTGGGGGTGAGAGGGGGAGGAGAGAGAGAGTTGGAGAGAGATATAGAAATAATAATAAAAATCATAATAAATGAATGTCCGATATTGAGGACGGGTGAGGGAACCGCCCGATAGGTAGCAGCCTGGTGTAAGTACGAGGTATAGGGTGGGGGACAACTAAACGTGATTGGTCCGCGCAGAGCGGCAAACGGGTATAAAAGGCAGCAAGGGGGGGCTATTGGTATTGATTCTGTGTTCTGCCTTCTACCTGTGAACATCTAGCTGCTCTACCTGCTCTACCTGCTCTCAGTGTGACGTCACAGCACCAGGCCAACAGTTTTTACGGTTTTCCTGAGACCGCGTGGGTACGCCATGTAAACACGTGAGTAAAAACCTGCTTTATTTTCCAGATTTCTGGTTTATATATCTTATATATATATTGTGTATTTTAAGTTTAGTTTTAGTTTTATTTCTATTACATTATAAACATGTTTATGGACCACACAAACGGGCCACAAAACACACCACAAACTCCACACATTTTTACACCTCCAACACAGAATACCACAATAACACCTACCACAAGTACACGTAACAAACGGAAAAGGATCAAGGTGACTCACACCGACAGTGATGGGTTTTCCCTCCCCAAAAACCCCATCAAGGCTGTCCCCCGACCCTTAGATGGAACTACGCAAATCGTAGTTTCAAACCAATTCCAACAACTAACAAACACACCTGAAACCACTGATTCAAACGACAATCAACAAGACACCACTACACAACAAACTACACCAACAAATATACAAAGACCACCCCCCATAGTAATCAGACCACCGATATCATCGGCGGTAATAAAACAAACTCTTTTAGAGTGCAATATAACCCAATTCAGTCTTCGATGTTCTAAAATCGAAAACAAAATTTACCTATCTAATGACAAAGACTACCACAAGACACTTAGCATCATCAATACAAATGATGATATATATTATCATTCGTATGCCCCACGGGGAACTAAACCTCTCAAGAGGTTCCTCCTAAAGGGTTTCGATATCGATCACCCTTTAGAATCCATATCCGCCACCCTCCAAGCCCGACTACCAGGGTTTAAAAATATTTGGAGGATGACCAAAACTAATGAACAGGGACAAAAAAGACAGCTGTCACACATTATCGTGACAACTGAACATGAAACCACAATTCAGCAACTAAAGAACATTGGTCCTATAGACTATATGTTTTATACAATAGAAGCAATGAAGAACATTGCTGGCCCCAGGCAGTGCCATAACTGCCAGGAATTCGGCCATACACAGGCATATTGTGGACGTAGACACGTATGCGTAAAATGTGGTGAAAACCACGAATCGTCAACATGTCCAAGGACATCCCCCCCCAAATGCGCAAATTGCGGAGGCCCTCATGTGGCCTCATATCGCAATTGCGAATTTAGGCTCAATCTTATAAAAAATAAGATCAATAAAAAGGTGGAAAAAGCACCTGTTAATAACAACCCTCCCAGGGAGACATCTCGAGCTCCCCCTACCACCTCAGCCCCGAACTCCTACGCCAGGGTCACGGTCAGTGGACCACCTCCTCCCCCTCAACCCTCTCCACCAACCTCCCAACCTCCGTCCTCTGAAACCCCCCCATGGGTCGCCGAACTTGTGGGAATGTTCAGGGACATGAAAGAAATGTTTACTACGTTACTGACTACAGTAAACATTATTTTACAAAGAAATATCAATGGATAGACATACTATCCTAAACTATAACATAACAGGGCTCATGCATCGTAAGCTTGAGTTAGAAACCCTCCTGGCTTCTTATAAGCCATCCATAATTTCACTCACAGACACACAACTCAACAAACAGAGGTACGTATATTTCCCCGGATACAAAACCTATAGACTTGACTCACCCACACACGGCGGCGTAGCACTCCTGGTGCGTTCAGACGTCCCCTCCAGACTAATAAACGGCACAACCCTAAACGACGACAAACACTCAGCCATCACTATACAAGTAAGACTTAAACATTCATACAAAATCACATGCGTCTACAGAAGTCCATCAGGCAAACTAGACACATTCAAGACATTTTTGAAAAACATTGAGACAGACAGACAACACATTATTGTAGGTGACTTAAACGCCAAACACCACACTTGGAACTGTACTAAACCAAACGCATTAGGAAACCACCTGACCAAATGCAAATACACTATTATACACCCTAATGCGTTCACATACAGACACCACGCCAACCCATCTATCACATCCACACTAGATCTATTACTCACACAACAGCCACACAGATTCACAGACTGCACAACAATCGAGTTCAGCGACAACGACCACATCCCGGTTTTATACAAACTAGGACAAGACAACACACCAACCCAACATACAGACTACAAATATAAATTCCGGAACGGAGACTGGAAACTATACAAAAACACAGCTTACGAAAACACACCCTACATCACCACCCTACACACCACAAATGACATCGACACGGCCATTGGAACAGTAAACAACATCATACACAAAGCAGCCCAAACATCTATCCCCACATTCACACCCACACCGATACACCTACGCAAACCCCCTCAACATATACTAACACTCATAAAACAACGCAACAACATCAAAAACTGTTGGTATAGGACGAAAGACCATACCTACAAACCCATCATTAACAGTCTCACTAAACAAATCACATCCCTAATGTCGCAGTGGAAAACGTCCCTCTGGCATGAACAGTTACGCCTCACACATAACGACCATAGGAAATTCTGGAAGCTTACCAGAAGCCATAACACCAAATCAAAATCGGTGAAAATTCAACGAGGCGATGAGCTCCTCACCCCCGCAGATCAGGCTGACATTCTCTCTCACTATTACGTAGAAAGGGACAACTCACGCAACAGTAACACATACCACCACAACCCCTCCACCGATAACACACAGAATACAATATTCTCTACATATAAAGACCTGACTGCAATCCTGAGGAAAACTAAGGGAAACAAATCACCCGGGAAAGACAATATTCCATACGTCCTTCTCAAACAACTCCCCCGAAAAACCCTAATGTTTCTCCTTAACATTTATAATTCCTGCTCACGCCTCAGATACTTCCCTACGGAGTGGAAACATGCTATCGTCGTTCCACTCCTCAAACCCCGTAAACGAGGAGCGGTTCCGGAAGAATACCGGCCAATTAGTCTCCTCAACCACATCTCAAAAATATATGAGAAACTACTCATTATCCACATCCGAAAACACTGCGATACACACGACATCATACCCCCGGAACAGACGGGGTTCTCGCGTGGAGTTAGCTGTTATCACCACGTAGCCAAGCTGCAATACGATATAGCTAACAATCTCCATAAAAACCTTGCCACAGCAATGATTTCACTCGATTGCACACAGGCTTTCGACTCTGTGTCCTACCCCATCCTTATCAATAAACTCACTCACTATCAATTCCCGGACCAAATGGTCGACATCATAGGATCATACCTCACTGACCGGTACTTTGTAGTCCGGGTCAGAAATGAAATTTCAGCCCCCCGCCAAGTTACATGCGGAGTCCCCCAGGGCTCTGTCCTTGCGCCTATACTTTTCAACATATATACTGCCCAAGTAGTAGGGACAAAGATTGAAAATACCACAATCGCCGCATATGCTGATGACATTGCTATTTATACAGCCAGCATGAATGCGAAACATGCAATGCGCAAGGCACAGATAGTAGCTCAACAAATCACAGACCAATTAAAAGACATCAACATACTCATCAACACGCAGAAAACAGATGCTATCACATTCTCATACAAGAAAACACCCGATAAAACACCAACATTAAACGGCCAAACCATCACAACAAAGAAACACCTCACATACCTAGGTATTAAACTCGAATCACACTTATCATTCACAGCACACATACAGAACAGAATTCACACTGTCAGATCAACATCAACACAACTACAGCACCTACTCTACTCACCAGGGCTGTCACTCAGACTCAAATTACTCATATACAAATCTATTCTCAGACCATCTCTTTTACACGGAGCACCACTCTTACACTATCTTTACCCAACAGCCCTGAAGAAACTACAACAATATCAGAACAGCATACTCATGAAGATATGTAGAGGCACCACATTAGAAAGACGGAACATGAATCACATTCACGATACATTACAACTCGACACAATACAAAAACACATATCACGTAGGCACATTAAATTCTTTGATAACCTACCCTCATCCTTCAATCCGCTATTCCGCACTCTCACACCATCCTTACTTCCAGCCAGATGGCAAGGCCGTAAGGGTCCAACCAACCCAATTAACATTATCATATAAACCTGCCTTACGGTTACTCCCCCACTAACTCCCTTCTCCTCTAGCCCTGTCCTCTATTCCATTATCCTTCCCCCTCCCTTTAACTTTATTATTTTATGTTTTTATATAATAACACGCGGAGGCCCCTCAACTCCTATTACATCATGTTGAGCTGAACCACAGCGAAAACAACATAACTTATCTACTCAACGCACCTTCAAATACCACAGGTAGTATAAGGTATTAAGGTAAATCAGCATCGTTCCATAGTTATTATGGTTCGAATTTCACATTTTAATCCTGTTTTTCTGTTTTAGAGGGATCAGAAAAAAAAAAAAAAAAAAAAAAAAAAAAAAAAAAAAAAAAAAAAAAAAAAAAAAAAAAAAAAAAAAAAAAAAAAAAAAAAAAAAAAAAAAAAAATATTGGTATTATTTCGTCAACGACAGAGAACAGAAACAGTAGAAGGATGTCTGGACGTGGAAAAGGTGGCAAAGCTAAGGGAAAGGCAAAGACCCGTTCATCCAGGGCTGGTCTCCAGTTCCCCGTCGGTCGTATCCACCGTCTCCTCAGGAAAGGTAACTACGCCGAGAGAGTGGGAGCAGGAGCTCCGGTGTACCTCGCTGCAGTTATGGAATACCTGGCTGCCGAAGTTCTCGAGTTGGCCGGCAACGCAGCTCGTGATAACAAGAAAACTAGGATCATCCCGCGTCACCTGCAGCTCGCCATCAGGAACGACGAGGAGTTGAACAAGCTGTTGTCGGGAGTCACCATCGCTCAAGGAGGAGTTCTTCCCAACATCCAGGCCGTTCTGCTGCCGAAGAAGACAGAGAAGAGCTCTTAAGCCTAATGCTGGGGCTAGCCTCTCGACCTTCTCTTTTCAACGGCCCTTTTCAGGGCCACAAAATATGTAGACTATACTTTCACAAAAGCGTTTAAAGACCTCTCAACACGCCATCCTCCCATATCGGCAGTCGTCGATGTCGGGGTACCACCCGTTGGAAGCTTTCGATTAGGTTAATATACATATATGTATGTTGATTGTTGACAAGCTTGCAGATCATAGGTTTATCTTCGGCTACAGATCGATGAAAGTAATTACAGGAACGGAAGGATTGTCAAATTTTAATGAACGATAATCAAATGAAAAATGATACGAGTTTGTATATAAACGAAAGTGTTTGCATTTAATAAGTGTGTGTTTGTATGCACACACACACACACACACACACACACATGTATGTATATATATATATATATATATATATATATATATATATATATTTATTTATTTTTTCAACTTGTAAAATCAATAAATGTATATTATTATACACACATTGAACACGCACAAGCTCTCCCTCACCCCATCTCTTCCACCTAGGAGAAGGGGAAGTGACGCATAAACTGTCCACCAGAGCGCATACCATACCTTCCTTGTTTGGACCAATCGGAATGTGAGACCTACCTATATAAGCCCGGAGTTACCATCCGTCGGGCGACCATTAGATGGAACTACGCAAATCGTAGTTTCAAACCAATTTCAAGAACTTAACGCAGCACAAAACATAGACAACACTGAAACCCCAGAAACCAGTCAAAACCAAACCATTACACCGACAAATATACAAAGACCACCCCCCATAGTAATTAGACCCCCGATATCATCGGCGGTAATAAAACAAACTCTTTTAGAGTGTAATATTACTCAATTCAGTCTTCGATGCTCCAAAGTCGAAAACAAAATATACCTAACCAATGACAAAGACTATCACAAGACACTAAGCATCATCAATACGAATGATGATATATATTATCATTCCTATGCCCCACGAGGAACTAAACCTCTCAAGAGGTTCCTCCTAAAGGGGTTCGATATAGATCACCCCTTGGAATCCATATCCGCCACCCTCCAAGCCCGATTACCAGGGTTTAAAAATATTTGGAGGATGACCAAAACCAACGAACAAGGACAGAAAAGACAGCTGTCCCACATTATCGTGACAACTGATCACGAAACAACAATTAAACAACTGAAGGACATTGGCCCTATAGACTACATGTTCTATACAATAGAAGCAATGAAGAACATTGCTGGCCCCAGGCAGTGCCATAACTGCCAGGAATTCGGCCATACACAGGCATATTGTGGACGTAGACACGTATGCGTAAAATGTGGTGAAAACCACGAATCGTCAACATGTCCAAGGACATCCCCCCCCAAATGCGCAAATTGCGGAGGCCCTCATGTGGCCTCATATCGCAATTGCGAATTTAGGCTCAATCTTATAAAAAATAAGATCAATAAAAAGGTGGAAAAAGCACCTGTTAATAACAACCCTCCCAGGGAGACATCTCGAGCTCCCCCTACCACCTCAGCCCCGAACTCCTACGCCGGGGTCACGGTCAGTGGACCACCTCCTCCCCCTCAACCCACTCCACCAACCTCCCAACCTCCGTCCTCTGAAACCCCCCCATGGGTCGCTGAACTTGTGGGAATGTTCAGGGACATGAAAGAAATGTTTACTACGTTACTCACTACAGTAAACATTATTTTACAAAGAAACATCAATGGATAGACATACTATCCTAAACTATAACATAACAGGGCTCATGCATCGTAAGCTTGAGCTAGAAACCCTCCTGGCTTCCTATAAGCCATCCATAATTTCACTCACAGACACACAACTCAACAAACAGAGGTACGTATATTTCCCTGGATACAAAACCTATAGACTTGACTCACCCACACACGGCGGCGTAGCACTCCTGGTGCGTTCAGACGTCCCCTCCAGACTAATAAACGGCACAACACTAAACGACGACAAACACTCAGCTATCACTATACAAGTAAGACTAAAACACTCATACAAAATCACATGCGTCTACAGAAGTCCATCAGGCAAACTAGACACATTCAAGACATTTTTGAAAAACATTGAGACAGACAGACAACACATTATTGTAGGTGACTTAAACGCCAAACACCACACTTGGAACTGTACTAAACCAAACGCATTAGGAAACCACCTGACCAAATGCAAATACACTATTATACACCCTAATGCGTTCACATACAGACACCACGCCAACCCATCTATCACATCCACACTAGATCTATTGCTCACACAACAGCCACACAGATTCACAGACTGCACAACAATCGAGTTCAGCGACAACGACCACATCCCGGTTTTATACAAACTAGGACAAGACAACACACCAACCCAACATACAGACTACAAATATAAATTCCGGAACGGAGACTGGAAACTATACAAAAACATAGCATACGAAAACACACCCTACATCACCACCCTACACACTACAAATGACATCGACACGGCCATTGCAACAGTAAACAACATCATACACAAAGCAGCCCAAACATCTATCCCCACATTCACCCCCACACCGATACACCTACGCAAACCCCCTAAACATATACTAACACTCATAAAACAACGCAACAACATCAAAAACTGTTGGTATAGGACGAAAGACCATACCTACAAACCCATCATTAACAGTCTCACAAAACAAATCACATCCCTAATGTCGCAGTGGAAAACGTCCCTCTGGCATGAACAGTTACGCCTCACACATAACGACCATAGGAAATTCTGGAAACTTACCAGAAGCCATAACACCAAATCAAAATCGGTGAAAATTCAACGAGGCGATGAGCTCCTCACCCCCGCAGATCAGGCTGACATTCTCTCTGACTATTACGTAGAAAGGGACAACTCACGCAACAGTAACACATACCACCACAACCCCTCCACCGATAACACACAGAATTCAATATTCTCTACATATAAAGACCTGACTGCAATCCTGAGGAAAACTAAGGGAAACAAATCACCCGGGAAAGACAATATTCCATACGTCCTTCTCAAACAACTCCCCCGAAAAACCCTAATGTTTCTCCTTAACATTTTTAATTCCTGCTCACGCCTCAGATACTTCCCTACGGAGTGGAAACATGCTATCGTCGTTCCACTCCTCAAACCCCGTAAACGAGGAGCGGTTCCGGAAGAATACCGGCCAATTAGTCTCCTCAACCATATCTCAAAAATATATGAGAAACTACTCATTATCCACATCCGAAAACACTGCGATACACACGACATCATACCCCCGCAACAGACGGGGTTCTCGCGTGGAGTTAGCTGTTATCACCACGTAGCCAAGCTGCAATACGATATAGCTAACAATCTCCATAAAAACCTTGCCACAGCAATGATTTCACTCGATTGCACACAGGCTTTCGACTCTGTGTCCTACCCCATCCTTATCAATAAACTCACTCACTATCAATTCCCGGACCAAATGGTCGACATCATAGGATCATACCTCACTGACCGGTACTTTGTAGTCCGGGTCAGAAATGAAATTTCAGCCCCCCGCCAAGTTACATGCGGAGTCCCCCAGGGCTCTGTCCTTGCGCCTATACTTTTCAACATATATACTGCCCAAGTAGTAGGGACAAAGATTGAGAATACCACAATCGCCGCATATGCTGATGACATTGCTATTTATACAGCCAGCATGAATGCGAAACATGCAATGCGCAAGGCACAGATAGTAGCTCAACAAATCACAGACCAATTAAAAGACATAAACATACTCATTAACACGCAGAAAACAGATGCTATCACATTCTCATACAAGAAAACACCCGATAAAACACCAACATTAAACGGCCAAACCATCACAACAAAGAAACACCTCACATACCTAGGTATTAAACTGGAATCACACTTATCATTCACAGCACACATACAAAACAGAATTCACACTGTCAGATCAACATCAACACAACTACAGCACCTACTCTACTCACCAGGGCTGTCACTCAGACTCAAACTACTTATATACAAATCTATACTAAGACCATCTCTTTTACACGGAGCACCACTCTTACACTTTCTCTACCCAACAGCCCTGAAGAAACTACAGCAATATCAAAACAGTATACTCATGAAGATATGTAGAGGCACCACATTAGAAAGACGTAACATGAATCACATTCACGATACATTACAACTCGACACAATACAAAAACACATATCACGTAGGCACATCAAATTCTTTGACAACCTACCATCATCATTCAATCCCCTATTCCGCACTCTCACACCATCCTTACTCCCAGCCAGATGGCAAGGCCGTAAGGGTCCAACCAACCCAATCAACATCATCATATAAACCTGCCTTACGGTTACTCCCCCACTAACTCCCTTCTCCTCTAGCCCTGTCCTCTATTCCATTATCCTTCCCCCTCCCCTTTTATTTCTTTTATTTTATGTTTATAAATGACAACACGCGGAGGCCCCTCAACTCCTATCACATCATGTTGAGCTGAACCACAGCGAAAACAACATAACTTATCTACTCAACGCACCTTCAAATACCACAGGTAGTATAAGGTAATAAGGTAAATTAGCATCGTTCCATAGTATTATGGTTCGAATTTTCCATTTTAATCCTGTTTTTCTGTTTTAGAGGGATCAGAAAAAAAAAAAAAAAAAAAAAAAAAAAAAAAAAAAAAAAAAAAAAAAAAAAGAAAAAAAAAAAAAAAAAAAAAAAAAAAAAAAAAAAAAAAAAAAAAAAAAAAAAAAAAAAAAAAAAAAAAAAAAACGTCGGCGAGAGAGGTGTCGTTACTACTTGTTTCTAAATGGATCCCAGTGACACAAAATACATAGGAAATCGGTCCTGTATCTAACCCGAGACAGACCATCGGAGACCCCGTATCGCCTGAGAAAGAGGATAGAGCATTTTAATAATATTTTCGAGAACCAGTCGGAAAGATGTCATGGGATAACATCAGACGAGTGCTAACAACACTTGAATGAATCCGTTTTCGCGTAGACTGGAAGCATTGAAACTCTTCGGAAGAAAGGGATTCTGGAAGTTTAATGGTTCCGAAAGAGGGGGGTACCGCCGAAACGTCTCGAGAGGGAAGCAGAAGTAATTTAAAAATGACTATTTTAAGAGGAGTTGGAGTGAAGACGACCGATCTCCGAGATTCGGCGGTGGTTTCAGACTAGGCCCGAGTTTTTGGAGAGCGCTCGGCCACACGTGGGTGTGGAGGGAAGTAAGGAGAGAGGACGCCGAAAATCGTATCAGGTTAAACTGGTCTGTTGAGCCACAGAGGGGAGTTTACAGATAGAAATTGAACACAAAACAATCCTAGGGAGAAATAATTCTGGGAATAAGATGTGCGGTGTCTTCGTTACGGTCCGTCCCACTTTACGAAATTACCCTCAAACGGGGTGTTTAGTATCGTACACTAGCGCACCAAGCGGAAATGACTGAAACTACAACTGAAGCTGCCGCTCCTACGACTCCGGCAACACCCAAGGCGAAGAAGGGTAAGGCCGCTGCTGCAACCGGTGCCAAGAAGCCCAAGACGGCGCCTTCCCACCCGCCCGTTTCTCAGATGGTGACGGCTGCCATCAAGTCACTCAAGGAGAGAGGCGGATCTTCGACCCAGGCGATCAAAAAGTACATCAGCTCGACGTACAAGATCGACGCGGAGAAGAAGTCTCACTTTATCAAGAAGTACCTCGTCTCCGCGGTTGCCTCCGGCTCGCTCGTTCAGACCAAAGGCAAAGGCGCATCAGGCTCCTTCAAACTAGCCGGTGCCGGAGGTGAAGGGAAGAAAGTAGCCACCACGAAGAAGGCCCCAGCCAAATCGTCCGCCGCCAGCAAATCAAAGGCCCCTAAGGCCAAACCTGCGGCATCTAAGAAGGCAGCTGCAGCGCCAAAGGCTAAGAAGACCAAGAAGCCTCCAACTGCCGCTAAGACCCCCAAGCCTAAGGTGGCCAAAGCCAAGCCCGCTACGACACCCAAGGCGAAGAAGGCCCCTGCCAAAAAGGCCCCAGCTAAGAAGACAGCGGCCAAGAAAGCTTCACCGAAGAAGAAGTAGGTCGTTTTCCCCAACCGCTACCTCCTCAAGGAGTGGTGATTTTAAACGGCTCTTTTCAGAGCCACTAAAAAAGTCTGACACCTTTCTATCGTCAAAAACGACAACCCCTCGTTCCTTTCCCTCCTCATCGCCAAGTAGCAAAATGTGATAAGTTCGTTAAATATCAATATATTATATTTTAACGGAATGAAATATCAATCAATTCGGGTTATATTGAAGTTAAGCATTGAGCATTAACGCGATCATGTGTGATAATGGGAACGACAATAGTAAGCTTTATAATATTAAGTCCACATATGTAGTCGGTACCCTTTGTCGGCGACCCTTTGATGACTGTTATATGTTTGTTTGTTTTTTCGCGCTTTTCCCGTGCTTTGCACAGCAAGACGAATGACATATGAGCTAAGTCATTATGAATGAAATTAATGAGTACAGATGACTGTAATTGAAACCTTTTTTTTTTTTTCTTTCTTTGTAACTCTAAAACAGACAATGTAGAATTAATATAAGTATAATAGCATCCACTAACGAGGTAATGGAACGATACCGTATACACCCATTTACCTCAACTCCAAATAATATTAGCTGATCAAAATATATAATCTATATGAATAAAAGTGAAATTCTGTTTGTTTGTTTGTTCTTTATAGAAATCCATACCGTTGGTCCTAAATTCTCCAAATTTCGCTCAGTGGTTCTTTCATTTTTATGGAATGGTTCAGGTTTATTAGAAAAATGAAATTCCTCGGGTGTAACCGGAATATACAGCTAGTAAATAATATTATAAGCGAAATTGCAAAACCACGATCGTATCGTTCTCACTTTAACTTTAAATTATTTCAAATATTATTTGTTGCATGTGTTTATCACTCCATGCACGCCCATCGTATATCTTTATTATCTTGATATTATCTTGATCTTTATTTAACTTTTAAGCACTATCAGTACATCAATATTCCAGTGAAGGCACATGACTACTGAGTGAACATTTTTTTTTTTTTAAAGATGGTGCTGTATACAAATAGATATGTCTGGACTCAATAATAACATAAAAATGAGATAATGCATAATGTAAAAATGCATAAAAAATTGGAAAAGCTACAGAAAGAAGTATACAATACAAAAAAATAATAAAAGTACAAGAGGTACAGAGATAATTGCAGGTACCTATGAAATCAAAACTAGGATTTGAGGTTGCGGAAGATGTTAGAATAAGTGGATGAAATTATCTCTTTATCTGTTTTATGATTTACAGGGTTATTTTATTTATTTATTTATTTTTTCCAGATGGATGAAAATGGATTCTGAGATATTTTCCAATTTTTTATGTTACATTAAGTATGTATTATCTAATTTTTATGTTATTATTGAGTCCAGACATAGCTATTTGTATACAGTACCATCTATTTTGTTAGTTTTAAAAAACAAAAAAATTTTGTTCCCTCAGTTGTCATGTGCCTTTCACTTCAAAAGCGTTGGATTTCCCCGTCATAAACCTTTGAAGTCGGCAAACCAACCCCCTACCACTACCTCTCGCCTTATTTTTACCTTTAGTCTTAGTATCCACCTGGACTAAGTAGGTAAATATCAGATTCTATTTTATCTTGTTAACCAGCCACTTATTTGAATATCCATGTATACACAGAGATAAATGCGTTGGATTTCCCCGTCATAAACCTTTGAAGTCGGCAAACCGACCCCCTACCACTACCTCTCACCTTATTTTTACCTTTAGTCTAAGCGTTGGATTTCCCCGTCATAAACCTTTGAAGTCGGCAAACCAACCCCCTACCACTACCTCTCACCTTATTTTTACCTTTAGTCTATGCGTTGGATTTCCCCGTCATAAACCTTTGAAGTCGGCAAACCAACCCCCTACCACTACCTCTCACCTTATTTTTACCTTTAGTCTTAGTATCCACCTGGACTCAGTAGGTAAATATCAGATTCTATTTTATCTTGTTAACATATATTTGTTTTGTTGGCTTACCACAATAAAATCATTGTAAACTGAAAATCCTGACTATCATTTAACCTATCGTAAAAACAATATTGTTTATGCTTATATCAGTGGATCGTGCGGGGCGGCATTCCTTTGTCGGCGACAGTTCAGATAGACAATGATCCTTGTTGTCCTTAGATCCCTTATGACTCGCGGTACTTCAGGATTTAGTTCGTGACAATAAAGTAATGCTATGAAAATGTTTTTGAGGAAAATATAGTACCCGAGCGGTGGGGGTGAGAGGGGGAGGAGAGAGAGAGTTGGAGAGAGATATAGAAATAATAATAAAAATCATAATAAATGAATGTCCGATATTGAGGACGGGTGAGGGAACCGCCCGATAGGTAGCAGCCTGGTGTAAGTACGAGGTATAGGGTGGGGGACAACTAAACGTGATTGGTCCGCGCAGAGCGGCAAACGGGTATAAAAGGCAGCAAGGGGGGGCTATTGGTATTATTTCGTCAACGACAGAGAACAGAAACAGTAGAAGGATGTCTGGACGTGGAAAAGGTGGCAAAGCTAAGGGAAAGGCAAAGACCCGTTCATCCAGGGCTGGTCTCCAGTTCCCCGTCGGTCGTATCCACCGTCTCCTCAGGAAAGGTAACTACGCCGAGAGAGTGGGAGCAGGAGCTCCGGTGTACCTCGCTGCAGTTATGGAATACCTGGCTGCCGAAGTTCTCGAGTTGGCCGGCAACGCAGCTCGTGATAACAAGAAAACTAGGATCATCCCGCGTCACCTGCAGCTCGCCATCAGGAACGACGAGGAGTTGAACAAGCTGTTGTCGGGAGTCACCATCGCTCAAGGAGGAGTTCTTCCCAACATCCAGGCCGTTCTGCTGCCGAAGAAGACAGAGAAGAGCTCTTAAGCCTAATGCTGGGGCTAGCCTCTCGACCTTCTCTTTTCAACGGCCCTTTTCAGGGCCACAAAATATGTAGACTATACTTTCACAAAAGCGTTTAAAGACCTCTCAACACGCCATCCTCCCATATCGGCAGTCGTCGATGTCGGGGTACCACCCGTTGGAAGCTTTCGATTAGGTTAATATACATATATGTATGTTGATTGTTGACAAGCTTGCAGATCATAGGTTTATCTTCGGCTACAGATCGATGAAAGTAATTACAGGAACGGAAGGATTGTCAAATTTTAATGAACGATAATCAAATGAAAAATGATACGAGTTTGTATATAAACGAAAGTGTTTGCATTTAATAAGTGTGTGTTTGTATGCACACACACACACACACACACACACACATGTATGTATATATATATATATATATATATATATATATATATATATATTTATTTATTTTTTCAACTTGTAAAATCAATAAATGTATATTATTATACACACATTGAACACGCACAAGCTCTCCCTCACCCCATCTCTTCCACCTAGGAGAAGGGGAAGTGACGCATAAACTGTCCACCAGAGCGCATACCATACCTTCCTTGTTTGGACCAATCGGAATGTGAGACCTACCTATATAAGCCCGGAGTTACCATCCGTCGGGCGAGATACCACAGGTAGTATAAGGTAATAAGGTAAATAAGCATCGTTCCATAGTATTATGGTTCGAATTTCCCATTTTAATCCTGTTTTTCTGTTTTAGAGGGATCAGAAAAAAAAGAAAAAAAAAAAAAAAAAAAAAAAAAAAAAAAAAAAATAACGTCGGGCGAGCAGTCGAATATCGTTCTCTGACCGGCTAAGATGACTGGACGTGGCAAGGGAGGAAAGGGTTTGGGCAAAGGAGGAGCCAAGAGGCATAGGAAAGTACTCCGAGACAACATCCAAGGTATCACCAAACCCGCCATAAGAAGATTGGCCAGGCGAGGAGGTGTGAAGCGTATATCGGGTCTTATCTACGAAGAAACCCGTGGCGTGCTGAAGGTGTTCTTGGAAAACGTCATCCGCGACGCAGTCACCTACACCGAACACGCCAAGAGGAAGACCGTTACCGCCATGGACGTCGTCTACGCCCTGAAGAGGCAGGGTCGTACTCTGTACGGTTTCGGCGGTTAAATTCGACGTCGTCGTGTGTACCTGGTGACCGGGGTAAAGTTTCAACGGCCCTTTTCAGGGCCACCAAAACTTGATAAGACTTTCTTAGTTACGCTCTAGATTTGCGCTCCACAATCCCTCCGCTCCCAAGAGAAAAATAATGTAAACGGTGTACATTGCGATTTTCTGGTTATTTTAACGGTTACTCATTTTTTTTTTTCCATCATTTTCTTATCAACATCCAAACTTACTAACTGAATAAAACGTTACACAGCACAGACAATCGAACGAAATCATTTACGACTATTTTTACATGAAACGGATAGCGGTAGTTAACAATACTTCGTATAACAGTCTATCGAGTTATAAAAGAGATAAATTGCATGCATGTTATTGACCCCCCGATATCCAACTGCATAAATAATGAGGATTAAAATCAATTCAGGCGGCAATTCACAAAATATTCTAAAGCCATACCTCGAAGGTTGGTAAAGCGGTATGTGATAATAAAGTTAAGTTTTATCCGTCGAATAAAAGAGGTGGTCCAAGGATAGAGTTTATTTTATTGCTTTATGATTATGGATAGTGAAAAAATGTATATTTCATAATTCAAGGAATACAGTTTCAAATTTATTTAACTAAACAAAAAAAGAAGGTAGAAGTGCACATGAGACAAAGAAAAAAGCCGACACATCATCCCGCTCATGCTGATTGGCCAGACGCACCCCCCACCACCCAGTTCCACCTATAAAACGCCCGATAACCAAGTGCCTCGCATAGTCCTTCTCAAACAACTCCCCCGAAAAACCCTAATGTTTCTCCTTAACATTTATAATTCCTGCTCACGCCTCAGATACTTCCCTACGGAGTGGAAACATGCTATCGTCGTTCCACTCCTCAAACCCCGTAAACGAGGAGCGGTTCCGGAAGAATACCGGCCAATTAGTCTCCTCAACCACATCTCAAAAATATATGAGAAACTACTCATTATCCACATCCGAAAACACTGCGATACACACGACATCATACCCCCGGAACAGACGGGGTTCTCGCGTGGAGTTAGCTGTTATCACCACGTAGCCAAGCTGCAATACGATATAGCTAACAATCTCCATAAAAACCTTGCCACAGCAATGATTTCACTCGATTGCACACAGGCTTTCGACTCTGTGTCCTACCCCATCCTTATCAATAAACTCACTCACTATCAATTCCCGGACCAAATGGTCGACATCATAGGATCATACCTCACTGACCGGTACTTTGTAGTCCGGGTCAGAAATGAAATTTCAGCCCCCCGCCAAGTTACATGCGGAGTCCCCCAGGGCTCTGTCCTTGCGCCTATACTTTTCAACATATATACTGCCCAAGTAGTAGGGACAAAGATTGAGAATACCACAATCGCCGCATATGCTGATGACATTGCTATTTATACAGCCAGCATGAATGCGAAACATGCAATGCGCAAGGCACAGATAGTAGCTCAACAAATCACAGACCAATTAAAAGACATCAACATACTCATCAACACGCAGAAAACAGATGCTATCACATTCTCATACAAGAAAACACCCGATAAAACACCAACATTAAACGGCCAAACCATCACAACAAAGAAACACCTCACATACCTAGGTATTAAACTCGAATCACACTTATCATTCACAGCACACATACAGAACAGAATTCACACTGTCAGATCAACATCAACACAACTACAGCACCTACTCTACTCACCAGGGCTGTCACTCAGACTCAAATTACTCATATACAAATCTATTCTCAGACCATCTCTTTTACACGGAGCACCACTCTTACACTATCTCTACCCAACAGCCCTGAAGAAACTACAGCAATATCAGAACAGCATACTCATGAAGATATGTAGAGGCACCACATTAGAAAGACGGAACATGAATCACATTCACGATACATTACAACTCGACACAATACAAAAACACATATCACGTAGGCACATTAAATTTTTTGATAACCTACCCTCATCCTTCAATCCGCTATTCCGCACTCTCACACCATCCTTACTTCCAGCCAGATGGCAAGGCCGTAAGGGTCCAACCAACCCAATTAACATTATCATATAAACCTGCCTTACGGTTACTCCCCCACTAACTCCCTTCTCCTCTAGCCCTGTCCTCTATTCCATTATCCTTCCCCCTCCCTTTAACTTTATTATTTTATGTTTTTATATAATAACACGCGGAGGCCCCTCAACTCCTATTACATCATGTTGAGCTGAACCACAGCGAAAACAACATAACTTATCTAGTCAACGCACCTTCAAATACCATAGGTAGTATAAGGTATTAAGGTAAATCAGCATCGTTCCATAGTTATTATGGTTCGAATTTCACATTTTAATCCTGTTTTTCTGTTTTAGAGGGATCAGAAAAAAAAAAAAAAAAAAAAAAAAAAAAAAAAAAAAAAAAAAAAAAAAAAAAAAAAAAAAAAAAGCCTCGCATAGTTCTGTAAGATGGCCCGTACCAAGCAGACCGCTAGGAAATCGACAGGAGGCAAAGCTCCAAGGAAGCAGCTGGCCACCAAAGCCGCCAGGAAGAGTGCTCCGGCCACTGGAGGAGTAAAGAAGCCTCACAGGTATAGGCCCGGAACAGTCGCTCTCAGAGAAATCAGGAGGTACCAGAAAAGTACCGAGCTGCTCATCAGGAAACTCCCGTTCCAGAGGTTGGTGAGGGAGATCGCCCAGGACTTCAAGACCGACCTGAGGTTCCAGAGTTCAGCCGTGATGGCACTCCAGGAGGCCAGCGAAGCCTACCTCGTAGGTCTCTTCGAGGATACCAACTTGTGCGCAATCCACGCCAAGAGGGTCACCATTATGCCAAAGGATATCCAGCTGGCTCGCCGTATCCGCGGAGAACGAGCTTAAGGGCTGTCCGCACCCTGCCGTACTTTCAACGGCCCTTTTCAGGGCCACAAAATTGGTCTATTCTCTTTCTGACAAGAATATCTATGGAAACAGTTAGTCAAGTACATATACATGGGATGGGCACGTATTCCATAATCGACAACGATAATATAATCATGGCGGAAGCTGTCCACAAAATGATACAAATACTTAAATTGTAATATAAATACAAAAGAGAAAAGATCAGAAAAAGGCCGTCGGATAATGTAAAAGTGGTCGTCATCCTTCCGAATCAACTCTGAAGCTAATTTCGTGTTTCAAATTAAGCAAATGCTAACTAAATGAGTTGTTTGTAAGGATTTGTTCAGTATAAATTGTTCAGGTAAAGTCCACTTTACCACCGACTTCGTCACGCTCATCTCTAACGATCGGACCTACAAACATCAAAAAAATAAGTAATATAATATTTAAAAATAAATTGCTCATCCATCAATCATTACCATTAATGATGAGCGCTATTAATGCTAACCGAAATTATTATTAATTACATACATTAACAACGTGCATTTCATCAATTTTAACTAATTCTACTTTTACCATCTCTCTTCTAACATCATTCATCTCTTGTTCTAAGGTTCGGTTCCATTAACAATTAAAACTCATTTCAAGACAAATAATTTATTAGGAATAGGTCGAGTGTCTCTACGTACATACTTATATAGAAGTATATTATATATTGATAAACAATGGCGTGTTTATACGGCCGGTAAAGAACAAAGGTGGCGGCGTCCCCTTTCGGCAACCCTTTGATCCTGAGAATACCTGTCCCTAGTAAGGTTACCCTTTTATTGTAATTCCCCAAGTAGTACATTGGACTGTATCCCAATAGGGGAAAACTCTATCCTTAACCACTGAAGGACTGCGAAATTCGAAAATGTAACATTTATGGAATGGAAGACGAACTTCTAAACCGAAAAAACAAATTCTATATATTATTATTAAAAGTATATAACTTTCAATATATACTAGACCATTTATCGCCACGTTTGATGCGCAGAGATGGATCGCAAGATGAATTATGACAATGTTCCTGCTCTTCAGTTCTTTCACGAATAGTAGGAGGATGAGATTATGATGGCAAGGCCGTATGAAGTGTAATTCTTATACCAGTTAGGTACTTACTGGTATGGTCGATTGTTTAACTGTTTTTTTAATTTTATTTATTTTTTACCCTCCTTCTCTTCTTTATCTTTATTATATCATTGTTTTTTATTTTATTTTTTTTTTAAACCTTTCTTTCACTGCCCAATTTTCATGACATATATAAACGGCTATAAGGAAACCTTAACGACGATTCGCCGGAGAGCGGGAGGAGACAGTGCATGGTGCACAGCCGTGTCGTTACTACTTGTTTCTAAATGGATCCCAGTGACACAAAATACATAGGAAATCGGTCCTGTATCTAACCCGAGACAGACCATCGGAGACCCCGTATCGCCTGAGAAAGAGGATAGAGCATTTTAATAATATTTTCGAGAACCAGTCGGAAAGATGTCATGGGATAACATCAGACGAGTGCTAACAACACTTGAATGAATCCGTTTTCGCGTAGACTGGAAGCATTGAAACTCTTCGGAAGAAAGGGATTCTGGAAGTTTAATGGTTCCGAAAGAGGGGGGTACCGCCGAAACGTCTCGAGAGGGAAGCAGAAGTAATTTAAAAATGACTATTTTAAGAGGAGTTGGAGTGAAGACGACCGATCTCCGAGATTCGGCGGTGGTTTCAGACTAGGCCCGAGTTTTTGGAGAGCGCTCGGCCACACGTGGGTGTGGAGGGAAGTAAGGAGAGAGGACGCCGAAAATCGTATCAGGTTAAACTGGTCTGTTGAGCCACAGAGGGGAGTTTACAGATAGAAATTGAACACAAAACAATCCTAGGGAGAAATAATTCTGGGAATAAGATGTGCGGTGTCTTCGTTACGGTCCGTCCCACTTTACGAAATTACCCTCAAACGGGGTGTTTAGTATCGCCCGCAGATCAGGCTGACATCCTCTCTGACTATTACGTAGAAAGGGACAACTCACGCAACAGTAACACATACCACCACAACCCCTCCACCGATAATACACAGAATTCAATATTCTCTACATATAAAGACCTGACTGCAATCCTGAGGAAAACTAAGGGAAACAAATCACCCGGGAAAGACAATATTCCATACGTCCTTCTCAAACAACTCCCCCGAAAAACCCTAATGTTTCTCCTTAACATTTTTAATTCCTGCTCACGCCTCAGATACTTCCCTACGGAGTGGAAACATGCTATCGTCGTTCCACTCCTCAAACCCCGTAAACGAGGAGCGGTTCCGGAAGAATACCGGCCAATTAGTCTCCTCAACCATATCTCAAAAATATATGAGAAACTACTCATTATCCACATCCGAAAACACTGCGACACACACGACATCATACCCCCGGAACAGACGGGGTTCTCGCGTGGAGTTAGCTGTTATCACCACGTAGCCAAGCTGCAATACGATATAGCTAACAATCTCCATAAAAACCTGGCCACAGCAATGATTTCACTCGATTGCACACAGGCTTTCGACTCTGTGTCCTATCCCATCCTAATCCACAAACTCACACACTACCAATTCCCGGACCAACTGATCGACATCATAGGATCATACCTCACTGACCGGTACTTTGTAGTCCGGGTCAGAAATGAAATTTCAGCCCCCCGCCAAGTTACATGCGGAGTCCCCCAGGGCTCTGTCCTTGCGCCTATACTTTTCAACATATATACTGCCCAAGTAGTAGGGACAAAGATTGAGAATACCACAATCGCCGCATATGCTGATGACATTGCTATTTATACAGCCAGCATGAATGCGAAACATGCAATGCGCAAGGCACAGATAGTAGCTCAACAAATCACAGACCAATTAAAAGACATCAACATACTCATTAACACCCAGAAAACAGATGCTATCACATTTTCATACAAGAAAACACCCGATAAAACACCAACATTAAACGGCCAAACCATCACAACAAAGAAACACCTCACATACCTAGGTATTAAACTGGAATCACACTTATCATTCACAGCACACATACAGAACAGAATTCACACTGTCAGATCAACATCAACACAACTACAGCACCTACTCTACTCACCAGGGCTGTCACTCAGACTCAAACTACTTATATACAAATCTATACTAAGACCATCTCTTTTACACGGAGCACCACTCCTACACTTTCTCTACCCAACAGCCCTGAAGAAACTACAGCAATATCAAAACAGTATACTCATGAAGATATGTAGAGGCACCACATTAGAAAGACGTAACATGAATCACATTCACGATACATTACAACTCGACACAATACAAAAACACATATCACGTAGGCACATCAAATTCTTTGACAACCTACCCTCATCATTTAATCCCCTATTCCGCACTCTCACACCATCCTTACTCCCAGCCAGATGGCAAGGCCGTAAGGGTCCAACCAACCCAATTAACATCATCATATAAACCTGCCTTACGGTTACTCCCCCACTAACTCCCTTCTCCTCTAGCCCTGTCCTCTATTCCATTATCCTTCCCCCTCCCTTTTATTTTGTTATTTTATGTTTTATAAATAATAACACGCGGAGGCCCCTCAACTCCTAAGATATCATGATGAGCTGCACCACAGCGAAAAGAACATAACTTATCAACTCAACCCACCTTCAAATACCACAGGTAGTATAAGGTAATAAGGTAAATAAGCATCGTTCCATAGTATTATGGTTCGAATTTCCCATTTTAATCCTGTTTTTCTGTCTTAGAGGGATCAGAAAAAAAAAAAAAAAAAAAAAAAAAAAAAAAAAAAAAAAAAAAAAAAAAAAGTTTAGTATCGTACACTAGCGCACCAAGCGGAAATGACTGAAACTACAACTGAAGCTGCCGCTCCTACGACTCCGGCAACACCCAAGGCGAAGAAGGGTAAGGCCGCTGCTGCAACCGGTGCCAAGAAGCCCAAGACGGCGCCTTCCCACCCGCCCGTTTCTCAGATGGTGACGGCTGCCATCAAGTCACTCAAGGAGAGAGGCGGATCTTCGACCCAGGCGATCAAAAAGTACATCAGCTCGACGTACAAGATCGACGCGGAGAAGAAGTCTCACTTTATCAAGAAGTACCTCGTCTCCGCGGTTGCCTCCGGCTCGCTCGTTCAGACCAAAGGCAAAGGCGCATCAGGCTCCTTCAAACTAGCCGGTGCCGGAGGTGAAGGGAAGAAAGTAGCCACCACGAAGAAGGCCCCAGCCAAATCGTCCGCCGCCAGCAAATCAAAGGCCCCTAAGGCCAAACCTGCGGCATCTAAGAAGGCAGCTGCAGCGCCAAAGGCTAAGAAGACCAAGAAGCCTCCAACTGCCGCTAAGACCCCCAAGCCTAAGGTGGCCAAAGCCAAGCCCGCTACGACACCCAAGGCGAAGAAGGCCCCTGCCAAAAAGGCCCCAGCTAAGAAGACAGCGGCCAAGAAAGCTTCACCGAAGAAGAAGTAGGTCGTTTTCCCCAACCGCTACCTCCTCAAGGAGTGGTGATTTTAAACGGCTCTTTTCAGAGCCACTAAAAAAGTCTGACACCTTTCTATCGTCAAAAACGACAACCCCTCGTTCCTTTCCCTCCTCATCGCCAAGTAGCAAAATGTGATAAGTTCGTTAAATATCAATATATTATATTTTAACGGAATGAAATATCAATCAATTCGGGTTATATTGAAGTTAAGCATTGAGCATTAACGCGATCATGTGTGATAATGGGAACGACAATAGTAAGCTTTATAATATTAAGTCCACATATGTAGTCGGTACCCTTTGTCGGCGACCCTTTGATGACTGTTATATGTTTGTTTGTTTTTTCGCGCTTTTCCCGTGCTTTGCACAGCAAGACGAATGACATATGAGCTAAGTCATTATGAATGAAATTAATGAGTACAGATGACTGTAATTGAAACCTTTTTTTTTTTTTCTTTCTTTGTAACTCTAAAACAGACAATGTAGAATTAATATAAGTATAATAGCATCCACTAACGAGGTAATGGAACGATACCGTATACACCCATTTACCTCAACTCCAAATAATATTAGCTGATCAAAATATATAATCTATATGAATAAAAGTGAAATTCTGTTTGTTTGTTTGTTCTTTATAGAAATCCATACCGTTGGTCCTAAATTCTCCAAATTTCGCTCAGTGGTTCTTTCATTTTTATGGAATGGTTCAGGTTTATTAGAAAAATGAAATTCCTCGGGTGTAACCGGAATATACAGCTAGTAAATAATATTATAAGCGAAATTGCAAAACCACGATCGTATCGTTCTCACTTTAACTTTAAATTATTTCAAATATTATTTGTTGCATGTGTTTATCACTCCATGCACGCCCATCGTATATCTTTATTATCTTGATATTATCTTGATCTTTATTTAACTTTTAAGCACTATCAGTACATCAATATTCCAGTGAAGGCACATGACTACTGAGTGAACATTTTTTTTTTTTTAAAGATGGTGCTGTATACAAATAGATATGTCTGGACTCAATAATAACATAAAAATGAGATAATGCATAATGTAAAAATGCATAAAAAATTGGAAAAGCTACAGAAAGAAGTATACAATACAAAAAAATAATAAAAGTACAAGAGGTACAGAGATAATTGCAGGTACCTATGAAATCAAAACTAGGATTTGAGGTTGCGGAAGATGTTAGAATAAGTGGATGAAATTATCTCTTTATCTGTTTTATGATTTACAGGGTTATTTTATTTATTTATTTATTTTTTCCAGATGGATGAAAATGGATTCTGAGATATTTTCCAATTTTTTATGTTACATTAAGTATGTATTATCTAATTTTTATGTTATTATTGAGTCCAGACATAGCTATTTGTATACAGTACCATCTATTTTGTTAGTTTTAAAAAACAAAAAAATTTTGTTCCCTCAGTTGTCATGTGCCTTTCACTTCAAAAGCGTTGGATTTCCCCGTCATAAACCTTTGAAGTCGGCAAACCAACCCCCTACCACTACCTCTCGCCTTATTTTTACCTTTAGTCTTAGTATCCACCTGGACTAAGTAGGTAAATATCAGATTCTATTTTATCTTGTTAACCAGCCACTTATTTGAATATCCATGTATACACAGAGATAAATGCGTTGGATTTCCCCGTCATAAACCTTTGAAGTCGGCAAACCGACCCCCTACCACTACCTCTCACCTTATTTTTACCTTTAGTCTAAGCGTTGGATTTCCCCGTCATAAACCTTTGAAGTCGGCAAACCAACCCCCTACCACTACCTCTCACCTTATTTTTACCTTTAGTCTATGCGTTGGATTTCCCCGTCATAAACCTTTGAAGTCGGCAAACCAACCCCCTACCACTACCTCTCACCTTATTTTTACCTTTAGTCTTAGTATCCACCTGGACTCAGTAGGTAAATATCAGATTCTATTTTATCTTGTTAACATATATTTGTTTTGTTGGCTTACCACAATAAAATCATTGTAAACTGAAAATCCTGACTATCATTTAACCTATCGTAAAAACAATATTGTTTATGCTTATATCAGTGGATCGTGCGGGGCGGCATTCCTTTGTCGGCGACAGTTCAGATAGACAATGATCCTTGTTGTCCTTAGATCCCTTATGACTCGCGGTACTTCAGGATTTAGTTCGTGACAATAAAGTAATGCTATGAAAATGTTTTTGAGGAAAATATAGTACCCGAGCGGTGGGGGTGAGAGGGGGAGGAGAGAGAGAGTTGGAGAGAGATATAGAAATAATAATAAAAATCATAATAAATGAATGTCCGATATTGAGGACGGGTGAGGGAACCGCCCGATAGGTAGCAGCCTGGTGTAAGTACGAGGTATAGGGTGGGGGACAACTAAACGTGATTGGTCCGCGCAGAGCGGCAAACGGGTATAAAAGGCAGCAAGGGGGGGCTATTGGTATTATTTCGTCAACGACAGAGAACAGAAACAGTAGAAGGATGTCTGGACGTGGAAAAGGTGGCAAAGCTAAGGGAAAGGCAAAGACCCGTTCATCCAGGGCTGGTCTCCAGTTCCCCGTCGGTCGTATCCACCGTCTCCTCAGGAAAGGTAACTACGCCGAGAGAGTGGGAGCAGGAGCTCCGGTGTACCTCGCTGCAGTTATGGAATACCTGGCTGCCGAAGTTCTCGAGTTGGCCGGCAACGCAGCTCGTGATAACAAGAAAACTAGGATCATCCCGCGTCACCTGCAGCTCGCCATCAGGAACGACGAGGAGTTGAACAAGCTGTTGTCGGGAGTCACCATCGCTCAAGGAGGAGTTCTTCCCAACATCCAGGCCGTTCTGCTGCCGAAGAAGACAGAGAAGAGCTCTTAAGCCTAATGCTGGGGCTAGCCTCTCGACCTTCTCTTTTCAACGGCCCTTTTCAGGGCCACAAAATATGTAGACTATACTTTCACAAAAGCGTTTAAAGACCTCTCAACACGCCATCCTCCCATATCGGCAGTCGTCGATGTCGGGGTACCACCCGTTGGAAGCTTTCGATTAGGTTAATATACATATATGTATGTTGATTGTTGACAAGCTTGCAGATCATAGGTTTATCTTCGGCTACAGATCGATGAAAGTAATTACAGGAACGGAAGGATTGTCAAATTTTAATGAACGATAATCAAATGAAAAATGATACGAGTTTGTATATAAACGAAAGTGTTTGCATTTAATAAGTGTGTGTTTGTATGCACACACACACACACACACACACACACATGTATGTATATATATATATATATATATATATATATATATATATTTATTTATTTTTTCAACTTGTAAAATCAATAAATGTATATTATTATACACACATTGAACACGCACAAGCTCTCCCTCACCCCATCTCTTCCACCTAGGAGAAGGGGAAGTGACGCATAAACTGTCCACCAGAGCGCATACCATACCTTCCTTGTTTGGACCAATCGGAATGTGAGACCTACCTATATAAGCCCGGAGTTACCATCCGTCGGGCGAGCAGTCGAATATCGTTCTCTGACCGGCTAAGATGACTGGACGTGGCAAGGGAGGAAAGGGTTTGGGCAAAGGAGGAGCCAAGAGGCATAGGAAAGTACTCCGAGACAACATCCAAGGTATCACCAAACCCGCCATAAGAAGATTGGCCAGGCGAGGAGGTGTGAAGCGTATATCGGGTCTTATCTACGAAGAAACCCGTGGCGTGCTGAAGGTGTTCTTGGAAAACGTCATCCGCGACGCAGTCACCTACACCGAACACGCCAAGAGGAAGACCGTTACCGCCATGGACGTCGTCTACGCCCTGAAGAGGCAGGGTCGTACTCTGTACGGTTTCGGCGGTTAAATTCGACGTCGTCGTGTGTACCTGGTGACCGGGGTAAAGTTTCAACGGCCCTTTTCAGGGCCACCAAAACTTGATAAGACTTTCTTAGTTACGCTCTAGATTTGCGCTCCACAATCCCTCCGCTCCCAAGAGAAAAATAATGTAAACGGTGTACATTGCGATTTTCTGGTTATTTTAACGGTTACTCATTTTTTTTTTCCATCATTTTCTTATCAACATCCAAACTTACTAACTGAATAAAACGTTACACAGCACAGACAATCGAACGAAATCATTTACGACTATTTTTACATGAAACGGATAGCGGTAGTTAACAATACTTCGTATAACAGTCTATCGAGTTATAAAAGAGATAAATTGCATGCATGTTATTGACCCCCCGATATCCAACTGCATAAATAATGAGGATTAAAATCAATTCAGGCGGCAATTCACAAAATATTCTAAAGCCATACCTCGAAGGTTGGTAAAGCGGTATGTGATAATAAAGTTAAGTTTTATCCGTCGAATAAAAGAGGTGGTCCAAGGATAGAGTTTATTTTATTGCTTTATGATTATGGATAGTGAAAAAATGTATATTTCATAATTCAAGGAATACAGTTTCAAATTTATTTAACTAAACAAAAAAAGAAGGTAGAAGTGCACATGAGACAAAGAAAAAAGCCGACACATCATCCCGCTCATGCTGATTGGCCAGACGCACCCCCCACCACCCAGTTCCACCTATAAAACGCCCGATAACCAAGTGCCTCGCATAGTTCTGTAAGATGGCCCGTACCAAGCAGACCGCTAGGAAATCGACAGGAGGCAAAGCTCCAAGGAAGCAGCTGGCCACCAAAGCCGCCAGGAAGAGTGCTCCGGCCACTGGAGGAGTAAAGAAGCCTCACAGGTATAGGCCCGGAACAGTCGCTCTCAGAGAAATCAGGAGGTACCAGAAAAGTACCGAGCTGCTCATCAGGAAACTCCCGTTCCAGAGGTTGGTGAGGGAGATCGCCCAGGACTTCAAGACCGACCTGAGGTTCCAGAGTTCAGCCGTGATGGCACTCCAGGAGGCCAGCGAAGCCTACCTCGTAGGTCTCTTCGAGGATACCAACTTGTGCGCAATCCACGCCAAGAGGGTCACCATTATGCCAAAGGATATCCAGCTGGCTCGCCGTATCCGCGGAGAACGAGCTTAAGGGCTGTCCGCACCCTGCCGTACTTTCAACGGCCCTTTTCAGGGCCACAAAATTGGTCTATTCTCTTTCTGACAAGAATATCTATGGAAACAGTTAGTCAAGTACATATACATGGGATGGGCACGTATTCCATAATCGACAACGATAATATAATCATGGCGGAAGCTGTCCACAAAATGATACAAATACTTAAATTGTAATATAAATACAAAAGAGAAAAGATCAGAAAAAGGCCGTCGGATAATGTAAAAGTGGTCGTCATCCTTCCGAATCAACTCTGAAGCTAATTTCGTGTTTCAAATTAAGCAAATGCTAACTAAATGAGTTGTTTGTAAGGATTTGTTCAGAGTCGATTCGGAAGGATGACAAGACTCGGTTATTAAACAAAGAGATAAAACAAACTCTATTATATATATATATATATATATATATATATATATATTATTTTTTTTTTAACAGGTATTTTTTAATATTTCGATAACCAGGTGTTTTCTTTTATCTCTGGAGTCGCCACGCCCTCTGGAAGTGAGCTCGCGCCGTTATTAACGATAGTTACGGTTACTTCCGCAAGATAGCGCTAACAACTTCTCCGCTATTGGCCCGCACGACTCATGCCGAATCGCATATATATAGCCACATAGGAATCCGGACTTCACTTCGGTTTCAGCTGACAATCAGTCAACATGCCACCTAAGGCGAGCGGTAAAGCCATGAAGAAGGCCGGGAAGGCTCAGAAGAACATCTCCAAATCCGACAAGAAGAAGAAGCGAAGGAGGAAGGAGAGCTACGCCATCTATATCTACAAGGTGCTGAAGCAGGTCCACCCCGACACTGGTGTCTCCTCTAAGGCGATGAGCATCATGAACAGTTTCGTCAACGATATTTTCGAACGTATCGCTGCTGAAGCTTCCCGCTTGTCCCACTACAACAAGAGATCGACCATCACGAGCAGGGAAATCCAGACCGCGGTGAGGCTACTACTTCCCGGTGAATTGGCAAAGCACGCCGTCAGCGAAGGTACGAAGGCCGTTACCAAGTACACCAGCTCTAAGTAACGAGTCAATCGTTCCCAGGCTAATTTCAACGGCCCTTTTCAGGGCCACCAACAATCTTAAAAAGCTTTCTCTCTAACACGTACAACGTGGGACGCCAAGTTGGATAGATTTTTATTTTGTTTATCTTATTACGACCCAGTGATTTTCGAATGTAAGAGGCCAAATCGATGAAAACCTGATATGAATTAATTAGTACAAGTTAATCCTGGAGTATTTAAAGCATATTACCCTTGGTAATTCTGAATTTAGGCAGCCAAGTATTAGTAGAGGCCCTTCATCGCTTACAAAGGGAGCTATCTCTCTGTAAACCTTCCAACACAAAGTCCACTTTACCACCGACTTCGTCACGCTCATCTCTAACGATCGGACCTACAAACATCAAAAAAATAAGTAATATAATATTTAAAAATAAATTGCTCATCCATCAATCATTACCATTAATGATGAGCGCTATTAATGCTAACCGAAATTATTATTAATTACATACATTAACAACGTGCATTTCATCAATTTTAACTAATTCTACTTTTACCATCTCTCTTCTAACATCATTCATCTCTTGTTCTAAGGTTCGGTTCCATTAACAATTAAAACTCATTTCAAGACAAATAATTTATTAGGAATAGGTCGAGTGTCTCTACGTACATACTTATATAGAAGTATATTATATATTGATAAACAATGGCGTGTTTATACGGCCGGTAAAGAACAAAGGTGGCGGCGTCCCCTTTCGGCAACCCTTTGATCCTGAGAATACCTGTCCCTAGTAAGGTTACCCTTTTATTGTAATTCCCCAAGTAGTACATTGGACTGTATCCCAATAGGGGAAAACTCTATCCTTAACCACTGAAGGACTGCGAAATTCGAAAATGTAACATTTATGGAATGGAAGACGAACTTCTAAACCGAAAAAACAAATTCTATATATTATTATTAAAAGTATATAACTTTCAATATATACTAGACCATTTATCGCCACGTTTGATGCGCAGAGATGGATCGCAAGATGAATTATGACAATGTTCCTGCTCTTCAGTTCTTTCACGAATAGTAGGAGGATGAGATTATGATGGCAAGGCCGTATGAAGTGTAATTCTTATACCAGTTAGGTACTTACTGGTATGGTCGATTGTTTAACTGTTTTTTTAATTTTATTTATTTTTTACCCTCCTTCTCTTCTTTATCTTTATTATATCATTGTTTTTTATTTTATTTTTTTTTTAAACCTTTCTTTCACTGCCCAATTTTCATGACATATATAAACGGCTATAAGGAAACCTTAACGACGATTCGCCGGAGAGCGGGAGGAGACAGTGCATGGTGCACAGCCGTGTCGTTACTACTTGTTTCTAAATGGATCCCAGTGACACAAAATACATAGGAAATCGGTCCTGTATCTAACCCGAGACAGACCATCGGAGACCCCGTATCGCCTGAGAAAGAGGATAGAGCATTTTAATAATATTTTCGAGAACCAGTCGGAAAGATGTCATGGGATAACATCAGACGAGTGCTAACAACACTTGAATGAATCCGTTTTCGCGTAGACTGGAAGCATTGAAACTCTTCGGAAGAAAGGGATTCTGGAAGTTTAATGGTTCCGAAAGAGGGGGGTACCGCCGAAACGTCTCGAGAGGGAAGCAGAAGTAATTTAAAAATGACTATTTTAAGAGGAGTTGGAGTGAAGACGACCGATCTCCGAGATTCGGCGGTGGTTTCAGACTAGGCCCGAGTTTTTGGAGAGCGCTCGGCCACACGTGGGTGTGGAGGGAAGTAAGGAGAGAGGACGCCGAAAATCGTATCAGGTTAAACTGGTCTGTTGAGCCACAGAGGGGAGTTTACAGATAGAAATTGAACACAAAACAATCCTAGGGAGAAATAATTCTGGGAATAAGATGTGCGGTGTCTTCGTTACGGTCCGTCCCACTTTACGAAATTACCCTCAAACGGGGTGTTTAGTATCGCCCGCAGATCAGGCTGACATCCTCTCTGACTATTACGTAGAAAGGGACAACTCACGCAACAGTAACACATACCACCACAACCCCTCCACCGATAATACACAGAATTCAATATTCTCTACATATAAAGACCTGACTGCAATCCTGAGGAAAACTAAGGGAAACAAATCACCCGGGAAAGACAATATTCCATACGTCCTTCTCAAACAACTCCCCCGAAAAACCCTAATGTTTCTCCTTAACATTTTTAATTCCTGCTCACGCCTCAGATACTTCCCTACGGAGTGGAAACATGCTATCGTCGTTCCACTCCTCAAACCCCGTAAACGAGGAGCGGTTCCGGAAGAATACCGGCCAATTAGTCTCCTCAACCATATCTCAAAAATATATGAGAAACTACTCATTATCCACATCCGAAAACACTGCGACACACACGACATCATACCCCCGGAACAGACGGGGTTCTCGCGTGGAGTTAGCTGTTATCACCACGTAGCCAAGCTGCAATACGATATAGCTAACAATCTCCATAAAAACCTGGCCACAGCAATGATTTCACTCGATTGCACACAGGCTTTCGACTCTGTGTCCTATCCCATCCTAATCCACAAACTCACACACTACCAATTCCCGGACCAACTGATCGACATCATAGGATCATACCTCACTGACCGGTACTTTGTAGTCCGGGTCAGAAATGAAATTTCAGCCCCCCGCCAAGTTACATGCGGAGTCCCCCAGGGCTCTGTCCTTGCGCCTATACTTTTCAACATATATACTGCCCAAGTAGTAGGGACAAAGATTGAGAATACCACAATCGCCGCATATGCTGATGACATTGCTATTTATACAGCCAGCATGAATGCGAAACATGCAATGCGCAAGGCACAGATAGTAGCTCAACAAATCACAGACCAATTAAAAGACATCAACATACTCATTAACACCCAGAAAACAGATGCTATCACATTTTCATACAAGAAAACACCCGATAAAACACCAACATTAAACGGCCAAACCATCACAACAAAGAAACACCTCACATACCTAGGTATTAAACTGGAATCACACTTATCATTCACAGCACACATACAGAACAGAATTCACACTGTCAGATCAACATCAACACAACTACAGCACCTACTCTACTCACCAGGGCTGTCACTCAGACTCAAACTACTTATATACAAATCTATACTAAGACCATCTCTTTTACACGGAGCACCACTCCTACACTTTCTCTACCCAACAGCCCTGAAGAAACTACAGCAATATCAAAACAGTATACTCATGAAGATATGTAGAGGCACCACATTAGAAAGACGTAACATGAATCACATTCACGATACATTACAACTCGACACAATACAAAAACACATATCACGTAGGCACATCAAATTCTTTGACAACCTACCCTCATCATTTAATCCCCTATTCCGCACTCTCACACCATCCTTACTCCCAGCCAGATGGCAAGGCCGTAAGGGTCCAACCAACCCAATTAACATCATCATATAAACCTGCCTTACGGTTACTCCCCCACTAACTCCCTTCTCCTCTAGCCCTGTCCTCTATTCCATTATCCTTCCCCCTCCCTTTTATTTTGTTATTTTATGTTTTATAAATAATAACACGCGGAGGCCCCTCAACTCCTAAGATATCATGATGAGCTGCACCACAGCGAAAAGAACATAACTTATCAACTCAACCCACCTTCAAATACCACAGGTAGTATAAGGTAATAAGGTAAATAAGCATCGTTCCATAGTATTATGGTTCGAATTTCCCATTTTAATCCTGTTTTTCTGTCTTAGAGGGATCAGAAAAAAAAAAAAAAAAAAAAAAAAAAAAAAAAAAAAAAAAAAAAAAAAAAAGTTTAGTATCGTACACTAGCGCACCAAGCGGAAATGACTGAAACTACAACTGAAGCTGCCGCTCCTACGACTCCGGCAACACCCAAGGCGAAGAAGGGTAAGGCCGCTGCTGCAACCGGTGCCAAGAAGCCCAAGACGGCGCCTTCCCACCCGCCCGTTTCTCAGATGGTGACGGCTGCCATCAAGTCACTCAAGGAGAGAGGCGGATCTTCGACCCAGGCGATCAAAAAGTACATCAGCTCGACGTACAAGATCGACGCGGAGAAGAAGTCTCACTTTATCAAGAAGTACCTCGTCTCCGCGGTTGCCTCCGGCTCGCTCGTTCAGACCAAAGGCAAAGGCGCATCAGGCTCCTTCAAACTAGCCGGTGCCGGAGGTGAAGGGAAGAAAGTAGCCACCACGAAGAAGGCCCCAGCCAAATCGTCCGCCGCCAGCAAATCAAAGGCCCCTAAGGCCAAACCTGCGGCATCTAAGAAGGCAGCTGCAGCGCCAAAGGCTAAGAAGACCAAGAAGCCTCCAACTGCCGCTAAGACCCCCAAGCCTAAGGTGGCCAAAGCCAAGCCCGCTACGACACCCAAGGCGAAGAAGGCCCCTGCCAAAAAGGCCCCAGCTAAGAAGACAGCGGCCAAGAAAGCTTCACCGAAGAAGAAGTAGGTCGTTTTCCCCAACCGCTACCTCCTCAAGGAGTGGTGATTTTAAACGGCTCTTTTCAGAGCCACTAAAAAAGTCTGACACCTTTCTATCGTCAAAAACGACAACCCCTCGTTCCTTTCCCTCCTCATCGCCAAGTAGCAAAATGTGATAAGTTCGTTAAATATCAATATATTATATTTTAACGGAATGAAATATCAATCAATTCGGGTTATATTGAAGTTAAGCATTGAGCATTAACGCGATCATGTGTGATAATGGGAACGACAATAGTAAGCTTTATAATATTAAGTCCACATATGTAGTCGGTACCCTTTGTCGGCGACCCTTTGATGACTGTTATATGTTTGTTTGTTTTTTCGCGCTTTTCCCGTGCTTTGCACAGCAAGACGAATGACATATGAGCTAAGTCATTATGAATGAAATTAATGAGTACAGATGACTGTAATTGAAACCTTTTTTTTTTTTTCTTTCTTTGTAACTCTAAAACAGACAATGTAGAATTAATATAAGTATAATAGCATCCACTAACGAGGTAATGGAACGATACCGTATACACCCATTTACCTCAACTCCAAATAATATTAGCTGATCAAAATATATAATCTATATGAATAAAAGTGAAATTCTGTTTGTTTGTTTGTTCTTTATAGAAATCCATACCGTTGGTCCTAAATTCTCCAAATTTCGCTCAGTGGTTCTTTCATTTTTATGGAATGGTTCAGGTTTATTAGAAAAATGAAATTCCTCGGGTGTAACCGGAATATACAGCTAGTAAATAATATTATAAGCGAAATTGCAAAACCACGATCGTATCGTTCTCACTTTAACTTTAAATTATTTCAAATATTATTTGTTGCATGTGTTTATCACTCCATGCACGCCCATCGTATATCTTTATTATCTTGATATTATCTTGATCTTTATTTAACTTTTAAGCACTATCAGTACATCAATATTCCAGTGAAGGCACATGACTACTGAGTGAACATTTTTTTTTTTTTAAAGATGGTGCTGTATACAAATAGATATGTCTGGACTCAATAATAACATAAAAATGAGATAATGCATAATGTAAAAATGCATAAAAAATTGGAAAAGCTACAGAAAGAAGTATACAATACAAAAAAATAATAAAAGTACAAGAGGTACAGAGATAATTGCAGGTACCTATGAAATCAAAACTAGGATTTGAGGTTGCGGAAGATGTTAGAATAAGTGGATGAAATTATCTCTTTATCTGTTTTATGATTTACAGGGTTATTTTATTTATTTATTTATTTTTTCCAGATGGATGAAAATGGATTCTGAGATATTTTCCAATTTTTTATGTTACATTAAGTATGTATTATCTAATTTTTATGTTATTATTGAGTCCAGACATAGCTATTTGTATACAGTACCATCTATTTTGTTAGTTTTAAAAAACAAAAAAATTTTGTTCCCTCAGTTGTCATGTGCCTTTCACTTCAAAAGCGTTGGATTTCCCCGTCATAAACCTTTGAAGTCGGCAAACCAACCCCCTACCACTACCTCTCGCCTTATTTTTACCTTTAGTCTTAGTATCCACCTGGACTAAGTAGGTAAATATCAGATTCTATTTTATCTTGTTAACCAGCCACTTATTTGAATATCCATGTATACACAGAGATAAATGCGTTGGATTTCCCCGTCATAAACCTTTGAAGTCGGCAAACCGACCCCCTACCACTACCTCTCACCTTATTTTTACCTTTAGTCTAAGCGTTGGATTTCCCCGTCATAAACCTTTGAAGTCGGCAAACCAACCCCCTACCACTACCTCTCACCTTATTTTTACCTTTAGTCTATGCGTTGGATTTCCCCGTCATAAACCTTTGAAGTCGGCAAACCAACCCCCTACCACTACCTCTCACCTTATTTTTACCTTTAGTCTTAGTATCCACCTGGACTCAGTAGGTAAATATCAGATTCTATTTTATCTTGTTAACATATATTTGTTTTGTTGGCTTACCACAATAAAATCATTGTAAACTGAAAATCCTGACTATCATTTAACCTATCGTAAAAACAATATTGTTTATGCTTATATCAGTGGATCGTGCGGGGCGGCATTCCTTTGTCGGCGACAGTTCAGATAGACAATGATCCTTGTTGTCCTTAGATCCCTTATGACTCGCGGTACTTCAGGATTTAGTTCGTGACAATAAAGTAATGCTATGAAAATGTTTTTGAGGAAAATATAGTACCCGAGCGGTGGGGGTGAGAGGGGGAGGAGAGAGAGAGTTGGAGAGAGATATAGAAATAATAATAAAAATCATAATAAATGAATGTCCGATATTGAGGACGGGTGAGGGAACCGCCCGATAGGTAGCAGCCTGGTGTAAGTACGAGGTATAGGGTGGGGGACAACTAAACGTGATTGGTCCGCGCAGAGCGGCAAACGGGTATAAAAGGCAGCAAGGGGGGGCTATTGGTATTATTTGACAATACAAAAACACATAACGCGTAGGCATATCAAGTTTTTTGACAACCTACCATCATCCTTCAACCCGCTGTTTAGAACCATCACACCATCCCCTCTCCCTGCCCGATGGCAAGGCCGTAAGGGTCCAATCAAACCAATCAACATCACCATCTAAACCCGCCTTACGGCTCTTCCCCACCCCATCCTCTGCCTTTCCCAACCTTATCCTAGAATCCTAACCATCCTAAAACTCCTCTCCCCCCCCCCCTAAATTTTATTTACTAATTTCTTTTATTTTTACATATCAACGCACGGAGGCCCCTCAACTCCAAGGATGACAGTATATACTGCAACGCAGTAATAATTACATTATTTTTAAATCTCACCCCACCTTCAAATACCAAAGGTAGAACAAGGTATACAGGTATTCAGTCCGTATCGTTCCATTACTCGCTAGTGGCTCGGTCATACATATATTAATTGATTGTTTTTTCTGTTTTAGAGGGACCGGAAAAAAAAAAAAAAAAAAAAAAAAAAAAAAAAAAAAAAAAAAAAAAAAAAAAAAAAAAAAAAATATTGGTATTATTTCGTCAACGACAGAGAACAGAAACAGTAGAAGGATGTCTGGACGTGGAAAAGGTGGCAAAGCTAAGGGAAAGGCAAAGACCCGTTCATCCAGGGCTGGTCTCCAGTTCCCCGTCGGTCGTATCCACCGTCTCCTCAGGAAAGGTAACTACGCCGAGAGAGTGGGAGCAGGAGCTCCGGTGTACCTCGCTGCAGTTATGGAATACCTGGCTGCCGAAGTTCTCGAGTTGGCCGGCAACGCAGCTCGTGATAACAAGAAAACTAGGATCATCCCGCGTCACCTGCAGCTCGCCATCAGGAACGACGAGGAGTTGAACAAGCTGTTGTCGGGAGTCACCATCGCTCAAGGAGGAGTTCTTCCCAACATCCAGGCCGTTCTGCTGCCGAAGAAGACAGAGAAGAGCTCTTAAGCCTAATGCTGGGGCTAGCCTCTCGACCTTCTCTTTTCAACGGCCCTTTTCAGGGCCACAAAATATGTAGACTATACTTTCACAAAAGCGTTTAAAGACCTCTCAACACGCCATCCTCCCATATCGGCAGTCGTCGATGTCGGGGTACCACCCGTTGGAAGCTTTCGATTAGGTTAATATACATATATGTATGTTGATTGTTGACAAGCTTGCAGATCATAGGTTTATCTTCGGCTACAGATCGATGAAAGTAATTACAGGAACGGAAGGATTGTCAAATTTTAATGAACGATAATCAAATGAAAAATGATACGAGTTTGTATATAAACGAAAGTGTTTGCATTTAATAAGTGTGTGTTTGTATGCACACACACACACACACACACACACACATGTATGTATATATATATATATATATATATATATATATATATATTTATTTATTTTTTCAACTTGTAAAATCAATAAATGTATATTATTATACACACATTGAACACGCACAAGCTCTCCCTCACCCCATCTCTTCCACCTAGGAGAAGGGGAAGTGACGCATAAACTGTCCACCAGAGCGCATACCATACCTTCCTTGTTTGGACCAATCGGAATGTGAGACCTACCTATATAAGCCCGGAGTTACCATCCGTCGGGCGAGCTGACTTTAGTTTATAAAAATTAACATTATCATATAAACCTGCCTTACGGTTAATCCCCCACTAACTCCCTTCTCCTCTAGCCCTGTCCTCTATTCCATTACCCTTCCCCCTCCCTTTAACTTTATTATTTTATGTTTTTATATAATAACACGCGGAGGCCCCTCAACTCCTATCACATCATGTTGAGCTGAACCACAGCGAAAACAACATAACTTATCTACTCAACGCACCTTCAAATACCACAGGTAGTATAAGGTAATAAGGTAAATTAGCATCGTTCCATAGTATTATGGTTCGTATTTCACATTTTAATCCTGTTTTTCTGTTTTAGAGGGATCAGAAAAAAAAGAAAAAAAAAAAAAAAAAAAAAAAAAAAAAAAAAAAAAAAACGTCGGGCGAGCAGTCGAATATCGTTCTCTGACCGGCTAAGATGACTGGACGTGGCAAGGGAGGAAAGGGTTTGGGCAAAGGAGGAGCCAAGAGGCATAGGAAAGTACTCCGAGACAACATCCAAGGTATCACCAAACCCGCCATAAGAAGATTGGCCAGGTGAGGAGGTGTGAAGCGTATATCGGGTCTTATCTACGAAGAAACCCGTGGCGTGCTGAAGGTGTTCTTGGAAAACGTCATCCGCGACGCAGTCACCTACACCGAACACGCCAAGAGGAAGACCGTTACCGCCATGGACGTCGTCTACGCCCTGAAGAGGCAGGGTCGTACTCTGTACGGTTTCGGCGGTTAAATTCGACGTCGTCGTGTGTACCTGGTGACCGGGGTAAAGTTTCAACGGCCCTTTTCAGGGCCACCAAAACTTGATAAGACTTTCTTAGTTACGCTCTAGATTTGCGCTCCACAATCCCTCCGCTCCCAAGAGAAAAATAATGTAAACGGTGTACATTGCGATTTTCTGGTTATTTTAACGGTTACTCATTTTTTTTTTTCCATCATTTTCTTATCAACATCCAAACTTACTAACTGAATAAAACGTTACACAGCACAGACAATCGAACGAAATCATTTACGACTATTTTTACATGAAACGGATAGCGGTAGTTAACAATACTTCGTATAACAGTCTATCGAGTTATAAAAGAGATAAATTGCATGCATGTTATTGACCCCCCGATATCCAACTGCATAAATAATGAGGATTAAAATCAATTCAGGCGGCAATTCACAAAATATTCTAAAGCCATACCTCGAAGGTTGGTAAAGCGGTATGTGATAATAAAGTTAAGTTTTATCCGTCGAATAAAAGAGGTGGTCCAAGGATAGAGTTTATTTTATTGCTTTATGATTATGGATAGTGAAAAAATGTATATTTCATAATTCAAGGAATACAGTTTCAAATTTATTTAACTAAACAAAAAAAGAAGGTAGAAGTGCACATGAGACAAAGAAAAAAGCCGACACATCATCCCGCTCATGCTGATTGGCCAGACGCACCCCCCACCACCCAGTTCCACCTATAAAACGCCCGATAACCAAGTGCCTCGCATAGTCACGATCACTCTGTTTTCTGCCTTCGAACTGTGCACATCAACTACAGCTCTCTCTGCCCACTGGAGTGTGACGTCACAGCTCAACGGTTTTTAACGGCTTTCCAGTTATAGCGTCGGTACGCCATGTGATTCCACGTGAGTACTACGTTATTTTACTGCTTTAGTGATTTATATTATTAATATTCTAACAATTATTTTAATATATTAACTCACATATTATTTACTACTTTTCTTTATTCTTTATCAGTCAGTCATAATGGTAGGCCCCTCAACTCCTAAGATATCATGATGAGCTGCACCACAGCGAAAAGAACATAACTTATCAACTCAACCCACCTTCAAATACCACAGGTAGTATAAGGTAATAAGGTAAACAAGCATCGTTCCATAGTATTATGGTTCGAATTTCCCATTTTAATCCTGTTTTTCTGTTTTAGAGGGATCAGAAAAAAAAAAAAAAAAAAAAAAAAAAAAAAAAAAAAAAAAAAAAAGCCTCGCATAGTTCTGTAAGATGGCCCGTACCAAGCAGACCGCTAGGAAATCGACAGGAGGCAAAGCTCCAAGGAAGCAGCTGGCCACCAAAGCCGCCAGGAAGAGTGCTCCGGCCACTGGAGGAGTAAAGAAGCCTCACAGGTATAGGCCCGGAACAGTCGCTCTCAGAGAAATCAGGAGGTACCAGAAAAGTACCGAGCTGCTCATCAGGAAACTCCCGTTCCAGAGGTTGGTGAGGGAGATCGCCCAGGACTTCAAGACCGACCTGAGGTTCCAGAGTTCAGCCGTGATGGCACTCCAGGAGGCCAGCGAAGCCTACCTCGTAGGTCTCTTCGAGGATACCAACTTGTGCGCAATCCACGCCAAGAGGGTCACCATTATGCCAAAGGATATCCAGCTGGCACGCCGTCTCCGCGGCGAACGAGCTTAAGGGCTGCCCGCACCCTGCCGTACTTTCAACGGCCCTTTTCAGGGCCACAAAATTGGTCTATTCTCTTTCTGACAAGAATATCTATGGAAACAGTTAGTCAAGTACATATACATGGGATGGGCACGTATTCCATAATCGACAACGATAATATAATCATGGCGGAAGCTGTCCACAAAATGATACAAATACTTAAATTGTAATATAAATACAAAAGAGAAAAGATCAGAAAAAGGCCGTCGGATAATGTAAAAGTGGTCGTCATCCTTCCGAATCAACTCTGAAGCTAATTTCGTGTTTCAAATTAAGCAAATGCTAACTAAATGAGTTGTTTGTAAGGATTTGTTCAGAGTCGATTCGGAAGGATGACAAGACTCGGTTATTAAACAAAGAGATAAAACAAACTCTATTATATATATATATATATATATATATATATATATTATTTTTTTTTTAACAGGTATTTTTTAATATTTCGATAACCAGGTGTTTTCTTTTATCTCTGGAGTCGCCACGCCCTCTGGAAGTGAGCTCGCGCCGTTATTAACGATAGTTACGGTTACTTCCGCAAGATAGCGCTAACAACTTCTCCGCTATTGGCCCGCACGACTCATGCCGAATCGCATATATATAGCCACATAGGAATCCGGACTTCACTTCGGTTTCAGCTGACAATCAGTCAACATGCCACCTAAGGCGAGCGGTAAAGCCATGAAGAAGGCCGGGAAGGCTCAGAAGAACATCTCCAAATCCGACAAGAAGAAGAAGCGAAGGAGGAAGGAGAGCTACGCCATCTATATCTACAAGGTGCTGAAGCAGGTCCACCCCGACACTGGTGTCTCCTCTAAGGCGATGAGCATCATGAACAGTTTCGTCAACGATATTTTCGAACGTATCGCTGCTGAAGCTTCCCGCTTGTCCCACTACAACAAGAGATCGACCATCACGAGCAGGGAAATCCAGACCGCGGTGAGGCTACTACTTCCCGGTGAATTGGCAAAGCACGCCGTCAGCGAAGGTACGAAGGCCGTTACCAAGTACACCAGCTCTAAGTAACGAGTCAATCGTTCCCAGGCTAATTTCAACGGCCCTTTTCAGGGCCACCAACAATCTTAAAAAGCTTTCTCTCTAACACGTACAACGTGGGACGCCAAGTTGGATAGATTTTTATTTTGTTTATCTTATTACGACCCAGTGATTTTCGAATGTAAGAGGCCAAATCGATGAAAACCTGATATGAATTAATTAGTACAAGTTAATCCTGGAGTATTTAAAGCATATTACCCTTGGTAATTCTGAATTTAGGCAGCCAAGTATTAGTAGAGGCCCTTCATCGCTTACAAAGGGAGCTATCTCTCTGTAAACCTTCCAACACAAAGTCCACTTTACCACCGACTTCGTCACGCTCATCTCTAACGATCGGACCTACAAACATCAAAAAAATAAGTAATATAATATTTAAAAATAAATTGCTCATCCATCAATCATTACCATTAATGATGAGCGCTATTAATGCTAACCGAAATTATTATTAATTACATACATTAACAACGTGCATTTCATCAATTTTAACTAATTCTACTTTTACCATCTCTCTTCTAACATCATTCATCTCTTGTTCTAAGGTTCGGTTCCATTAACAATTAAAACTCATTTCAAGACAAATAATTTATTAGGAATAGGTCGAGTGTCTCTACGTACATACTTATATAGAAGTATATTATATATTGATAAACAATGGCGTGTTTATACGGCCGGTAAAGAACAAAGGTGGCGGCGTCCCCTTTCGGCAACCCTTTGATCCTGAGAATACCTGTCCCTAGTAAGGTTACCCTTTTATTGTAATTCCCCAAGTAGTACATTGGACTGTATCCCAATAGGGGAAAACTCTATCCTTAACCACTGAAGGACTGCGAAATTCGAAAATGTAACATTTATGGAATGGAAGACGAACTTCTAA